>OZ020497.1:32006067-32606067 GCA_963971365.1 Lasioglossum villosulum
GTGGTCAACTGTTCTCAAAAATGTCTGTTTCCGAGTGGCGGGCGAATATTGGCCGAGCGTAATAGCTGTATCGAGCTCCGGTTTGCCTGAGCGAGCATAGTCACATAAACGGGTATAATGAAACGAAAACAGGATTCTGGTCATCGCGCCTTGAATTCAAACGCTGCGCCTCCCACAGTAAGCTATATTGTATTCTCTGCACGTTTTTTAAGACTGATATCGTCGACGGTGTACCTTTATTTATGGATGCGGCCTGGAAACTTCTTCCCCGCTGTCGCTTCACGACTCCCACAACCAGTGTACTGGTCCCTACATTATCAATTATTTGGCAGCTCTCCTCCTCGCGTAACCAGAAATTGTTGTCTTTCTCTTATAAATTTTTACCTTTCTCCTATGTTAACCAGCAGATTTGGATGAGAAGATGTAAGAAATACCAGATACGATCCTGGATGATCAATGGTTCAAATGTTATAAATGTTTATATTTCAGTGATTTCCTGTATCTTTAAATCGTTCTCTTAAAAAGTTATGGTAAATTTGAATTATAATCTTTAAACTAAAAAGTCACGAAAACAATGAGTGTGCTACTATATTGAAAACTTGCACATGATATATCGAAGCATTTTTTAAAAGAGTAGAAACACGATTTAGCATAAATTAAATTACCAAGTAATGCACAGTAGGCTGTAGACACTTGTAGACAAAACAATTGAAAATGTAGAAGAACTTTTTTTCGTTGTTATTATCAACTATTTGGCTGCTCTCCTCCTTGCGTAACCAGAAATTGTTGTTTTTCTCTTCTAAATTTTTACCTTTCTCCTATGTTATCCAGCAGATTTGGATGAGAAGAAGTGAGAAATGCAAGTTGCGATCCTGGAGGATCAATGGTTCAAAAGTTATAAATGTTTAAATTTGAGCAATTTCCTGTATCTTTAAATCGTTCTCTTAAAAATTTATGGTGAAGTTCCTTCATTACCATTTTTATCAAAAATTTGTATTATAATCTTTAAACTAACAAGTCATGAAAATAATGAGTGCGCAAATATATTGAAAACTTGCACATGATATATTGAAGCGTGTTTTAAAAGAGTAGAAACACAATTTAGCAAAAATTAAATTAACAAATAATGCACAGTAGGTTTATAAACAGTTGTTCTAGATAAACACACCAATTGAAAATGTAGAAGAACATTTTGTCGTTGTTATCATCAACTGTTTGGCTGCTCTCCTCCTTGCGTAATCAGTAATTGTTGTCTTTCTGTTATAAATTTTTACCTTTCTCTTATGTTATCCAGCAGATTTGGATGAGAAGAAGTGAGAAATGGAAGTTGCGATCCTGAAGGATCAATGGTTCAAAAGTTATAAATGTTTAAATTTGAGAAATTTCCTGTATTTTTGACAGATTAGCGCCTCCATGTTGTGTGTATTGATGGTCGCGCGCCGCTTACCGAGCAGAATGTATTTGATTTTCCCCAGATAGCACTCGGATGTCCGAAGGACGTCCAAAGTACGTCCGTATTGGACCTTCGTATGTCCCAGGGACGTCCGAATCATGTCCGTATGTCCGAGATACGTCCGAAATATGTCCGATATATGTCCCAGGAAGGTACGATTTACAAAGTGTGACGTACATAGGACGTCCCGCACGGACCAATCTGGGATATATGTGGGACGTATCTGGGGACATACGGACGTTATTTGTATGTTCCTGGTACGCACCAGGGACATAAGGACGTTATTTGGACGTTCCTGGTACCTACTTAGCTAGGACATAAGGACGTTATTGGACGTTATTTGTATGTTCCTGGTACGTACCAGGGACATAAGGACGTTATTTGGACGTTCCTGGTACCTACTTAGCTAGGACATAAGGACGTCATTGGGCGATCCTGGTACGTATGTGGGGATATAAGGACGTTATTTGGACGTTCCTTACAAGAAGTTTACAGGAACTACATAGAATACGGGTTCTGCATATTAAAAATTACGAAACAACGTTCTTTGTATTAATCTATTAATATTTATTACAAAATAATCAAACAATTTGAACACTAAATGAATTATATCTAACTTATATACTAACTTTAACTTAAAAAATAATACAATATAATAAATATAATAATAATGTATAATTAAAAATCTTTGGTAATGTGTTTCGCTCGTTCTGGAGCCCTCCTAAGCCACTTCTGAATATTTATTTCTGTTTCACTTTCTGTGGTGGACACACTAGATGTCTTCGCTGCATCTAAAAATTAGAATTTCAATTCAATAAAATATTCAACTGTATACCACTAAATATCAAGAATAACAAAGTGTACTTGAATAATTACCAACTATTATTTTGGCTAATTGCGTAGCCTCGAATCTCCGTTTGCCCTTTTTTCCGAGCCAACTAAACTCCACAGCCAATTTATCCGCCAATATTGTACCTAGTGTCCTCTTGACAAAATTGGCACAGCTCACACCGCCAATTTTTGCTAATTCGCAGGCCTGCAAATTAATAATATGTTTACAATCGACTGAAAACTTGTGGATAGAAACTGCTGTGGTAAAGCTTTTATTTAATTACCACATGTTTTGCATTATCTCCTTCTCGCAAAAATTTTTCCAAATTCTCAAACTCCTCAAATGTCGAGACAGGACAGGAAATTACTGAAAAAATTGAGACAATTTCCTCCTGTGGGAGTATTGCATTACCTTTAGTAAGCATTTTTTCAATATTTGCTACGCGAGTAGAAACATCTGTTAATAAAGCTCGTAGCAGATGCTGTTGTTCTAACAGAGCTTTTAAAATATTATTAGCTTGCCCGTCTCCTGAAAATTCAAATATTTAGATACGTGTTTACGCTAATATGTATTTCCATATTTAAATTTGTTTACATACAATGAAATAAATTAATATACGGACGCTCTAAAAAACACGATAACTTTTCAATATTCTAGAAAAAATACGAAAACGTTGCATTTAACAACTTTTTTGTATGGGTCTTTATTGAATATTTAAAAAATACATTTTGTAGATCCGTGTCAATTATTTGCACTGTGTATGTTTCGTCGAACTCGGTTGATGAATCTTTAGATTTACTGCAGTTAGACTGTAGCTTACTGCAACGTCAACCGATTTTGACAAAATATTCAGAATATATTTAATTGACAGAGTTGTAAAGTGCACTTTTAAGTATTTTTTATACAATTTCGAACAATTGCAATTTTTAAAAAATTTCTTTTCACATACTGTAGCAAATTAATTGCTTTAGCTTTCTCAAAAAGTTCAAATTGTATAGTAACAATTTTAAAGTAGTTATTGTCTCTTAGGGCGTTCGAATATTAATCAGAGTCACTATACAGGGTGAGTCACCAAACGTTAGCACCTCAAATATCTTTGTTGTTTCTAAAGATACGTAAAATATGGTAAGGACAAAGTTGAATGGTACAATGGGGCTGACACGATGCAAAAAAAATTTTGTTTTTGTTATTTTTTTGGAGTTATCAAGGTCACCTTGACTTTTATAATCGATGCAGCTGGATATTCGTTATAAAAAAGTACTAACCAGTGTATATCGAAAAGTTAGTAGTTCAGAAGATATTTCAATTTAAATAACTCTAAAATACCATTACAGTCGTACTAAGACGTTAGTGTTTACTTACTTGTGTAACATCTTAGCATGACTGTAATTGTATTTTAAAGTTATTTAAATTGAAATATCTCCTGAATTACTAACTTTTCGACATACATAGGTTAGTACCTTTTGATAAGAAATGTCCAGCTGCATCGATTGATTTATTAAAAAATACCTCATTTCATTTAAAAAAATGAAGGTGACCTTGATATCTCCAAAAAAATGACATAAAAACAAAATTTTGTTTTTGCATCGTGTCAGTCCCATTGTACCATTCAATTTTGTCCTTACCATATTTTACGTATCTTTAGAAACAAGAAAGATATTTGACGTGCTAACGTTTGGTGACTCACCCTGTATGTAGTACCTGTTATCTTACCAATAGTTACTGAGTTTGGTAAAACCTGATTAGATTTTCCTTTCTCTATTTCTACTGGAGCAGCTACCCTGCTAGATGTATCTGAAAACGATAATCATGGTTTATACACCGACATAATAATGATTTATGGAAAGAAATTAAACGATTAGCACAAAATACCATACAATTTTCTATTTATACGTACCTACTCCGTAGTTTCCTGGTGGAGGTGTATACAACACCTGATCGGATTCGCTTTGAGTTAGCATCCTACTGCTTGAACCTGAAAACGATAATTATCAATTATACACCGATATAATAATTTATGGAAAAAAAATTAAGTATTGGACTCCATTTTCCAGAATTGCAAGGGTGCGGGATTGTCGTTCTAATTTATCGATAATACTAAAATGGGGCTTCTCAATTGTGAGAAGGGTTAGATAAAAGTTCCATCTTATCGTCTTCAAAAGTCCTCTTTTTCGTTTACGAGGCGAAATTTGCATTATTTGGCAGCGTGTAGTTGTGAAAATAGTTAAATGCGCAGTTGTATGCTTTCAAATAATGCAAATTACGATGTTGGTTGATGCAAATTATGCGTCGTATACGAAAAAATAGGGCTTTTGAAGGCGATAGTGTTCCAGATCGATCTTTTATCTAGAGGTTTTAACTACTAAAAACCTCCATTTTTGTTTTATCGATAAATGTGAAGGCGAATCCCGCATCCTTGCAAACCTGGAAAAAGGAGTCTACTCCCTTAAATAAGATGCATTACATAGCAAAAAAATTTAATATAAGTACCTATTTCAGAGCGTCGTGTGAGCGCTGGAGGTGGAAACAACAGCGGTTCTGATTCTTGATCACTATCAGTATCGCTCATAATTTCCGGTGCTTTTCTTTTTCGTAATCGGCCGAGATCAACATCTGATTGTAAATCAGACGTCTCCTCGGCCACTTTTGCTTTTGCTCTTGCCTGTGCATAAGTATCTGAAAGCATTATTAAATTATATGTTTCTATTTTAGTTTCATCGTATAATAAACGACTGATCTTCGGAAACCACCCCCCTTCCTTTCGGAACAGAACTTACGTCATTCTTTTCGTTTTGACATGCTGAACACGAAATGTAGTTATCATTTTAGGCTGAAATGAATAGTTTTCGAAATATTCGTGAAAAACTGCGCAGCTACTATACATTGAATTATGTGTATCCGTACACGCCCGTGCTGTGTGTATGCGTGAGCACGATCCCGTGCTGTGTGTATGCGTGAGCACGATGTGATCGCGCTTCAAGGGTTCCTAATTAGTACAGATATACCACCACGGTCGTCGAAGGATCTATATATCGGGTGAACATTTTAAAACATGATGATGAAGAATGAGTACATATTACTATTACACCACACACACATACCCAGTTTTTCTTACAAGAAGCTTATTTTAAAAGCGGGCGGAAATGACATTAGTCTACGTTAGGTTTGGCCAAATAACTGAAATTGATGAAAAATCATGCGAATAGAAGTTGTGTGGTTAGGTCATAGAAAATTCAGCAGAATGTACTCATTCTTCATCATCATGTTTTATAAAGTTCACCCGGTGTATAGATCCATCGAAGATCGTAGTGGTACGTCTGTAGAAACACTAGACGAGCGGTCGCATGGTGCTCACGCATACATATACATAGCATAGACGCGCACGTGTACACAAAATTCAATGTATAGTAGCTGCAGTTTTACAGAAATATCTCGAAAACTATTCATTTCAACCAAAAATAACAATTACATTTCGAGTTCAGCATGTCAAAACGTATAGAATGACGTATATCCTGTTTCGAAAAGAAGGGAGGGATTTCGAAGCCCATCAAATCTTTAACTTACCATAAGTAGAATTCATGAAATGTTTAACCGCATGTTTAGGCCAATTTTCGTTGACCTGGTCACAACCTTTCACGGCCTTCATTAATCGGCCCATAGGTAAGGACGGCCAATGGCAGTATTCCCCGATTATCCAGGATGAGGGCACTGCCTCTACCGTAGCGCTTTGCACAAACTCGACGATTGTCCACGATTTCATGTCGTCGCAAGTTCAAGAAAATTTATACTTAATTAGTATGCCGCAAAGTTGATCACAGATACTTTAAATTACAATAAATTTTCTATGATTGGGCCAAACAAATCCAATTTAACGTTTTTCTAGCACTTTTTTTATGACGAGTTGTCTACTGAAGCTCTCGCACACGACTGTTTCCTTCATGCAGCAACTCAACGGCGCGTTCTTCTTTCACAGGCAATCATCGTTTGTTTCACAGATCGTCGTGTTTTTGAAGAACCGTTAAGAAACGCGTACGACACAGCAAAGCAAGGAGCGTGTTGTTTTTGTGAAGTTAGTTTAGTTCAGTTAGCAACAAATAAGAGAATTGTGGAAGAGTGCTTGAGGAGTATCTACAATCGTGTACATTCCAGATAAGTGTTTATTTTATATTTATTATTATTCATTCAAAGATGAATCGCAAAAGGAAAATTCACAAATATTATATGCGTGCTAAAAAATTTTCGCGTCTATCAAACGATAGTTTCCGACAAGAAACTTCTGTTTCATTAGATGAAAGTGCAAGTAGCAATGAAGTCAATGTATTAACTCATTCAAATTTCTCATCAAATAGTGATATTGAAAGCAACATTTCTCTAGAAAATTTTCAATCTATCGTTCCTACAGAAAATCAGAATTTCACTGATTTAACGGGCAGATTATTAACCGACGGTGATGATATAAATGTTCGTTTTAGTTTAGCAAAATGGGCTGTAAAACATGGTATTCCACATGTCGCGATAAACAGTTTACTTTTCATATTAAAGAAACCCATTCCAAATTTACCCACGGATGCTAGAACTCTTTTAAAAACGTGTAGGACAGTCGTAACCAAACAAGTTGAGCCAGGGCATTATTATCATTTTGGTTTAAACAATGCCATTTTAAAACTTTGTCAATTTATAGACATTTCTCGTTTTAAAAATAATACCATCCAAATTAACATAAATATAGACGGTCTTCCATTATCAAAGAGTTCTAGCAGCCAAGTATATCCGATTCTTTGTAGCATAACAGAATATACAGATGTAGAAATTATTGGTATTTATCATGGTTATGAAAAACCAAAAGACGTTAATAGTTTTTTATCCGATTTCGTTGCAGAGGCAATAGTTCTTGTTAATAATGGATTATTAATTAATGGACATTTATATCATTTACAAATAAAATCTTTTATTTGTGATGCTCCCGCAAAATCTTTTGTCAAATGCACAAAAGGTCATACGGGATATAATTCTTGTACCAAATGCCATATAGAAGGAGATTTTATTTGTAATAGGGTATGTTTTCCAGACGTAAATAATATTAAACTTCGAACTGACAATGAATTTAGATTGCAAGTTGATGAAGATCATCACGTGGGTATATCTTCTTTA
Source organism: Lasioglossum villosulum (assembly GCA_963971365.1). NCBI lineage: Eukaryota > Metazoa > Arthropoda > Insecta > Hymenoptera > Halictidae > Lasioglossum > Lasioglossum villosulum. Next base: position 32,013,504 of record OZ020497.1, read on the forward strand.
CAACATATTCCAGGCATTGACATGATAAATTCTTTTACTCTCGATTATATGCATTTAGTTTGTTTGGGTGTAATTAAGAAATTACTTTTGAACTTGTGGTGCTGTGGAAAACCTACCACAAAAATTTCACATTCGAAAATTCTTAATATTTCAAATTCCTTACTTTCTCTGAAAACGTGCATGCCACTAGAATTTAACAGAAAGCCACGTAGTTTAAATGAACTAAGACGATGGAAAGCAACTGAATTTAGGCAATTCCTTTTTTACACTGGTCCAGTAGTCTTGTTAAACAATTTAAGTAAAGATCGATATACACATTTTCTTTCCTTGCATGTAGCAATGATGATATTATCACATTCGAAATATTTTGAATTAATTGACTATGCATCTGAATTATTATACTATTTCGTTAAAACATTTAAAATATTATATGGACCACAACACATTTCTCATAATATACACAATCTGTTGCATATTGCGGAAGACGTAAAAAATCATGGACCACTCAATAATTTCGATGCATTTCATTTCGAAAATTTTTTACAATCTATTTTAAAATCTGTTCGTAAGAAGAATAAAATATTAAAGCAATTAGTCAAACGGCATAGAGAAAAATCCCATATTTTTATGAAAGAAAAGATGCATAGTCTTAAATTTCCTATTTTTAAAAAAGAACATTTTGACGGTCCTGTACACGGAAATATTACTACCAATAAACAATTCAAACGCGTTGATTTCCATAATTTTAGTTTAAAAACTAGTGAGCCCAATAACTGTTGTTCGCTTATCAATGGCGATATAATTCTTATTGAAAATTTTATATTATCAGGAGACGTATACAAAATAATTGGCAAAAAATTTTTATATCTAAAAGATTTCTATGAGAGTCCCTGTAAGTCATCCGAATTTGGAATTTTTTTAATAGAATCTCCTTCTGTAGGTCCTTCTGAAATTTTTAACGTTATGGATGTTTCCGCGAAATACATTAAATTAGAAATTGACGAAAAAATTATTGTTTTTCCATTGCTACATTGTCTTTCATAAGTATGTACAGTGAAACGAATTAATATTCGGATGCTCTAAAAGAAACGATAACTTTTTAATATTGTAATTATACGATTTGAACTTTTTGGGGAAGCTAGAGCAATTAGATGATGTGACGTGAATACAAATTTTTCAAAAGTTGCAATTGATCGGAATTGTAGAAAAAATACTATAAGTTTTATTTTGCACCTTTTTTGCGTGGGCCTATATTGAAAATTTACAAACTACGTTTTGTAGATCTGTGTCAATTAAATATATCCTGAATATTTTGTCAGAATTAGACGTTGCTATGAGCCACAACTGTTTAAAGATGGTAAAATTTGATGATTTTAACGATTTTTGGTATCTAATTGCAGTAAATCTAAAGATTCTTACATCTTTCAATATCTGTCATTTTTTTTCCTGCATCCACCTATTTCGATGAAATTTTAACAGTGCGTATAATTGACAAAGATCTACAAAACGTTTGTTTTTAATTTTTAATCTCGACCCACATAAGAAAGTTGCAAAATGCAACTTTTAGTATTTTTTCAACAATTCCGATCAATTGTAATTTTTGAAAAAATGTTGTTTTCACGTCAGGTAATAAACTAACTACTCTAGCGTCCCAAAAATTTCAAATCGTATGGTACATACAATATTTAAGATGTTATCGTCATTTTTAGAGCGTCCGAATATTAATTCACTGCACTGTACATATGTTCGCATATCTTTTCTTTTATGTATTAGAATCTAGCTTCATATCGTTTAACACTTTTTAGCACGTATGTATATAATAGTTATAGTAATTATACATAAAAGGCTACGAGAGGTTTAGCCTTTTCTGCATACTTACTATAATTATATTTTTCCAAACCAATTATAACATTACAATTATACTTATTATACTAACATGAAAAGCCAGCAAAATTGTGGGATAATAGGGCTACCGGCGAACTACCCACACTAAAAAAAAAGTAACGTGCCAGCGGTAACACCTCATTTGGGTGGTATGGAAGTTTACTAATTTTATTTAAATCAGAGATGAAAAGTTTTTAAAAGGTTCCAAATTATTATTTACCAGTTCTGACTGAAACAGTTATGAAGAACCGAAATAATGTTGTAATGTTATGTATTATAATAATATTATAATGCTTGCAGATGATTATGCAAAAGCAAAGGGAAAGGCGAACATGGGCGAGGAAACATCGATCTTCCAGTCAGAGGTAGAAAATAAGCAATGTAGGAAAAGACAAATCTATAAAGATGAGGGACAGTGACTGCGATGATGAATCCAATTCGGTAATGTCTTCGACTTCGGCATTAAATCCACGTATCCACCATGCAGTACAACTGGCTAGGTAAAAAGGACAAGAGAAGATTCGATATCATGAAATTCGTCAAAGTAATAATAGGTAATTATTCACATTTAATTTATTATTTTTGATATTTCATTGTATACAATTCAATATATTATTACATTAAAATTCCAATTTTTAGTTGCAGCAAAAAGAAAACAGCAAACGTGGCTTAGGATCAAGGGCTGCGGAGAGAATATTATACTTTTATAACAGAAGTTTTTAAGGCGGTGGACTCATCGCTTTCAGGATTGCAAGGGTGTGGGATTCCCCTTCTCATTTCTCGATACATATAGTGTTAAACATATACAGTGGCGTGCAATAATATTCGGCCGCGCTAAAAAAGACGATAACTTTTGTAATATTGTACCGTACGATTTGATCTTTTTTGGGAAACTAGAGCAATCAGTTTACTACAGGATGTAAAAAGAAATTTTTTCAAAAATTGTAATTGATCAGAATTGTTGAAAAAATACTAAAAAGTTGCATTTTCTACATTTTTATGTGGGCCTATATTAAAAATTTAAAAAATACGACGTGCAGATCTGTGTCAATTAAACGTATTCTGAAAATTTCGTCAAAATCGGTCAACGTTGCAATGAGCCACAACCGTTTAAAGATGGTAAAAATTGTAGATTTTCACGATTTTTAACCTCCAGTTGCAATAAATCCAAAGATTCTTACATCCTTCATTGCCTGACGTTTCTTTCTGCATCAATCGATTTCGATGAAACTTTCACAATGCATACAATTCACACAGATCTACAAAACGTATTTTTTAAATTTTCAATGTAGGCCCACATAAAAAAGTAGAAAATGCAACTTTTTAGTATTTTTTCAACAATTCCGATCAATTCCAATTTTTGAAAAAATTTTTTTTCACATCCTGTAGTAAATTAGCTGCTCTAGCTTCCCAAAAAAGATCAAATCGTAAAGCACAATATTACAAAAGTTATCTTCTTTTTTAGCCCGCCGAATATTATTGCACGCCACTGTATATTAAATTTTATTGTACTATGTACCTAATCTATGTACTTATAATAAAATTATAATAAAAATTATTAAGATTATATGTTTTTATCACATAATAACTTTTTGAATAACCTATTTAATCTTACTAACATCCCACCTATTTTCTGCCATTATACCTTATTCTGTTTGTACTTCGAAAAATTCATAAATCTCCATAACAAAGTATATACGTACATCTTTAAAAAACGTTGTTGTTTCTATCCCTTAGCACCTTCATTAACAAATAAAAATACGATTAGTCTCTTAATGAATGCGACACACATTTATATCGAAATAACTCCTTTATAATATAGGTATTATGAAGTTCACAATATAGTGTAAGTACGTATCTCAGCTATATCTTGCTTAGATCAAGTTTTTGAATATCTATATAGAGTTTTATAGGTATACAATTTATCACTATGTATATTATTATAGTAATAATTGTTATATAATTACTAAATAACATTTGTTTAAACTCTACCTATGGATATATTGACATACTTTTCTGGCAAGAGCCGGTGTGGTGTGGTGTTAAAGTATCACGTTTCATATTTATCTTTAAAGTATTATATTTATTAATCGATTATGTTTTTACTATTTTTATTATTTATCACGATTGTTTCTATTACTATTACTATTATTGGGCAACAGATGTTTAAGCTTTATGAAAAGAATAAATATAGGTGTAACATAAACCAGTGAATAAAACAAAAATTATAAAAATTTTGAAGTACGAAATTTTTAAGTAGAAATTTTTTATTTTGCGTACACCTCTATATATACGTAAATATGTCTTATATGCATGACAAGTGAGCATCCTAGTGCATATATACATATAAGCCCTGAGCACGGGATAAGACTTAAAATATAATAAAATAGACGTACTTGGACATTCGAAACTTAGGTCCCACGGATATCCGACGGGACGTAAAAAGCGGATGTCCCACGGATGTCCTTAGCACCTGAAAACCGAATGTCCCTGGGACAACCGAAATTTAGGTCCAATGGATGTCCGAGGGACGTAAATAATGGATGTCCCACGGACGTCCGAAATTGAAGTCCCACGGATGTCCTTAGGACCTAAAAACCGAATGTCCCTGGGACAACCGAAATTTAGGTCCAATGGATGTCCGAGGGACGTAAATAATGGATGTCCCACGGACGTCCGAAATTGAAGTCCCACGGATGTCCTTAGGACCTAAAAACCGAATGTCCCTGGGACAACCGAAATTTAGGTCCAATGGATGTCCGAGGGACGTCCGTAACGGACGTCGGACGTATGGACGTAAAGTGGGCATGAAACGGACGTCCTTCGGACGTACGGTGCTATCTGGGTCCTTGTACGAAATTGTTAAAGCTGTAGTTGTAGCTGTGAAAGGAATCGCAAGAGTGCATTTCCACTAAAATGTAACCAAACTGGGAATGTGGTTAATCGAATTAGCTTATGAACGGCTCGACTAAATGGTCAAATTGAATTGATAATTATATCGAATTATAATTAATGGATAAATTTCATTTCTCAATAAGTCTTTAAATGAACATATAAGTGAAAATTGTTAAGTTTCTTTCACATACAGGCTCCCGGTACACAAAGTGTGAAGAATATTGTTATATCACGTCAAAAAATATGAAACTGAGCCGACAGGAATAAACTTTCGCCAATAATAGAGAGAACCATTGTTTTTGGAAACATACAGTGAAACACAGTTTGGTTCACAGTACATTAATTCTTGTGACCGCTTCGGTCACGTAATGTTTCGCCGTGCACACGAGCCTCGCTTTGTGAATTTCTTATTTAATGGACCGTGTTATGGAGACATTCGCGGTACAATTTCGTCTACTTTCGATCTGCCATTTTCTGTTAAACGCGTGTAATGACGGCAGTCGACTGAACCCCCACGTATACTATATACGTGAGCCCACTATACAGAAAGATTAATTTACTGGAATCGTTTGAAAACTGAGAGTCAAAGGTAGAGGATCTTTTAACGTTAATTACATCACAGTGTGCACCACTTTTCCGTTGTTTAACCGTGAAAAATGGAGCGCACAGCTACAAACGATCGCAGCCGGACAAAGGAAAAACACCTCGAAAAGGAAATCAATTTGATATTTTCTATCGACTGGATGCTCACATCACAGAGTTCAATTTTTATTTATCAAATCTATCGAATCTTTATCAAAAAATCGAAAGTAGAACGTGTCCGAATCAAGAGTACACTGAGTGTCCCAAAAATGTTGTATTTCTTTGAAAGAGGCGATTTCTCTGATCGTTTGAAGTAATTTTTTCCTTTGAGGAAATCCCGACTAGAATTTCAGTTTGGGAGACTATTAGGTCCGCATTAGACTAGCCTAATTTGACTGTTAGGCCCTAATGGGGCAGCCACATTAGGAACGCATGCGAATGTAACGCGGAATATCGAGTGCCTAATTGGGAATGCCGAATGAGGCCCGTATTAGAAAATCCACGTATAAGTCCACATTACGTTTTCTCGACATTTTTTTCAATGCCCACAAATAAAAAACATGCATTTTCTATTTAAAAAAATAACTGCTGCAGATGTCATAGATTTTAGGAATAAAATTTAAAAAATGAAAAGAAATGTTAAAGTTAAAGGTTTGGGATCTTCAACCGGAAAAGAATCAGTCTTTATATAATCAACACAGACTTTATTTAAACACACCTTCTGTATTGTATCTTACACACGTGATTCTTCATAGAGAGTGAAGAAAAAGACAAAGTGTTCAAAGCAAAGAAAGAGCAGAGGGAGTGCAGGTCGCTTAGTGAACGCGGTGAATTTAAAGATTTGAATTTATTTCTAATAAAAAATATAAAATATAAATAAATAAAATATATCGTCAGCGCATCCGTTCACCGTAGCCGCACTCTCATTGGAACTTGTTTTCCGTTAGTAACTCCTTAACTAAGCCACGCAGTATATTTTTGCAAGAAAAAGATTACTCAATTACGAGTTTTCCTAATTGTCGCTTTGTATCTCCCTTTCGAATGGTGTGATCCTTCTAACTGGGGCTTGGAATCCAGTGGAGTTCGAGGAAGAGAGATACCTAATCGATCGCGGCACTCACCAGCGGCCTCAAGATCTCGCAATTACACGGCTTGCCCGATTTACCTGTAACCGGCGTGAAATATCGGAAAACTACCGGGTAACATTACCGATCCTGGCTATTTATTTGACTTTTGGGAGACAGTTTCGTTGCCAAAACTCCTATTCTCTTGGTCAAGAACGATATATATTTTTTTGCCTATTATATGGATAGTATAATATTAATAATATAATATATGTCGTCGGTAGCCGGCTTTGATCTTTTCTTGATCGATAAGGCATTATTTTCATACGTCAACGAGCTCACGGGTTCTGTAGAATATCACGTCTCTTCCTGTCAACTCTCTTATTGATTCTGAAGTTTCCCCAAGATTTTTGCAACCGTTGACAACGTAAATGATTCAACTTCTCTATTGATATTGTCATGTTTTTATATGACAACTTTTATATACACTGAGGTCATCAGAAACGTATCTATTCTACCACCCGTGATCACGTTCAACAAGGTCATTTTCTTAAAGGACCTTGTCTCGCATTTCTTCAATCATAACAATACAATTTTTTTTGAACATAACAAATTTATGAACTGTTGAACAAGATAAACGTAACGTAACAATAGAAGTAACAATAAAACGGTAACAAGAACAATAAATCTTTGCCGTTGTCGCTACGCCCCGACATATATGTAAGCGAAAAGATATTAAATAACTGTATAACTGTTTTAATCCGAAAAGAAAATACACAACTGATACATGAAATTAACGTAAACGTATCGTATTTAAATCAAACGTGATGACGTGTTTCGTATCTCGAGAAAAAGTCGAATCGCTACGTGAACACGTCCTTTTATATCCTACTTTTTCTAATGTTTATAAATTTTCTAGAACAAATATTGATTTAACAAGATGTGTCGCAATCGCAATATCACGGCACTCACGCATACATACACGATTCCCGATTCTCACATTCATACAACAAGTAACGTCATACAAATCATTCATTTCCTACACTCGGCGGTCCTGAAAAAGCATATGGCCTCAAATGCTTTCATCGCGATTCTCACATTTATACAAGTTACATTATACAAATCATACATTTCCTACATATATAATAACATGTAATAGTTATATGTTTATTAGTGCAGTTGCACCTGGCGGGTGTATATACCGGTGCATCCACATAACAAATAAGGTCATTGGTAGTTAAGACGTATTATTCTATATATATTTTATATATCCATATATGTATTGTTCATTTTATAAAATACAACGCATATACTGTAGGAAATCGAGCCTGCAGATTCAAACGACGACGTTGACGCGAGGAAAAAACATATGTATTGTCTCGATCTAACTGGTCAGCGGTTGACCGCCGACAGTTAGAATTCGTAAATGCAAATACGCGATGGGTTAACGACCGAGCAAACAATAAAGAAGAAAGAGAGCGCGAATTGGTATATATTTGGCGAGGTAGGTCAGAGAGTCAGTCTTCGGCGAAATTCAAAGGTAGACAAAGATATTTTTAAAGAGAAAACACGAGACACGAGTTTTGATGTGAAATTTGTATTATTTAAATATTTAATAAACAACTCTCCAAAGAAACACTGATCGAACCTTCCTGACTCTACAATACTTTCGTAGATACACATGTTTCAAGTCAGTTATTTGACGCGTCATAAGAGGGTCTATCATACTTATTTTATAGAGTTGTTCGGTTCAGCAAATTGACGGCAAATCGAATGCTAAACGTTTACGGTGCAATTATTATGCGAATAGAATTTTTCCTCCGAATTAGTTCGTATAACGGAGGTTCTTGTATCGAGGTAAACGGTTATCGCCCAAGAATCCGCAATTTATTTGCCGCTTGCTCGATAAATAAAATATAGGGTCGAGATGATCTCGCTGGCGTCGGAGTCGCAAGGGGTTAATGTTTCAGCTATAGCGTGGCGAGGGTGGGGGCGATGATCGGGCATCGAATACCCAACTACGATAAAAGAAAGAGTGAAACGAGGGTCGGGGCTTTTGTTTCAACCAGCGAACTTCTACCGGGGCTTTCCGGGCTAGAAGGACCCTCTCACAATGGCTGCACTCCTCTAACCCACTTCCACGATCTCTTCAGGCCGCAATCCACGTCAACGTGCAGTATTCGAGGTATTTCGAGTCGCGCAGGCCACCCCCGCCTTTCTCATCTTCTTATTGTCTCCGACAGTGCTGCCCCGTCGCAAGCCACTTCCACCGTAATTACAAACGAAGCCAATTAAAGCGGATGAGCCTAAATGGCCTGGCCCCGACGTTTGACTGCATCCGCTAAAGCCGAGACAATGGGTTTGACAACGATCGTGTCACTTCCGGCCTCGTTTCTCCTTTCGCGGCAATTTGTTCGCTCACCCCCGAGGACTCGCTCCTTCGGTTCTACTGCCCGCTCGGTTTTCGGGAACTCGAAAGCTCCCTTTTCGGATAAACCAGGTGATTGCGGCCGCGGGCTAAACGGTCAACTACGTAACCTCACTCTCCGTGCCAAAATTTGGTGAACGCGTGACTGCCAGTGTCAGCCGTATACTCACCCAATCATAAGTATTCGGACACCTAGCAAAATATGCTCCGGACAACTTCACAGCTAAGATTTCGACTTACAAGGAGAGTGCGAGGCCTTCGGGTCACCGATTTGGTTGAGATTTTGTATACTTATAGATCTCGATCTCTCATTTACGAATATGTATCATTATAAATGCAAACACTCAATAATTGTTGAGATATTTAATAAACGATATATTACAAATATGTAAGTACAATATATTATATTGAAAATATGTAAGTACAATATCATTTTTATCGTATACCATATTTTGGCTTTCTATATTTATTTTATTTCTTCTGTTTCCAGACACGAGAGGATAATCTACTATATTATTCATTTCGGTTAATTTATTTATAATTTATTAAGACTTTTGTACTTTAATTTATAATAATTGTATAATATCTTGGAAATAAGACGACATTGCATAGTGAATAAATAATATAAATAAATAAGAAAAAAAATATTTTTACCCGGGCTGGGATCGAACACTAACCCACCGGGTGTATCTCTACAATCGCATATTTAAGTAGCAATAGAACTTTGTTTATTAAATATCTCAACAATTATTGAGTGTTTGCACCTATAATGGTATATATTCGTAAATGGGAGATCGAGATCTATAAATATACAAAATCTCAACCAAATCGGTGACCCGAAGGCCTTGCACTCTCCTTGTTAGTCTACGTAATTCTACATTCACTTACAAAGCTTCCTTACTCATCCTCACGCTCCCACTCAGACTCTAGGTTCATCTGCCTAACTTGTTACCCTAAAACCTCTCTTTTCTTTATCCCCTCTATCCTTTTTCTCTTTAGCAGCTTCTCTAGTATAAGCTTCTCACCTTGCCTCCCACTCCTACATCTTTCATCCTGACACCACTTTCAGTATCTCTACACTCCATTGCTAATCGTTTTAGACCCTCGAATCACACTTTCTTCTCTGATCGTCTCCGTATTTAACGTGTTTGTGATCATCTATTTCGTTCACAGATAAGTAGGTTGCAAGAAGCGCAGAACGGGGCCGTAAGAGTCATATTACAATGTGACAGACGAACCAAAGTAGAAACTAGCTCTTGCGAGAGGGTTAGTGGTACGCATTGCTAGTGGAGCATACAGCTATTAATGGTTTTTTTTCATTTTGTGTGTGACTCTCCACGAGCCACACAAAGAACTTCCCGATTCGTGAGTTGTAAGCGGTAACATTAGCATTAGTTGCATAATTAAAAAAAATTTTTTTTAAATAAAAATGTAATATATATAATTACGTTTGTTTATTCGGTGGAAAATTTCCATCCTCTCGTATAAATTGCATTCTTGAATGAACTTCTTTCGAAAAAAACTAAAAAATCTAAAAAACTACTGACCAATATGGACCAAAATCTAATCAGCTCTAAGTTACGACGGAGTACATCGATCGCATCATTCATCATTCTGATCGTGTTGTTACTTTTTCAGAAAACGTTAACGAAAAATTTGATAACATACAAACGGCCATACGCGCACACACACACACACACACACACACACACACACACACACACACACACACACACACACACACACACACATACTAACAATTTGATAAAAATATTCTAAAATGACTCCAATGACCATGAAACGTGAAGATCTGCTAAAAAATCGATTTTCAATTTTCGGGGTAATTGCAGTTACTTCCCTATGAATCGAGAAGTTAAATATGCTGCAAGCGTTGCAGTTTATGGCTATAAGACAGAGGCTATACTATAAGTATATTTGTCTTTAAGATATTAAAAAATATGTTACCGCAGTATTTAACAAATAGGCTAAGAATAGTAGCCGAGGGAAGTGTAATGCAAACAATACAAGCTGGGAATATTGTAATTGAACATGGATGAATTCGTTATTTTGTGAGCTACAACATTACGTTAACGAAGATATATCGTTCCATTTAAGAAAACATCGATGGCTTTGAAAACTTTTTTCCTTACACGGTTACATGTAGCCCTGCAGACAGTGTAACTTTGTTCTAAGAAGTTTTTTTGTATGTACAACGAAAACTAACGGATATGTTTAAGTGTTCCCATTTATGTAGAACACCCTGTATATAGAGATAGATATAGAGATTATTATACAGAGATTAACATTAACAAATGTTTATTTCTAAGAATTGACCTTTTGATGATGTATGGCAAGATTGAATATAACTTTCTAAGGGAATTGAGATAACAGTTTGAGTAAAACTCTCGTTCAACCATTTAATGGACTTTATCGAGCAAACACGTATGAGAAGATTATTGAGGAACCGTAGAGTAATTATAATGTGAACGACTGAACGAATTAAAGCCCGAAATTCACGCAGGTTCACTAATAGGCTCGGATTTCACGTTTGGGGGTATAATCTTCGGTTTAACTACTCATTACCAATTCACTTTCTGCGTAGCCAAGTGCATCTAGTGAAGTTTTGATGCGAATATTTTACTAATCGTAAGATATATTGTGCAAACTGTACAACTACATTAATATCATTAGACTGACCCATTACTGCTTACTCAATATCAACAATAACAAATATTAATTGTATGAATCCAAATATTTTGAATGCTATTCTTACTTACCATTGATTAACCCTTTGACTGAACAAATTTACAACTATAAAACGGTTGAGATACGACCCATGGTTTCTTTCACAAAGTTGGTCCTTAGAACCAGTAGAATACGATTAAACAAAAAATTTGTTGACCTTGATTTTCAAGGTCAAGGTCAATTTTGCGGGGATGTTTTTATGTCAATTTCCACTAAATCGTAGGTGTAGAATCACGCTATGGTGGCCGTGACATATAATTTTTAGACACCCTGTACACGAATGATCCATAAAGAAAGACATCTCATCAAGTTTGTGTTACGAATTGCCCAGTTCAACAATAAGATTGGAAACTCATTGAAGCAGCATCCTGAATTTCTTTCCAATCAGCAACAAGATTTGTAACTCATCGGTCGGTTATTAGATACCTGGTTGCAGCCCCGGTCAATGGGCCACCCACACAGTGAATAGTTCGTTTCGAAGCAATTTCAAGCGGACCTGACGCTGAGCGTTAAGCTTTCGCCCGTCCGCAAGAACACGTCTAGGCGTGAACCGGAGCGGGCGAACCTGAGCGTCTCAGAAACCGCATTGCATCGCCCCTTCAATCAGTCCGGCAATCCCGCAGCTTTCGATCCGATTCCAGGCAAACTCCGGCGAAATTTCAACGGCGTCATTGAGGACCCTCGCCCCGGCTGCGACGGACCCGTATCAACGCCGTTTCCTGCGAGCAGAATTCGCCGCTTTGCATTCATGGCCCGGCCCTGCTCAAAAGCCGATCCACCCATTTCCCATGCGATCCCACGGAACCGTATACGTATACATGCACAGAGAAAGAGAGGGGAAGGACACAACAGCACCATGCAACAAGTTTCGAAGGGGTCGGTATTAACTCGTCACCGACGACGACCATACCCCACCCTCTTCCGTCTTTCGAAACGCTGTACACATTACAGAGATGCAAGTTTCCTCGCGTGTCGCAAGCCTTTACGCGGTTCCCACTGTAACTCCCAACGTCTCTGTAAACCCAAAATCCATTAGAATCGGCAGGGATCTACGGGCTGTGTCTAAAATTCGCGAGTAGAACGCTTGGGATCTTTATCCAAATTGAACGTTTGGATAACGTCTTCCCTTCTTCAATAAATTTGGTCAATTGACAATAACGTAGCCGTACAATGGTGGCAATGGTGTGAAAATCTACTATTCTTCAGGACTAATTTTAAATGAACATAACATTTTGAATAACAAACGTTAAATTCTTCTCGATCGAAAATTAGTGATATAATAAATTGAATGATATCGGCGCTAGGTTCGATCATTTTTAGAAAAACAACAAATGTGCAATTATTTAAGCATGTTTCTAACGTTTCGATCTCGATGTGGATCTTTTTCAAAGAGACACTTTTGCGTCTGAAAAATATGAGAGAAAACAAAAAAAAATTATTTTTGGTATGAAAACAATTATCATATAGAAAAATCAAAAATTAAATATAGTATTATACGATTTTAAATATAGTATTATACGATTCGAATTTTTTTGGGAAGCTAGAGCAATTAGTTTGCCACAGGATGCGAGAAAAAATTTTGTCAAATATTGCAATTCATCGGAATTGTAGCAAAAATACTAAAAGCTACATTTTGCAACTTTTTTACGCGGACCAATATTGAAAATTTTAAAAATGCGTTTTCTAAACTTGTGTCAATTAAACATATTCGAAAAATTTCGTCGAAATCGGTCGACATTGCAACGAGCTATAAACGTTTAAATATGTTGAAAAATTGTAGATTCTTACATCTTTCAATGTCAACCGATTTCGATGAAACTTTACCAGTGCGTATAACTGACACAGATCTACAAAACGCATTTTAAAAATTTTCAATATTGGCCCACATAAAGAAGTTGTAAAATGCAACTTTTAGTATTTTTTCTACAACTTCGATCAATTGCAATTTTTGACAAAATTTGTTTTCGCATCCTGTGGCAAACTAATTGCTCTAGCTTCCCAAAAAAAATTCAAATCGTATAATACGACATTTAAAAAGTTATCGTCTTTTTAAGAGTGTGCCAATACTTCTTTTACCCACTGTACGTTGTTTGCAGAATCTTTTCTATAGAGTTATTATTTATTCGTGAAAGGGACGATGCATGAGAGACATCCTTTATCGTCGATAGGTTAATGCCAGTCCACATGGAAATGATTACACGCCTCGGAGCAACCTTTTTGGGGAGCCACATAGTTCCGTGTGTGACCACGACACACCTTCGCCCGCTTCCTGAAAAGTTGGTCACGCATATGAACTCGGTAGATGGGATGCGTGGGAAAAGTCGTGCAAGCGTAGCGGTTTGAACTCGTCTTAAAGAAAGCAGGTGAATTCTGGATTTCTGACAACTACATGGTAATTCACGAGAATTTTGGTGGACTGAAACCCTTTGAAATTTTACTGCCGATTTAATTCTCTGAGAACTTTTTTGACTCTCTGTTGAAAAAGTTATATTACTAGACAGCGGATTTTATGAATTTATGATAAGAATGAGTAGATGTAATTTCAAATGTAATAACATTAGAAGAATTTAAAAATATACGTATATTATTTTCAGTCATTGACATTTTGTTATTATCTAAATAAAGTCATTACGTTCTTCAATTATTATTTCAAAGAACGAGTATGAGTAGATGTAATTTCAAATGTAACGTCATTATAAGATTTTAAAAATATATTATACATATATTATTTTCAGTCATTGACATTTTGTTATTACAAAAATAAAGTCATTACGTTCTTCAATTATTATTTCGAAGAACGAGTATGAGTAGATGTAATTTCAAATGTAACGTCATTATAAGATTTTAAAAATACATTATACATATATTATTTTCAGACATTGACATTTTGTTATTACCAAAAGAAAGTCATTACGTTCTTCAATTATTATTTCAAAGAACATTTAATGACCGTAAATCTAGTTTTTTCTCTCATTATAATCATATTTTCTTTTATAACAATAAAGTTGCTAAGTTTTTGTTGTTAAATAAAGTCATGGGGGGAGGCGTGATAAACTGTACTTGAAAAACCGTGCACACCAAGGTCTTTCTTGAAAGAAATCATTAAAGCACTTTTCCAGAATTTTTATTTTACAATTATTGAAATAGTAAAAATGATTTTATAAGGAATGGTTGTATATGTAGATATCTTTAGTAGAGCACGTATTACAGTAGGGTCCGCACAAAGTCTAAATAAAATTAATCTTGTAATTTTTATAAGGGAACAAGTGCTAGTTACTTTTAAGGCTCGGTGAGTTTAGTGTTAAACGTATTAACGAAGAAAATGAATTTCTATATCACTCCGGTTAATTGCAATTCATGAAAAAAATGTTTCTCTTCAATGAATGAAACGTATGTTATATTAATGTTAATATTGGAGAACTTATAAGCAGTTCATTCCATGGGAACCAATCTCTAACGATGTTAAAATGCCACATTTGTAAATAAGTATCCAAGTTGTAGAAACGTAATCCCTCGTACATCTTTTAATCTGCAAAGTAATATATGAACTCCGTGTGTGTCCGCGTATCACATCCATCGATCGCGAGAAAAAAGAGCGTAACATTTGCAACGGCGCCGGTACGGTTGGCACGAATGAACGCAGCTCAGTGTTCCTAGCGTAAAAATTGTTCTATGGTACGCTTAATAGGAATGTAAGAGAAAGTAAACTGAAATATGGGTTAGCCGCGAGGATGGCTTTCGATTTAATTCGTGCGCGGATAAAGGTTTCGGTTTACTTTAATCAGCCGAAACGTTAAATCCGCTGATCAAGCGAATCCGTTCCACGCGAAACCGAATATCATTCGGCCGAGTATTTACAAAGGGGAAGAGAAAATGATAATAAATCTGCGGGTTGATTCAACATGTTGCAATCAGCGTTAAAATTTTTGGCTGTAGTGGTATCACCCACAGAAATTCTGAGATTTTTAAAAAGAACAATTTCAATAGCGAGTCTTTATTAGTCTTTGAGATCTTAATGAAATATCGTCAAAAATAATTTTTCATTACGTATTCTCAATATCTTAAAGACTATCGAAGACCTGCCATTTTATATTCAGAATTATCTCTCCACTCCTTAAAATCTCAGCTCATAATTTTGTGTAAGTAATTCCGCACTGTATCTAAATATTTATATTTGATGTAGGATTCATTAACGCTAATATTCTTAATTTGCGATTATTAAGATTGTAAAGATGCTTCACTGAGGAATTATTTACCAAATTTATTTTTTTAAATTTAAATTATAGTAATTATTTTTGAATAAATTTATTTACTTATATAATATTGTATTGTGAAAGATATTTAATTAAATTTTAAAAAGTAAAATTTATTTTTGTACCTTTTGTATCAGGGTTAATTAAATTTAAAGTATTATTAATATTAATCCCGAATATAAATGAGCTAATTAGATAAAATTTTTTTTGTGGCATAAAGATTATAAATATTTAATTGGATGTGAAATGTAATTCGAATTTTTAGATATCTAGTTTTTTTAGAAATTAATTTAATTCATATATTTTAAGTATAAATTTATTTATTTTTGGATAAAAATGTGGATAGACACATTCTTGTTGTGTTTATAAACTATTCTAATAATATTCTTAATTTGCGATTATTAAGATTGTAAAGATGCTTCACTGAGGAATTATTTACCAAATTTATTTCTTGGATAAAAATTTGGATAGACACATTCTTGTTGTGTTTATAAAATACTGTGAAATAGTTATTTCTAGACCTCCGTAACCCCAGTGTTAAAACCGGACGACAAAGGAAAAGGCGGTAGATGATTATGGTCGGAATACAAAACTCTCGGATCGA
Organism: Lasioglossum villosulum; assembly: GCA_963971365.1. Classification (NCBI taxonomy): domain Eukaryota; kingdom Metazoa; phylum Arthropoda; class Insecta; order Hymenoptera; family Halictidae; genus Lasioglossum; species Lasioglossum villosulum. Next base: position 32,029,959 of record OZ020497.1, read on the forward strand.
TATCATTTTATTTGGTGGAGTGCCAAGGCGCAGCAGTCAGACCCGTATTTTCGAGGATCTGTAATTTAAGTTGAAGGGAGCAAAAGTAGAGAACGACGTAGTCTTAAGAAATTGAACGTCCTTGAAACATGCCGTTTGTTCGTCATAGTTATCGACGTTTATATCCTTGAGTTAAACTGGACGTTTACCTAGCATTTCCTGACTGCGGTAATTGTCTTCTAATTTCTGCAATTAGGCTCCTTCATGCGTGCATATTCATTGTTCGAGAGAACATCAAATACTTATATTGCGGAGAAAAATAATAATAGGTCACTCTCAGCTATGAAGGGGTTAATATAATATCAATATAATTACATTGTTTAAAACTGTTTTACTATTTCTTATGCAACTTTCGTTGGTATATTGTGGTGACATTTTTCTGATTAAAACGAGTTAAAAAAAACACCTAAATGCGCCTAGTTTTATTGACTTAATGTAGACAACAAAATTACAAGAAGATACAGGAAAAGTAGACAGAGGTACGTCACGTTTGTACTCGTTTTAATCGGTCGAATCTCGGCAATCCAATGGCATCACATGTGAAGAGGCGAGGCAGAAGATACAAAATTTAAAATATAAAAAATTCCTTTACGTTTATTTTTCACGGCATCCTTTTGATGTTGGACGGTTGAGTTATGGTTTTGACCTTGAAATTAATTTTGCGATAGCTTGCTTATATCAATTTTCACCAAAGCGATGGTATTGTCCTAGCTTTTTGCCCCTGACTGTAGCCTATCGGATGATTCATGTTCCATAAACCGAATATTCTTGCACTAAAATGAAATCGTATATTTATTATATCGATCGTATATATGTTGATAAAAGATGTATTGAGTCGCCAAAAGTCCTTCTGGCAATCATCATTTTAGTAAAAAAAGAACCTATTTTCAAAATTTCATCGAATTCTTAGGCGGAAGGTAAACGGAAGTTTCGCCAAACATTGAATATCACACTTTGGAACGACAAAACACGTGCTGTTATCATGTCGCTACACAAGCTACTGAGACAACGGACAACTCTTGAAAACGGACAATCAAATAATCGATCGGCACGTGAGCCAATCAATATTAGGCGGTAATTTCAAACCGTGAAAGGTCCTAACCAACAATTTTAACTGCTTGTATACCAAGTTATCATGGTAATGTTAAACGATCATTCAAATTTCCTTCGACCAAAATTGCAAACATTTTGTGAACGATTGAATTTAAGTGTTAGCGTGTGTGGTGAGACAAGACATTAGAATTGTTTGGAAAATTACTCCTGCACTACTATCCCGACACCAATGCACACCATTTTGTAAGCGACTGTTTAGACACCGACAAGATACTGTTAAAGACTGCCAGCCTTACAGGACTACGTGTCCTGCGAAAATTTCGGTGTTTTGTTACGCCCTCTGGGATTTATTCTGGCTCCAGCCAGAAAAACAAAAAGCCTCCGACGACATTTCGTTAGTGCAGAAGACCACTGAAGATATTATTATTAAATATTGCATTCTCCGCCATATTTTAGACTATGTTTTGGCACTATTTTGATACTATTCTCATCGGTGGAGTAACTCTTAGCGATGTGGTCTTTCAAGTCACTCTAATTTCCACCGTTACCACCTCGCTCATTTATCGTCACAGGTCGCTTAGCTCATGATTCAAGTCGAAAAAATCATTTTGTATTAGAAAAATACATTAGAATCTGCGGAATTTTTCTTCATTTTTTCCCCCTACTTTGGATGCTCATATTATTAGATATAAACATAATCTAACAAAGTCATGAGCTGAGCGACCTGCGATCTACCTTCCTCTGTCAAAAGAACCTTTATGCAGCTAAAAATATGCTCATATGAGGACAAAAAATGGTTTCCCGCAAACACTGTTTTGTTGATGAAATCAGTGTTTGCGGGAAACCATTTTTTGTCCTCATATGAACATATTTTTAGCTGCATAAAGGTTCTTTTGACAGAGGAAGGTCGATCGTAGGTCGCTCAGCTCATGATTCAAGTCGAAAAAATCGTTTTGTATTAAAAAAAAATACATTAGAATCTGCGGAATTTTTCTTCATTTTTCCCCCTACTTTGGACGCTCATATATATTATTAGATATAAACATAATTTAACAAAATCATGAGCTGAGCGACCTGCGTTCAACTTTCCTCTTTAGAATGAGCCTTCACACAGCTCGTAACATGCTTGTATAAAAACAAAAAATGGTTTCCCGTAATCACGGTTTTCATTTGTTTCTCTAGTAATATTCTAGTGATATGCTAGTCATATCCATGGGTACGGTACCCGCTTAACAGTATCTTGTCGGTGGTTTAGATCGCATCGTGAAAAAGCAGTGTGCAATCACTGAAATTAAGAAATGAATCCGAAGCATCGGGACGGAAAGAAGAGCGTACATATTAGAGGGCGGAAGTGCATGATTCTCCTGCAATGGTTCCCCCGACGAGACGGTCGACAGCTGTGGAGAGAGTAAGAGAACGAGAGAACCTTTCCCTTTCTTCCTCCTCTTGCACCGTCCCGCAGTGAGCACGTGAAACGAGCACGTGGAAAAGAGACCGCTACCTCACCAGTGCTCGTCCCTTCCTCCCTTCATCCCTATCGCCATCTCTCTAACCCCTTCCCCTATACTTTCGGACATTCCCCTCCTTCCGCTTCTTTTTTCATCTCCTACTCCCTTAATTCATCGTCCTCCCTCTTCATCCGTTTGCTCCCCTCCTCCTCGTTCACAGTTTCATTGTCCCTACAGCTGTCTCCGTTCGATTCACGAGGCGTACGACGCTCGTACGGGCTGGTCAACAGGTAGAGAGACAGACAGGTGGCCGGACGATATATTCATGATGTCGGCTGCTACACGACAATCCCGAAGCCGGGTCAGTGTTCGCGATCTCTCGAAACGCGCGCGAGTCTCGACTACCAGCGAGCCTGTGTCGCTAGTTTTCGGGTGTCGGTAGTCAGTGCCACATAGAAATGGGATGAAGTGTATCTGCCTGCTAATTCGTCGAATCGCTTCGGAAATATCGCTGGTGCTTGTAATTATCATACTCGTGAGTAAACTCTCGGTGCACTCTCTTCACGAGTACTCGGAGGAACGCTAATGGCACTTTCAAGTATGACCTTGACCCATTAGAGATGAGGTTATTGTTGCGACTTTCACCAGGATTGTTCTATTCTGTGCAACTGAGCGATTTGTTTTCGGTGAAAGTTTCGGCGCTGTGCTCCCTTTTGCTTTTGCCAAACTGTGTTACGTTGATAATAGATAGATGGTTTCGGCGCACAGGTTCGGTCAAAAATAAACTAAAAATTCCGTGTTTTATAACAAATTTGCAAGTTGAAATTTACGTTCAACACACTAGAGCCTCGCACAATGGGAGAAACAATTGTTTAAAGACAGATGTATGTGTTGTATCTTTTCTGCTCGGAAATGGACTTTTAAAGAATTCTTTATACATCTACTGTACAATTACTTCCATGTGAAATATACATTTTGGGAAATGCAATATTTTGGTATCTTTGGGTACACACAAGATAAATGAAAATTGTGCGATTCAGAAATAACGTACTATCTATGAGACATCGAATCAAATTGAAATATTTTTACTTCAACGTGATCACATTAACAGCGAGGTAATTAGCGACCACATTGTTACAATAAATCGATAACTTCATATTTTTCTATTTACATGTATTCATATGCTCTATACAAAATTTTATGTCTTTTTAAACAGTTTTTTAATCACGTTACATGAAGGTCTACTGTGATTATTTTATTTTTGAAATTTGTTGTTTGCTCCTTGTCAGGAGTTGTTACATGTTTGTAACATAATGATATTAACTCATCTTGAGATCTTTTAATTTATCCAACTAATAAGTTGATTACAAAAATTTATGTCGAAAATAAATTTATAAAATAAATAAACTATAAATACACCATCTATACTACATTCTCTGACCTCACAGTATTTGTTTTGGAGTTCGACACTGGATCGCACAATTCGAATATTTTGCAGATACAGTAGATGAACCGTTTACATCCTACAAGACTTAACGTTAAATTTTTGCACTGTAACTAATTGAGATGCGTCGGTATATATTGAACTAGATTCCATCCCTACTGATAACAATCCTCTCGCGATAAACGAGTCAAGGACTTCGCAATCGTGCCGGTGAACTCCTTTCTTTCACCTTGACGGACTTTGGTCTAAGAGCGATTGCACGGCAAGTGGTGACATAGTTCCAGTGTTCAAGTGTTATGTGAATCGTTTCGGGAAAAAAGTTTCGGTGATCAGGATCTAATTGCTGAATCCTTCAGTTTCTGTTGTGTCAACTCAGAGTGACTTGAATACAAGTAATATAATCAAAAATGGACGAGTCTAGTGCGAAGGAATTGTATGTCGCAAAATTAATTTCAAAATCAAAAGGTCAAACCTTTTTATTTATCGGGTCTTATTCTACTCGTCACAAGGATGGAAAGTGCAGTAGAAACCATGGCTCAAAACTCAACCGTTCTCTTACAAAACGATGCTAAATTCTTTTAATTATAAAACTGATTTCATTTACATTTTCGTCACTTTACTGATGAAGTCGTTGGAAATTATTTCTTTGAAACATTGAAAATACGATATGGTGTGACCATATTTTTAAGAGAACGATCGAGATTTGACCGATTGTTTCTTTTTCACTTTTTATCCTTGCGATGAATAGAGTACGATGCAATAGAGAAGACATTGTTGACCTTGTCACCTTGAAATTCAAGGTTAATTTTGCGACACCTTCCTTGCGTTAATTTCCACCAAACCGACGGACTAGTATCTCGCTGCGATAGTAAACAAATTTGAGAGTGCATTCTTCGAGATTTTATATCATTTTTGTCGTAAACTAACAAGGCAACATATTCAGTTGATACAAACCGATTTTGATGAAACTTATGCGAGATATAGTTCTTCGAAAAAGTATTTGACACGTGTTTCTTTTTATCGGCAACCATCCACTTTGAAGGGGTGAGAATTTTTTAAAAATTGTCTTTTTTAATGGGAAGCGTAGTCGCGCAAGAAACTTTTAACAAAAGTTTTTTGTTTAAAAAATATATAATTAAAAATTTGATGCTCTTTGGTAGTTTCTCTTTTTTATTGTTGGTTCACTTTAATATGAACTCGGGTGTGTGATCCAAAATAGGGGATACGTGTTTATTATTGTTAAATGGCAAAACAAAGAAAAATTCTACATGTTTCGCTTATTTTGAATAAAAACCACACACCCGAGTTTGCATTAAAATGAACTAACAATAAGTAACAGAAACTGCAAAAAACATAAAATTTTTAATATATTGTTTAAAGAAAAAACTTTTGTGAAAATTTTCTGGCACGACATTTCCCATTAAAATCACACAATTTAAAAAAATTCAATTCCTTCGACGTCTGGTTTCCGAGATGTCTCAGAAAGTATGGTTCCCATTCCCCAACTTGAAAGGGTGTTTTCACCCCTTCAAAGTGGATGGTTGCCGATAAAAGAAAACACGTGTCAAATATTTTTCGAAGAACAACATCCTGCATAAGTAAATAAACTATTTTTTCTCGATCGTATTATTGTTTCAAACAAATATTAAACGATCTCGGCGCTACGGTTCGATCAATGAAAAAAACATAGCAAATTTAGCTTAGCTAATTTTCAATTAGCAAAATTGCTTAGTTTTTTTCATTGATCGAACCGTAGCGCCAAGATCATTTAATATTTGTTTGAATCCTGCATAAGTTTCATCAAAACCGATTTGTATCACCCGAATATGTTCCCTTGTGAGTAGAAGCAGATAATATCATTCGCATCATCGGGAGTTCACTTATCCGCGAGATAAAAACGTTCGAAATCCAATCTGGTATTTATACGATTTTTTGCAAAATCGTCGGACGTGCTCGAGCCTCTCAAACGTCCATTAGTTCTCCCTGCTGGCTGGCAAAAAGGATATACGGGCTGATGGAGATTGATATTTAATATTTGTGATTTGCAGCACGTGTGAATCCGCTCGCGTGAAGTGAAGTGACTTGATAACAATCGGTGATATGATATTCTCGTGATTCTGTCGCGACGTTAGGCTCGATTAGTGTCGACTAAGGATTCGATAGCAAGGAAGGAGAAAGAGAGAGGAGAGAGAAAGATTTTTGAAGCATCCTTGATAGCCGTGAAAGTGGAACAAAGTGCGTTTCAAGGGCCTTTGTTGCTAGAAGAGCACCAGCGGGAAGATTGCATTCCTTTGTTTCATCGAGAACGGAAGAAGTAAGTGTTAGTCGATATTTATGTCAAGTGTCTTCGGTCCACATGTGTGGACTCGTGTCCTTGCAACTGCAAGTACGGTATAAACTACAATCGTGGTTCGGTCATCGATTACTATTCGATGTTCTCTTTACGTTCTACGCCTATGTCCATGTTTCATAGCAATCAAAACTCTGGAAATGTCGGCAACATTCTTTTTTAACGCATCACCGACCGGTGATTCTGACATAATTTTGAAAAATCTATGATACATAGCTAAACACTCTCTAAAGGTTAAATTCTTCTCGATCGAAAATTAGTAATATAATAAATTGAATGATATCGGCGCTAGGTTCGATCATTTTTAGAAACACAACAAATGTGCAATTATTTAAGCATGTTTCTAACGTTTCGATCCCGATGTGGATCTTTTTCAAAGAGACACTTTTGATATAATTTCACAATTTTGATACAGTGACTAAAGTTCACGTATCAATTTGAATGTGTTTCGGTTAAAAATGTTTCCAAATTTGCCGCTCTAAATTGTATACACCACCATCAATCGATATCGATCACTTTTGCCTGTACATTCAAACATTTAATAGTTTTTTTCCAATATCTTTTGAAAATTGTATGTTTAAAATTTCTGAAGTTGCATTTTACAACTTCTTTATGTGGGCCAATAATGAAAATTTTTAAAATACGTTTTGTAGATCTGTGTCAGTTATATGCGCTGGTAAAGTTTCATCGAAATCGGTTGATGCGAAAAAAAACGACAGGCATTGAAAGATGTAAGAATCTACAATTTTTCAACATATTTAAACGTTTATAGCTCATTGCAGTGTCGACCGTTTTCCACGAAATTTTTCGAATATGTTTAATTGACACAGGTTTAGAAAACGCATTTTTAAAATTTTCAATATTGGCCCACATAAAAAGTTGTAAAATGCAACTTTTAGTATTTTTGCTACAATTCCGATGAATTGCAATTTTTGACAAAATTTATTTTCGCATCCTGTGGCAAACTAATTGCTCTAGCTTCCCAAAAACATTCGAATCGTATAATACTATATTTAAAAAGTTATCGCCTTTTTAAGAGTGTGCCAATACTTTTTTTACCCACTGTATCTTTATCACAGATCGAACAACAGTTATTCTCCGCCTTTAATACTAAATTTACCAAACTAATCGTTTGTTTAAAAATTTTTATAACCGACGAGACTCTTAAATAGCAAATTCTTGCCTTGATTTTTTACTTCTGGTGTGTAACAAAAAATGGTAAAATGTTGAGAAAAATTCAATGTTATTATTTTTACAAAATGCAACTTCAACTATAATACTTACAAAGCAACACAGGTTAGTGTAAATTTCTTAAAAATTAAATTAGAAAATTGGAAAATTGCAGACTGTGTAGAATCCTGTGTTGCTTCCTTTGTTTAAAACTGTTATTCAAAATATAATAAATCGAATGATATCGGCGCTAAGTTCGATCATTTTTAGAAAAACAACAAATGTGCAATTATTTAAGCATGTTTCTAACGTTTCGATCCCTATGTGGATCTTTTTCAAAGAGACACTTTTGATATAATTTCACAATTTTGATACAGTGACTAAAGTTCACATATCAATTTGAATGTGTTTCGGTTAAAAATGTTTTCAAATTTGCCGCTCTAAATTGTATACACCACCATCAATCGATATCGATCTACAAATCGTAGCAAGTCACATAGATATATGTCATAGCCTTTATGCCTTTGAAACAGCACATGCTTTAGTTACAGATCTACCATCATGGAATAAATTTCATCCACGTGTAACTCACTAATTTTTGTTCCAAAATGTTCTTGTCCACTTTTCACACAACAAGTATGCATATAAAATTTAATTTTTGATTTTTCTATGTGATAATTGTTTTCATACCAAAAATAATTTTTCTTTTTTTGTTTTCTCTCATATTTTTCAGACGCAAAAGTGTCTCAAACAAATATTAAATAATCTCGGCGCTACGGTTCGATCAATGAAAAAAACTAAGCAATTTTGCTAATTGATAATCAATTCGACGTTTCGGTTCCAATTTGAACCATTTTCAAGAACAATAATTATAATTGCGTCTGTAATCAGAAATTTTAAACATACAATTTTCAAAAGATATTGGAAAAAAAACTATTAAATGTTTGAATGTACAGGCAAAAGTGTCTCTTTGAAAAAGATCCACATCGGGATCGAAACGTTAGAAACATGCTTAAATAATTGCACATTTGTTGTTTTTCTAAAAATGATCGAACCTAGCGCTGATATCATTCAATTTATTATAAACACTTTCTAATGGAACCTCCAATTGCAAACAGCAACTTCCATCGTGAACTAACAAGTCACTTTCAATCACCTCATCTAATAGTTTAATTTAAGATCGTAATGTAAAAGAAAATTTCTACGCTTTCTTTTGGTACAGCACAATTATTTAAAATCCTAGTAATACATAGTTTTCCGGGAGGTAAAGTGTTAATTACAGTGCATGCTTAAATTGTATTAGAGCCACAATACGAGAAATATATTTCATACTAGCGGATTTGATGCATTCGTTACAAAAATTAGTAATTCTAATTTTAAATAGTGAAAACAATAGAAGAACTTCAAAATAATTATTAAACAAATTAGGAAAGAAAATAAATTTCTATTTCATTCCAGTTTGTTGCAATTTAGGAAGAAAATGTTAAAGATCGCACGAAGTATAGCTATGTATGCGAATAAATGTCATAAATAGGGTTTCACACGTTTATGACAAAATGAGTGGAAATGATTAAAAATAAAATTGTGTTTTTATTTATTTTGTGTTGCTTGCAGACAATTTAGAAAAAGTTCATTTTGCATGAAGAGATCGAGCAAAATGATCGATGTGTAATTTAATGATAATTTATTTAAAAGTTTGGTTGTAGAGTTTCTCAAATAAACGATAAAACTTCGTGGCTGTTCAAGTAGATCCAGTACATTTTTCCCCGTGATTATTCAGATATCCGTTTAAACTTTTTACTGTGATCGGGCAGAAAATATTTTCATCGATCGATTTTCGAAAGCATACGGGGAAAAATCGCCTCGTTCGGTTTTAGTAGTTTCCGCTCGGCGTGCTTCATATTATATTGGTGACTCACTCTGAATTAGAACGACTATCGAAGATTACGGTGGAACTGTCGATGTTGTCAGCGATAGGTTGACAGCAAATTGCGCGCGTGTTAGAACACCGCCCGGAGGGAATATTTGTTCGATAATATTTGAAATGATATTGCGGTTGCTCCGTAAACACGTGTAAATGTGCCGGCCCGGGAATTATCGTGCCCAAGCTTTCGTATTTGTCGTAGGAGAAATGTCGACTGTGTATCCGCAAATTTAATAGCATTAAAGGATTTAAATAAGAAGATTTACTAAAACTAAATGACCTGTAATCCTTTTCAACGAACAGAAATTAGTAATGTTACTTCTTCATTGCTTGGAAGACTTAACTTAATACTATTGTAATACGGAGCAGAACACAATCGGAGAACCTGCATCGAAAGTTGAAATATCATGTATTATACGTTGCAGCTGTTTATGCAAATTCTCACAGTAAACCTACCAATCACTAAAAGCGATGAAAATGTTTTGGCTTGCAAAAATGCCGAGGCCCTATTTAGATTTCGCGCAATTTTTATTACTATATATGCTTGGGTGAAGAGATTATGGAAACAATTTCCATGCGAGTATTATCATCATTTCAATAATTGTAAGATGAGAAGTATAAAACTGGTCATTTAATCAGCAGTGGAAGGTTAGTGTTAATAAATGAGTGTTGATAAATCATCAGATATTGAAGTCCAGCATAACTTACAGTATCTGTATTGAGTACAAAAGCTCAGATGCAATTGAACAAAATTTAAAAATGATTAGTCACAAATTGTATATTTTGCTGACAATGTTATACAGGGTGTCCCAAAAATGTTGAACAACTTCACTGACTGACACCGCAGAATTGTTGAGATTGACTTTACACATTTCAAAGTTACAAAACGAGATATAGTTAATGTAACCATACATCCCGTTTTGAACGGGACGGTTCCGTTTTTCGGTAGCCTGTCCCGTTGGAAAAATCTAAAAATCATCCGACAGTAACGCCTAGTAGCGCAGCGATGACGACATGCCAATAAGTCTCATACATTGTAAGAACGATAAATAAAAAACCATATAAATTATTTATTTTCACGTGTTCATTCCTGTTTTTCATTAGCCCTTTTCGTCATAGCGTCCTCATATAAGGACATCGTATAAAAATAATAATTTAATTGAAAGAATTGCTTGGCATAGCCATGATTTTTGCTAAAATAAATAATTCGCGACCGAAAGGGTCAATAAATAGAAACTATGAAAAAATATGCGGTTTCTTGAATACACATACTATTACCTAAAAATTAGTAGACGTCACGTTTCGAAGAAAAAATGAATGGTTAAGTTAGATATGCTGAACTGACGTTTTAACAAACTTTAGCAATAACACCTTTAAAATTTTATTTTCATGTAATTACACATATTATAAAGTTTGAAATCAAGTGAAAATGTGGAAACAATATTTTAATTGACGTTGCTGACACATTTTAACGGCATAGAGATATAATAACCCAGCTACAATAAAATGTCTCGTATATCCGAGAAGAATAGCTGGCGGTGAACAAAAGCTTAAGAAAGGAGGAATGCGTCAGGTTTGCTCGTGCAAAGCACGTATCTTGCTTTCTATTTATCTATCGACAGACCGTCGCGGTTGGGAAGAATTCATTTATCGCCGCATCCGCAAGATTTGTATCAACTTGAGGAACAGGCGTTCCTTTTTCTACCTACAGAACATGACCTACAATATTCTACCTCGATTCTAGGAACGTTAAACTTGTCTTTCATATGGTTCATTATTTTATAACATAATATTTTTAACTTGTTTAGAGATTTACAGATAGAACAAAATTCAGCTCCATTTTTTTAAACGAAACAATCTGTTTTTTAGTACATAATATTTGTATTCCTATGTCAAGGCGAGTTGATCTTGGTATACCCTTGACAGTAAAACAGACTCGAGTTTTTGATATTGGTTAAATACAGAATAAAAAAATAAAGAAAATTGAGAAAAAACAAATCAATAAAAATTGCATTGTTCCCGACCCATTAAAATGATTAGAAAGGGAAGTAAACGTCTATGTAGCTCTTGGTTCTTGCACGTGATACATGCAATTTGAATTTCGCATAAAAACCTCTAATTACAACAATTAAACCAGAAATGATATCTATTCTAATTTATTCGTTTCACTGTTACAGATAAACCATAAGGAGCAAACTGGAGACATCACCGAAGGATCCCAAAACCGGATGGAGGCGTTGAAAACCTGGCTTCGGAGTCTGCTAAACACACCCGGCCGATAAAACAAGATCGCATGTGCAAACAATGATCATAAAAGACGTCCTTAAGCCGTGGAAAGAAGCAAGTACAGCAGATCTGACGAACGGTCCGCAATCAGGATGGTGATCGCGAGCGGATCCCCCGGCGAGGCCATGTCCAGCACGACCGGTAAACTGAGAAGATCTCGTCGATTGTCTTCGACCAGGGGTTTGAAGGTGCGCTCGAGTGCAAACACAGCTGGGCAAGCGATTCCCCGGCAAGATCTCAATCAGAAGCTGGGTCTGTGTCCCATAGTGAGCAGAAACGTGGCCGATACAAAGGGGCGGCCGGTAATCAATTGGGAATTGAACGAAAGAATCAGCCTGAGCAGTGGTTCGAGTCCGGGTCTAGCTGTTCGCCCGGACGCCAGGAAGGGTATCGAGTTCAGTGAGAATCGCAAGAAGCCGGAAATCGATGGCAGACAGGCGATCAACGATAACGTTGGCGATCGTCGCGAGAACAGAAACAGCCGGGCTAGTCTGGAGCTGATGAACGTGTCCGGTTTTCATCAGGACGTCGACAAGAAGCGTCGCGGCTCATGGTCGATCGATATCGACGTGGTCGGCAGGTTAGTCGACGAGGGGAACGTCATTAAAAGCGATTCGAAGTATGAGATCGGGATTCCCAGCGAGGGTTCGTCAGCGTCGAGAAAGTCTAAGCAGCGGCGCTCCTCGGGGTCGACGAAAGCACCGAAATCGACGAAGAACGAGGAAGACGACGGGCTGAATAATAAATGGGGTAGGAAGAAGGCCGATAAGACGAATGACTCGATCTCGAAACGGTTGGAGCTGATTCACGAATTGAATCAGAAGATCCTGGCGAACTACGAGAGATTCCAGCAGAAATCGAAACGGAGTCACTCGAAAGAGATCCCGGAAGCTGGTGTATCGAGAGATAGCTGTTCGAGAGGTCGAGTCCCCTCCGTAGACGCGAAAGAACGAAAGGAAGATCGGCTGTACGCGGAGGTGAAGCGCAAGAACCGAACGAAGGCGGAGTGCGTGGTTGAGAAAGGCGAGGATTCCTTGATGCAGAGGAGACTGGACATCAATAAATTCACATTCTCCAAGGATCACTGCGAGAAGCTGACCGGCGTCGGCAAGGACAGAGCAGACTCGGTGGATAAGAAACGATCGAAGACGCTGTCGAGATCTAGGATCCCCTGCGATAATGAGAACTTCATCATGACGGCGAAGCCCGGATTCCACGGTTCCGAGGACGATAAAGTTCGACGAGCGGCTACGAGGACTGAATACTGCGCGCGATCAACGAAGAACGAGGGAAAGGAGCCAGCCCAGAGCAGCTCGGTTTTTTACACGAATGATTTCTCGGTGAGGCACGTAGACCTGGCGATCAATGACGACACCGATTGTCTAGGGAGCTCCAGATTGTACCCGGAGAGCTATACCAATCGCTCTGACGAAGTGAAAATTGATGACGCGAACGAGGACCATTGCAAGGAGCCGGGCAATCCTGACGAAAGAGAAACACGCGATGCGACTAGGATCGATCAGAAAGACCAGGACACTGTTCGCGGTTCCTCGGAGGGGACCAGGGTCGAAACGATCGATCAGGAAGCCTTGGAGCACGAAATTCTGGAGAATCTGGACGAGACCATCGACAGGTTCGATAACGAGAAACCGGATGCTAGGGGGGCCAGGATCGAAGAGCTTCGCGACGACAAGAAGATCGACAGTTTCAGCAGTGATTCCATCGAAATCGATAGTCCTTTGTCGAATTCGGGATGTTCGAAGGTACCTAGGCTCCAAGAGACCTTTAATTCCTCTTGGGACTCCGGAGTCGGTGTGGATGTCGGCACCGGAAGCGGCTGGGTCAGAATCCACACGGGAATTGAAAGCAGCCTCGTCTATCTTACTCTGGATACCACCGCCAAAGACGTCTGCAGGGACATGCTGTTAGGCGACGACTTGTCTCTGTTTATTCAGGTAAGCGGACTCAAAGTTCCACGACGAATTAGGCGGTTCATTTATGCCGCAAAGGTTGCGTACCTGACCGGATGGGGTGGTTGGAAACACTAACGAGGAATGTTGTTTATTAAATGTTAGATATTTGTCGATCGTACGTATTTAATTAAAAAATTTAGTTAATTTTTTCAATTGTTAAACCAAGCATATTTTGCAATTCACAAAATTCTCGAAGTTTCGATCCGGATATGAACCATTTTCAAGAGAAAAGTTGCGTCTGTAAAATAATATAAACTGTAATAAATGTTCAAAAACAATGAGATACTAGCCAACAAAATGATGTCATACTTGCTATGTGTAAAAGAAAAGAAAAATGTAAATTAAATAATACATGTGGTGGACTACATGCTGATAGGCAATGTACTGAATTCATATGAACGTTGAAAAAGCAACCAAAACATAATTTATAACATATTTCAACAATAGTCAATCAGGACACAGTGATCTATGAATTCTCAAATCAATACTTGGCGGTTATTTTAAACTACGTTAAATGTCTATGTCCCCAACATTACATTTGATAATCAAACAATTGATAATCAAAATGTTTGAACAAAAACGTACTTGCAATTGAAATTGTATGTTAAATCAACGCTACATTAGTAGAAATCATGGAACTAATTAACTAATTGGAAACATGATGGGAATCATTATTTCCATGATTTGTACTAACATAGCGTTGTTTTTAATATACCACATATTTTTTACGTGAAAATATCATATGGTACATAAGCAAATGTAATGTTGGGGTAATAGACATTTAACATAGTTTAAAATTACCGCCAAGTGTTGATTTGAGAATTCATAGATCGCTGTGTTCTGATTGGCTATTGTTCAAATACGTCTGTCCTATGTATTGTGTTTTGGTTGCTTTCTCAACGTTCACATAGATTCAGTACATTGCCTACCAGCATGTGGTCAACCATGTGTATTATTTAATTTACATTTTTCTCTTCTTCTATACATAGCAAGTATGACATCATTTTGTTGGCTAGTATTTCATTGATTTTGAGCATTTATTACAGTTTATATTATTTTACAGACGCAACTTTTGTCTTGAAAATGGTCCATATCCGGATCGAAACGTCGATAATGCTCTGAATTGCAAAATTGCTTGGTTTAACAATTGATCGAACCTGTGTGCCGATAACATTAACTAAAATTTTTAATGTTGTTTACGATGTATTCATTAAGCTCGAGAGGCGAGATTCCTGAAGAGTTTCGCCCAAAAAAGACGATTCTTCGAAATTCTACAAAAATTTTGTTTGGAAATTCATGAAACTTCTAAATCTATAGGATATAATTCGTATTACAGTGTAATGATTCATTTGCATACAAATTTAATTGAAAGGAACCAATGTAACCATGCCAAATTATTAATTCAACTAAAATACTGCACAAGGATTTCAAGTACTATGGGGCTATTCAATGAAATTAAATTACACTTTCAATTGAGCTCGTTAGAATATATTTATTCTTCATTTCGATTCGTATAAATGTCGTTATAACATAATTCGGAATAATACGAAATTCCTCTAGTTTTAATTCACTTACTAAATCAACTGGAATGTTTCATCCAGCTTCGAAATTATACAAACTTTATTTCCATATGATTTTAAAATCTCTTGGATATTTAAAATCCATTGTTATATTCTACGAGTCTTTTCAGTGTACATGTACTTCATACGAATATATATTAACAGAATTCTTTCATCTTTTAAAATAAAATCTTTACTTTTACATTTTAAAAAATAAAACTGTTCGATCTCATTTTAATCAGACAGATGCCAGAAATATGTTGACAAAAAATTCTTTAATAAATAATTAAAGACGAACGAATTTTAACACCTTGCAGCAGTGGAGAGAAATTTTTCACAAACATCGTGGACATCTTTTTCTCATATGTCAGGACATTCTTGTAATGTAACTCTTGCGTTGCTACAAATCAAATTATCTATCTCACGTTTCAATGCATTTCTCTCCGTTCTGATAAGGTTGAACTTAGGTACCTTCGCTGTTTGTAGCTCATCGACGTAATCTTTCAACGTTTTCCACTTGACTGACAATGTTCTTTACTGACAATGTCTATTATCGAGATACGTCTCGCTGCAATGGTGACTGCGTATTCTTTTACCAGAACGGATATGTTAAAGGGAAAAGCAAAATTGCTGACGCTTTCGATCTTGTCAAAAAAATTATTCCTATACGTATTACTAAATAGAAACCAAATTAGTTGATATTTCTTCCCTTACTGATGATTTTAATACAGGAGAAATCATGTATCGACATCCTCGATTTTTTAAATTTTTCAACCATTTCGAATTTTATTTACTCAATTTTGCTATAAATGGATAGAGATCCGCAGTCAAAACGGCGTTGTTGCATTACTACGTTTTGTTTGCATTTATAATAAAATGCAATAATAATGAATACATGGAATTCTACTTTTTCACTTTTATAAAGTATTTAAAGTTAACTTGAATTTCTGAAATTTTTTTCATAAATATTTTCCTCTCGCAGAGATTCGTAACTAAATTACACAGGATTCGTAGAATTTTAATTATAAAATTTTAATGAATATTTACGAATTTAAAAAAGTCAATATACAGCGGTTATATATTATTTTCGATGTAATACAATTATTAACGTAACAACTCTATTTTTTGCCTGTTTCGTTACATAAAAATTTTCTTATTTAATTTAGACTCCCCTTCTTACATGCTTCAAATTTTCAGACAATTTTCAGAGAAAATGTGGATTTAACTGTTGTATGATACTACACGTTCCAATTTGGGTTACTAGTCAAAAATTTCAATTGGACATATGAACAATTAAAACAATGTTAGAGATTACGAAGCACTCTAACATCAGTAGGGATGGAAGCGGAACTGAATCCGGTGCTTCCTATTCTGAATTTTTTAATTGATATCTGACCAATTAAAAAACCTGGTTTGTAACCGTTGATCCGGAGCATGAATAGCGTACATTTGAAGCACGATACACAACAGTATCATTGTGTCAGTCGATCTCATGATGAAATTAATTGCAACACTGGCGAAACGTGGAATACATAGATTTCTAAAAATGTATGGGCTTCTCTGGAATGCTCAAAGTAAAAGCTACATTTTCATTTCAAATCCTCTAAAAAACAAAAGCATACGTTTAGACAAAACATAATTATACGGAAAAATATTACGGTACCATATTCCAGATTGTAACACAGTTGTAAAAGCTGCAGTTACGAATGAAATTTCATTTGATTTTATAACACATGATGCAGTCTTTATCTCTCCTCTGACTTGATAAAGTATTAATTGGAGAAGAAAATCTCTGCTTAATATTTTATTGTACATGTCGAGAGATAAAAATATAAATTTTCGTGAGTTCTCAAGGACTGTCCAAATGTATTTACTTTATTATTATTACAATCATGGGGAATCATAGACTACATTTTTTACATTTACATTTCAAATTAACCGGATTAATTAAAACTCACTGCCCAAAGGTAAAATTGTATTTTGCATATGGCGTTCATGTTCTGACTGATACACATTTCATGTAAATATTAAAAATTGTTCTGCGGAATTTTGTTCATCTCTGGAGGTCGTCGACAAATAATATATATTTATAAGAAAGATATTCATAAAAGAGTATATAAGTAATATAAAGTCTTCAGGCTATTACTAGCCAGCAGTTTTTTTGTAAATAATAAACATTAGAAAAACATGATAGAGGAGAAAGTAGTACTGTTTTTTCTGCGCAACACAACGACATATGCATTTTCGTTTTATTTACATTATTTTGATAGAAATGAAGGTGACTTTGTATTTTTTAAATGATTTGCTATACATGTTTTTATGTCGCATGAAAGTGCGTGTCAAGACGAGTTCATACATCTACTACAAATTGAACTTCAAGGTCATACAAGGTCAGAAATGGAAGAAACAATTTGAACTAGTTTATGAGACACATATAAACGACTTTAAAACCAAAATAACACAAGCATGTGGATTAATAACTCGGACCACATTAGAAGAAGCTACCAAAAACGTAATTAACAAAGCCGAAATGTGCATTCACGCGCAAGGAAGCTATTTTGAACATTTGTTGTAGCCTCATTCATAAAGAATACTTGTAAACACATTGTTATGCAATATTAAAATTGTTTCTTCTATTTCTTCCATTTCTGATCTTGCGTGACCTTGAAGGTCATTGTGTAGTACATGGATGAATTCGTCTTGATAGCATTGATATTAAAAGCATTGATATTAAAAACATATTAGCATTCCATTAAAAAAATTGGACGTCACCTTCGTTTCTATCAAAACAATGTAAATGCAATAAAAATGCATATGTTAATTTGTTGTGTACAAAAAGCAGTACTACTTTTTCGTCTATCATTTTTTCTAATATTTACTATTTACAAAAAAATGCTGGCTAGTAATAGCCTGAAGACCTTGTACAATAAAAATGTTTATAACAAGCCCTTTAGAGCGTGCGAATACGTTTGTCCACCACAGAACGTGCTAATACCATGAAATCGAACGACTACGATGCTATTGAGCGTGCAGAAAATTTTAGGCATCGACATAAGGATTAACCGTAACCGATACAGATAACAGTTGGCAATTTCGGAGCTACATAACAGTTATTCGCAATAGAGGTTCCTCAGCAGCGAAATCAATTTTCTAACAGTTTTGAAGCCCGGGATATCGCGAGGATCGTCGATCGGATTCGATTCGGTCGATGCCACGGGACCAGTTTTCGAACGTGTATCGATAATCGTTCCGCAAACAAAGATATGACAGGTTGGGGGCGGGACGCGCAGCTCGAAAGTTTTCGATGATCACGAAGCGAGGCGAAACGTGATAAGAAAGCCCGATTTAAGGGAAGAGGGAAATGTAATAGAGTAGAATGGGGCCAGGTGAAATCGACGATGATCCGGGGAGAAGGGACGTGAAAAGAGAAAAAGAGAGCAGAGTAGAGAGAAACGCAAGGGAAAAAATGCGAAGGGTTTCAACGGAATATCCCCTCAGGCTTTATCGCGTGCCCGAGCATTAACGACGTCTGCGACAGAGCAAACCGGAAATCCTGGCGAACCGCAGGGATCCCTCTGTGATGGGATAAGTCGCACGATTTCGTTTCGTCATTTTCGCGTGGGCATGCACAGACGACGAACTATCATTTTCTCGGCGAACAAAGGATAAATGTCATTTATATTCCCCGTCATTTACATCCGAGCTGAAGGGATGCTTGAATTCAAATCGAGTCTGTATTGAGGCGGGGTCCACCAATGCTTGGAAAATACGTTCCCGATGACACTGATGAAAGAGATTTAAATATCACAGAAAATTTCTATCGCAATTAATTGTTCCGGACATTTCGTGAGTTTTTTTTATTAACAACTTTGAAGCGTGGTTGGATATTTTATCATTTTTTAAGGAACGCGTTGGAATAATTAAACATACAGTGGGTAAAATGTATTGGCACACTCTTAAAAAGGCGGTAACTTTTTAAATATCTAAATAGTGAAAAACTGCTTATAATAGATAGTATAGTAATATATACAGTAACTCTTACTAATATTCGGACACTCTTCCAAAGACGATAATATTTTCAATATTGTACTACACGATTTGAATTTTTTTCAGAAGCTAGAGCAATTAGTTTGCCACAGGATACGAAAAAAATTTTGTCAAAAATTGCAATTCATCGGAATTGTAGTAAAAATACTAAAAGTTGCATTTTACAACTTTTTTATGTGGGCCTATATTGAAAATTTAAAAAATGCGTTTTGTAGATCTGTGTCAGTTACATGCACTGGTAAAGTTTCATCGAAATCGGTTGATGCGAAAAAAACGACAGGCATTGAAAGATGTAAGAATCTGCAGGTATGGGTCGAAAATCGTGAAAATCTGAAATTTTTAACACATTTAAACGTATATACAGTGACTCCCATTAATATTCCGACGCACTAAAAAAAACTATAACTTGTTAAACTTTGAACTATACGACTTGAATTTTTGTTGGGAAGCTAGAGCAAATAGTTTGCTACAGAATGTGGAAAAACATTTTTTCACAAATTGCAATTGATCGGTATTTTTTAAATTTTCAATATAGGCCTACACAAAAAAGTTGTAAAATCCAACTTTTTAGTATTTTTTCTACAACTCAGATCAATTGCAATTTTTGAAAAAATGTTTTTCCATATTCTGTAGCAAACTATTTGCTCTAGCTTCCCAACAAAAATTCAAGTCGTATAGTTCAATGTTAAACCAGTTATCGGTTTTTTTAGAGCGTCCGAATATTGATGGGAGTCACTGTAGCGCATTGCAACGTCGACCGATTTCGACGAAATTTTCAGAATATGTTTAATTGACACAGGTCTACAAAATGCATTTTTAAAATTTTCAATATTGGCCCACAAGATGTAGAATGCAACTTTTAGTATTTTTGCTACAATTCCGATGAATTGCAATTTTTGACAAAATTTTTTTCGCATCCTGTGGCAAACTAATTGCTCTAGCTTCCCAAAAAAATTCAAATCATACAATACGATATTTAAAAAGTTATCGCCTTTTTACGAGTGTGCCAATACTTTTTTTACCCACTGTATGTATGTAAGTCAGTTAATTCTTGCACGCGTCATGCTGAAAATTTTATGTTTATCTACAGGGGCTTTCTATAAAATAAAAATTTTCTACTTAAATTGCAACAAACTGGAAAGAATATATAGGGTTGACAAGAAAGTAATACAACAGAACAGAATAATATAACAGTACTTTTAAATTCTTATAATGTTTTTATTGTTTCAAACGGCACCTATTCACTTTAGCAATAAATGCATAACGTCCGCTGTCTAATTATGACCAGATTGGGGATTTTATTTTATCGAATGTTTTTATTTAGGGAAAAAGGCGATTACAAAGTCAAATACAGCTCTAGTCCTCCTTCGTTGCTTTAAAATATTTCATGTTATTGAAACTGCCAACGATTCGATATTGCCAGTAGCTTGAATGTCGAGAACAAAATGAAAAGAATAAGGTGTAGTTTATACAGCACCGTGCTTGCTTGCTGGCTTTCAGTTTGGGAATCTCGATGTTCCGAACAGGGGCGATATTTGTAAATCGATGTCGACTCGAGATGCTTTTATTAACTTTCTCTTTATACTCGCTGGATAATATGTATATTGAAAACGTGATTGTTCAGAATCTCCAATAACCAATAGCAACCCTCTGGATTTCGGGTCAAGCTAAAGTAGATATTCAACAAGGGTAGTGGTTCTAGAAGATGACCGCGTTTCAAGGTTTCTTGGTCATGATGCTACAAGACTTTAAATCTTGTATCATAACAAACTTGTGAACAACTACGTACTCGCCATTTTTTGAACCAAATTTCCACAAAATAAAATTGAGTCGTCTATTTTGAAAGTGGCCAAAGTTCATTTAAATTTAAATGGAGATGTCTAAGAGTTTGCGTTTCAATAAAATTAAAAATATACGTATAGGATACCAACGTGTCACACTCCTCAAATGTATCTAAGAGAGTCAAATTTACAATTTTACAATTCCTATTATATTCTTCTCTGAATAATATTTGTCTCCTTATTAAGAATGGACTTGAACCACTTACGAAATTAACAACTAGATTTTTCACAAAATTTGAAACAAGTCCATTCGATATAATTTAAAATGCTTCATGTTGAGAAAACAATATTCAATTTATTTTATATTTCATTACAAAACTTGAGAAACACCACTTAAGCAATTCGAGAAATCTTCTAACTATATAAATTATACAGGAAGGTCCGTTTAAATAAGAACACCTAAATATCTCTTCAGGGTACTGTGATGCAAAAAACATCTGTTACGTAATGTGCATGGTGTCAATGGACCAATATCTGACAAGAATATTTTTTTCTTAAGGTCATTTTTTTCGAAGTTATCAAGATCATCGGTGTTTTTTGAAACATAACTACAGTTGTTTTATTGGATCATGTAACTGATGGAAAAATACATTCAGATATGCATAATAATATGACCTTGATATTACTCATCTCGTTGCACCGAGGAATTGCATATCAAAGTCATTTCAAGGTCATGTTACTATACATGCATATATATTTGAATGTAAATTGATGTAATTTATGAAAAATATAATTACGTATCAAAGAACACCGATGACCGTGACAACTACGAAAAAAATGACCTCAGGAAAAAAATATTCTTGCCAGATATTGACCAATGGACACCATGCACATTACGTAACAAATATTTGATGCATCACAATAACCTGAAGAGATATTTAGGTATTTGTATAATTCTATTCTGGCCTAGAATATTTTAATTCTCTATGATTTTTTAAATTTGGTAGATATAAAATGGATGTAACACCTCATATAGTCCTTAAATGTTTAGTAATTGGTTGGATACAGACATATCTAATAACGTAAACAATAGTACAACAATTAAATAATAGTACAGCAATTTTTAGTAACGCTTCAGAGGCACCACTCGAGTGCTAAGGATTAAAGTTTCTTCTACCTCATATTTGCATTCGTTTCTAAAACAGCATGTGTTATAAAATATGTAACAAGATCTTTTTACTACGATTAGAGTTAATGAAAGCAGAATACATACAGGTATGCTCTAACGAAGTATTAACTATGAAATAACTACCATTTCTAGAAAGTGAGATTCTAGATTGCAGTTGTTACAAAATCACTTTCATAATCACAGCACAACACGCACTTCTTCGGTAATATCTGGATTACGAATTATTATGCAAATTCGCTGATTCGCACACTAATTTCATACAAACGAAGATAGACACGATTCGATTTCCGGTACTAGGAGTCCTGTCGTACTTATAAGAATGTTATATGTTATATTAAATTAGAAATAATAATTATTAAATACGAAATACTACACATTTATAATTACATGCAGTGACTCGGATTAAGATTCGGACGCTATCAAAAAGACGATAACTTTTTTAATATTGTACTATACGATTTGAACTTTTTTTGGCAAGCTAGAGCAATTAGTTTACTACAGGATGTGAAAAAGAAATACTAAAAGTTGTATTTTACAACTTTTTTATGTCGGCCTAAATTGAAAACTTAAAAAATACATTTTGTAGATCTGTGCGAATTAAACATATTCTGAAAATTTCGTCGAAAACAATTGACGTTGCAACGAGCTACAAACGTTTAAAGATGGTGGAAACTGCAGATTTCAAAATCGTAATTTTTGGTCTCTACAGCAATAAATCTAAAGATTCTTACATCGTTCAATGCCTGTTCTTTCCGTATCAATCGATTTCGATTAAACTTGGCAGTGCATATAATTGATACAGATCCACAAAACGTATTTTTCAAATTTACATTTTCATTTTTCTTTTCTACAGTTCCGAACAATTGCATTTTTGTAAAAATTTCTGTTCACATTCTGTAGTAAACTAATTGTTCTAGCTTCCCAAAGAAGCTCAAATCGCATAGTACAATATTGAAAACGTTATCGTCTTCTTTAGAGCGTTCGAATATTAATCCCAGTCAATGGATATTTTTTTACATTCATCCGGGTTTTGGTTAGGAAAACATCCACTGCAATATCGTTGCAGAAAACATCGTTCAACGAATATGTTGTCTAATAAACACACATTTGAAAAACGAAATAAATTTTTGTAAACTTCATAGGTGCATTCGAATCTGCAACATTTTCAGAGAAAAATTAAAGCTTTAGTTTCCCCGTCTGCTTTCGAGTGCAAGAACACTATTGAAAAAAATAAAACAACTGAAGAAAGTGAAAGTAAAGATTTCGCCTTTAAAGATCTGCTTGGATCTATCGATAGACTGCTGTCCGACTTTTTTATTGTTGTAATGAAGTTTGTAATATTGAATTATTTATATCGTTGCGGTATTAACATTCTACATGTACTTTTTTAATACGTTCTTAAAATGTCTAATTAATGGAGTAATAAAATCATGTACTGTTTATTTATGAGAAACAATATATGATTTGAGTCTAACAAAACAATTCTGATTAACAAATTAGAGAAATGTACGTTACGTTTGCCTCTTGAAAAATTTCTTTCCACTTTTGACATCGTAAGTTCTCTTGCCACTCTTGGCATTCAAGCATGCATTCATGTATACCGGGTATCCCGTTTGAACATTTTCCACAGAATTATTTCCTAAAAGGTAGCTCTCTTGAAAAAAATGTTATCCACTTATGACAGAAACGAGTAGGTGCCATTTGAAGCAATAAAAACATTCGAACAATTTAAAAACATTACTTTCAGCCTAGTACATACATTAAGAAAGAAAATAAACATCCACTTCAATCCAGGTTGTTGCAATCTAGGTAGAAAATGTTTATTCTGCCTAAAGATCCGCTGTCCTTTCGTAATAGTTCTCTCACTGAACTGTTTTGCAAGTCTGAAGTAATATAGGGGTGTAGTGGAGAGTTCTTACGGTTTCACTTATACATTATTTAATATCTTGTATCTAATTGAATAATAAAGGTATGTATAATAAAAGAGGGAAGAGAGAAGCCACGTTGATCGGCCAACCTAGAGCCCGCAGAAGTGCCACTTATTATTCCATGACGTCTCTAAAATAACAATGCGACCGGACGAATCGTTTCATGTTTTTTCGATCTTTGTTGGACCCAGCGGCCATCATTCCCTGCTCCCTCGTTCTGGTGATAAAACAAAGCTTTGCACGTCGAAAGAGAGTGGAGTAAAAAGAAGATTCGGGGCATCGAGATTTGCTTTCGAAGCTTGCTCTCTCTCTCTCTCTTTCTCTCCTATCTTCCCTCCCTCTCCCTACTCTCTCGACAAACCGAATTCGCTGTGCTAGCGTCGAAACATTTCCTCCCCTTCTCCCTCCAGTCGCCAGCGACGGATGAAGAGCGACGTTGCATAATGAGTACGGCGTGGCCTGCCTTCTCAAAGATAACGAGGTACGCGCCAGTAATCAAAGGAAGGTAAGACCTTAAATAGCAGGCGGCCTCTTAAAAGAAGCTCTCGCTGGTTACAACTGCTGCTGGGCACTCCAGTCAGCTCGCAGACATACATACATTGTGCCAACGGTCACAGCGGCCCTGATGGACTTTGTTATCTCAAAACCCTCGTGAGCTGCCATCTTGAACGAGTACAGTAATGCCTCCATATCTTTTACGAACTTCAAGACCGAAGTGTCACTTATATCAGACCTGCCCAACTTCGTTCTGCTAAGGTGAGACGTGACGTTCTCCCACTATTTGCGCACGGTATTGCTCAAGTCTTAACCCTTGTGTGGGCAACCAGAATTTCACCGTTGTTAGGTTCTATTCTAATATACAGTAAATCAAGTAGTTTATATCGATCGTATCATTGTTGAAACAATTAATAAATGATTTCGGCGCTACGGTTCGATCGTTAAATACAATAAACATACAAATATTTAATTAGTTGATTAACTAAGCAATTTTGCTAATAATCGAAGAAATCGACGATTCGGTGCTGATTCGCACCATTTTCAAGATTCATTTTGAAATTGCGTCCGTAAGAGAAATGAAACAAGAATTTTAGAAAATAACATAGAATTTTCAAATTAACAACTATTACATGTTTAAATGTAAGGGAAACAAATTTTTAATTTGTTCTTAAATATTTAATAATTTTTAAATTTAAATATTTAAAAATTAAGTTCTTACTCACTTGCTTAGGTGTGATTAGGTATAAAAATGTGAGAGTCGTGAGACTGGTGAAACACGTGCGTTCACCATGTTTACCTTCACGACACTGATCGTTTTGGCATGGATGTAGGTTATATAGATCGATACAACTATTCAAAAGACGATACAGGTAAATTCAAAAGACCATAATGCATCTTTAAACCATACCAAATGAAAATACCAAATGTAAAGATCATAAATATTGATATTCAATTTGACTGAAATCATACTTCATACAAAAATTTTTTGTATGTGTGCTGTATTATTTTTATTATCAAATGAAGGAAAGTAAAACATTTTTTTGTATTGGAAAAGATTCATCATATGACATTACTGTCACAGTAATGTTGCGTAAAATTCATGTATTATAGGCATTTCATACTAATATACAGTGGCGTGCAATAATATTCGACCGCTCTAATAAAGACGATAACTTCTTCAAGTGAAACTTCTTTGCTGAGGGTAACAATTTTCTGATGTAACGGAAGCCGATGTTACGGAAGTCGAAAGTCGAGTGGCGCGAAAATTTAAACTGAGAATGAACGTAGAAAAATAATTTCTTACCACGACGGGATCCGAACCCCGGTCTACCGATTGGTAGTCCAACTTCCTAACCGCTTGGACAACCAACGATCTCAGAATGATAGCGAATTGTTAGAAAAGCACGTGCAATCACGTTTTTTATTTTTATTTACATGAATTAAAGTAATATATTTAAATATGTTATAGACATATTAGAGATATTTTTTTTTAACTACCGTGTGTGGAACAGAAAAAAAATCGTGTGCGTGGAAACCAAGCACGATAGAAGTGAAACTTATTGCTTATTAGGTATAATAATTTATCTGTATCTATACCGTATACTGTATCTAATAATTTCTTTATCGCAGTGGATGAACACACGCGACATTTATTGCTGGCAAGAGAAACGCGAACTCGGTGAAATATTCGGCAACAAGTGGCGATTTTTCAAGAATCACGAGACACCCGCGAGCAGTTGCTGGTTGTTGCTTTGCTGTGAACGTAGCTTAAGAATACACGTTTACGACACTTGGCGACCAGATCTGCGGCGCGCGGAAAGTTTCAGAAAATCCAATGACCATCGGCGCTTCATAAATTTATTTCTTGGAAAGCGAAACTTTGGGGGAGAGTCCGCAAAGTTGCCGTGCTACCATGCAACCTTACTTACTATACCCTTCCCCAGACCCTTGGATATTACTAGAATATTACTAGAAAAACAAGTGGAAAAGGTGTTTGCGGGAAACGACTTTTTGTCCTTATACGAGAATGTTACGAGCTGTGTGAGGGCTCATTCTAAAGGGGAAGGTTGATCGCAGATCACTCTGCTCATGATTTAGTTAGATTATGTTTATATTTAATAACATGAGCGTCCAAAGTAGGGGAAACAAATCGAGACAACCACCCTCAGGTTCCCATATATTTTTCTAATACAAAACGGTTTTTTTACTTAAATCATGACCAGAGCTACCTACGATCAAACTTCCTCTTTAGAATGAGTCCTCGTACAGTTCATACTATGCTCGTATAAGGACAAACAATCGTTTCCCGTAATTGCATTCAACTTTCCAATATTTCGTTCATACAGACAGAGTCTAGAGAAGCCTAGAACCAATTTTAGTTCAGCTACTTAAACGAGATGGCGCCTAGTCAAGAGAATTATCAGCGGAGATTTGCAACAACAAAAATATAAAGGGCTTGAAGCCACTCGGATCCATTAATAGCAATAAAGATATTGATAAAAAGAAGAAACCTGTAATGATAGCGAAACTGAAGCGTTAGACTGATCAATACCCTAGATTTGGTGAGCCTGGGTGCGCCTGCCACCTTGAGGGTAGAATGTAACTAGATTTTGAGCCAAAACAGGGGTTTACGGGAACACACCTCACGTCCTCATACGATTATGTATTGAGCTGAGTGAGGGCTCATTCTAAAGAGGAAGGTTAAATGAAACGCATGCGAATCCAACTTTAATTACATTATGTTTTTATGTAGTAATATGAGTGTCCAAAGTAGGGAAAACAAATGAAGAAAAATTCCGGAGATTCTAATATATTTTTCGATCACAAAAAGATTTTTCTTGGTAATTTAGGGACCCACGCGCGCTTCATATAACCTTCCTCTTTCGAATGAGCCCTCACTCAGCTCAAAATATAATCGTATATGGACGTGAGATGGGTTCCCGTGATTTCATTCAATGGCTCCCCAGATTCCGTTCATGCAGGGTGAGTAGAAGCAATTTCAGTTCAGTCACTTAGACGAGATGGGAGACGTAGATTCGTAAAAACAAAAGTGTAAAGGGCATGAAGCCACTCGGATCCATTAATAGCAATAAAGATATTGATAAAAAGAAAAAACCTGTAATATAGCGAAATTGAAGCGTTAGATTCATACAGATGTATGTTCATCACTGTTGCCAAATTGGTTTTCCGCGCGGGGGTTGGCCACAATGATAAAACCATAGTCACGTGAGACCCCTACCCTCTTAAGGGGGTACGGTAACCCATGCATATTACTAGAATATTACTAGAAAAACAAGTAAAAACAGTGTTTGCGGGAAACGGCTTGTCGTTCACATATAAGCATACTTTGAGCTGAGTGAGGACTCGTTGTAAAGAGCATGGTAGATCCCGCTTCGCTCTGGTCATGATTTAACGAAATTATGTTTATATTTAATAATATGAGCGTCCAGAGTAGGGGAAACAAATCGAGACAACCACCCTCAGGTTCCCATGTATTTTTATAATACAATACAATCTTTCTGACTTAAATCATGACCAAAGTTACCTACGATCAACCTTCCTCTTTAGAATGAGCCCTCACTCAGCTCAATACATAATCGTATGAGGACGTGAGGTGTGTTCCCGTTGTCGCATTCAATTGATCCCCAGATTCCGTTCATGAAGGGCAATGAAGGGCAACTAGAAGCAATTTTAGTTCAGCTACTTGGACGAAATGGCGCTTAGTCAGGAGAATTATCAGCGTAGTTTCTTAACAACAAAAATGTAAAGGGCATGAAGCCACTCGGATCCATTAATAGCAATAAAGATATTGATAAAAAGAAAAAACTTGTAATGATAGCGAAACTGAGGCGTTAGATTGATACAAATGTATGTTCATCACTGTTGCCAAATTGGTTTTCCGCGCGGGGGTTGGTCACAATGAACAAACCATAGTCACGTGAGACCCCTACCCCTTAAGGGAGAACAACACTGTCACAGAACGACGTGTCTCCTGTGTTCTGTTTCGAGGCTCGTTTTAATTCGCGCAGCTCTTTGAATCGCGTGACTACGGTGCGGAAACCGCAGAAAAGGAAGGATTCAATAATTATTGGAATTCCATCCGCGAAACGAGAGAATAAAACGCGGCACGGCTTACCATTTATCTGTATTATTCCTGCGGCTGATATCTAAATGAACCGTTTTGCGCGAGCGGCAAAGTAAATCGAGGTCCCCGGGTTTCCGCTCACGTTGTTCGTTTTGCGAACCCCCGGCACCCGTTCAAACCACCGACCACCTATTTCCCCGTTAAAAGGGTGACGTGACGGATATTTTTAAGATCATTTATTATCCGGATTAAGCGGCAAAACGCTGACGTTTTTACGCTCGTCTAAATGCATTCAAAGGGGTGGCGTCGCGCGCGCGCTGCCGTGATGCCGGAAAATTGGAGAGGACTATTTCTGCTAAGTGGCGGAGCGTGGTGAAATTAAGAAAGTCTTTTCCTCGGAATTGAAAGAATTCCTCTTTTTAGCGCCGCGACGGCCGCTGCTGCCCAAGTTCGCAAAGGGGTCTTTTTAATCTTTACACATTTCTGAGGAAGCGCAACGTTTAACGTCATGCGGAAAACGCTACTGGAAATATCTCACTTTTATGATTGCGATATTTCAATGAAATATTTTCGTTTATTGTTCGAATGCTCGAACTGCAAGCAGGCGGATATTATTTCATAAATATAACTTTTATTAACTTTTTCCTTTTTGTATTATGAGAATTATGTTTATGGTATATTCACATGTTTATCTACGTCTACATGGCTTCCAGCTTATTGAACATCATGCGTGCTAACATCGATATTAGAAAATATTAATTAATAATTTCAGTGAACATAAAATTCAGTAATAATTAAGAGTAAATGCAAAGTAAATGGAAGAATGTGAAAATAATCAAACTCAACACGTAAAATGAAAGATGGATAATGAAATTTTAATTCAATAAACTGTAAAATTTACTAGATATAATAATAGATTGAAATTTACCAATTCACTTTTTCGAATTAAATGCAGGGGCAGATTTTCGCTTTGAAGAGATTTACATGAAAAATGTAGGAATACGAATTAACGAAAATTTTCATTCAATTTTTATATCATGTGATAAGTAAGAATACCAGATATAATAATAGATTGAAATTTACCAATTCATTTTTTCGAATTAAATGCAGGGGCAGATTTTCGCTTTGAAGAGATTTACATGAAAAATGTAGGAATACCAATTGTCGAAAATTTTCATTCAATTTTTATATCATGTGATAAGTAAGAATACTAGATATAATAATAGATTGAAATTTACCAATTTACTTTTTTCGAATTAAATGCAGGGGCAGATTTTCGCTTTGAAGAGATTTACATGAAAAATGTAGGAATACCAATTATCGAAAATTTTCATTCAATTTTTATATAATGTGATAAGTGAGAATACCAGATATAATAATAGATTGAAATTTACCAATTCACTTTTTCGAATTAAATGCAGATGATTTTCGCTTTGAAGAGATTTATATGAAAAATGTAGGAATACGAATTATCAAAAAATTTAATTCAATTTTTATACCATGTGATAAGTAAGAATACTAGATATAATAATAGATTGAAATTTACCAATTCCCTTTTTCGAATTAAATGCAGGGGCAGATTTTCGCTTTGAAGAGATTTACATGAAAAATGTAGGAATACGAATTGTCGAAAATTTTCATTCAATTTTTATATCATGTGATAATTAAGAATATTTATCAATAGGTGAACGAACACATTTTCTTGATTCTTATGTCGCGTTTCTTACTATCTATAAATCAAAGCATAATCGCCACGTATAACATTATTATAATTGTAAATTTAATCTCGACGGATTAAACATATATCTTGTAACACGTGAACTCACAACGATCTGCATATTAGAATTACAGACTGTTTGCATGAGCCAGTATTACGTCCAGTCACAAACGATTATTATTATACAAAATTACAATTCAACACGCATGGTGTATGAACACCAACAATGATAAAACGTCTAAACTCTATCATTCCTATGAACATTCACGCTTGACGCAACATTCACAACAAAATTCACATTGTCAAATCAAAATTAACCCCTTCCCTTACAACATCATATCTGACTCGTGATGAAGATTCTGAACAGAGTTTAATAAATATAATAAATATACAGTGAGTTCGCCTTTCAAAATAGAATAACATTTTTATATTTGCACCAATCGACCTGATTATTTATAATCAATTAGAAGCATTGGTTCACGAAATTATATGCAAAAAAGATTTTACAAATTACTATAATTTAAAACTTAAATGCAAAAATAAAAAAGGCACTCTTAAAACTTCTTTATTTGGTCTCTTAATGAAAATTTCAAATATTGGGTTGGCAAGAAATTAATTTCGGTATTTTATGGTGAAATAGAGAGACCAAATTTTTAATCAAGTAATGAACTTTAATGAATAGGATTTTTTTCTTCCGTTCGATGGTCTTTCACGGAAAGGAATAAACAATTTTATTTTATTTATTAAAGTTATCGCTTGAATAGCAAAAAATACTGAAAATTTCATCGAAATCGGTTGATGCAGGAAAAAACAGCACGCATCGGAAGATATACGATTCTATGGATTTTAAGCAGAAACTGATTAAAGTAGCTAGTGTGTGTCTCAATCGATTCAATCAAATGTTCAGCATATGTGTAACTACTAGATCTACAAACCATGTATTTTAAATTTTCTTTAAGAGTCCAAATAAAAATGTTTTAAAAAATCCCTCGTTTGCTTTTACCTTGTAAATAATATTTTTTGGAAAATACTTTTTTCATGTAATTTCGTAAAGCAATGCTTCTAATTGATTACAAAAAATCAGGTCGTTTGGTACAATTATAAAGAAGTTATTCTATTTTAAAGGGCGTACGAATACTTTTTACACTCACTGTGTATTAGGGTGGCCTTCTTTTTGTATATATAATGACAAGCCAATGAAACTGCACGTAAAGCAAAGCACGCGAAATAGAAAACAGGAAATTTCTTATCTGCCAAAAAACAGGTACGCGATAACAATAATAGCGATAAAAATAGTTTGTACGTTGCAATACAACAAATTGTTCGTGTGTTGCAATATGTACAGATGACAAGGGCAGCGTTCCTCCATTTTTTAAAGCTAATGGCGTATAATTTTTTACACTCCTGGGTACAATATCATATATCCCGCTTGACAGGTCCCAATTCAGTTCGGAATATCAAAAACAAATTTTTTTCCTCTAATACACAGCTTATAACCCAGATACAAGAACAATTCTGAACAATCTAACAGCTGGACTGCGGATCATTATACAAAATAAAAATATTCTACATCGATCGTGGGAAACAGTAGTTAAATAAAAATTCCTTTCACCTTAACAGTCTTTTTATGTTGGAAACTACGCAGCAATATTCGTAAAATAAATATCCGCAGTCTATACTAATAATTAGACTGCGGATTTTTATGAAAATTAAAAATGGTTTGCATTAATTGTGGAAAGCAGAAATAATTAAAAAAATTGATTTGATTCGTTAACGACTTTGTTACATTTGAAGCAACATTAAAGCATTCTTGAATTTCTAAAATCTTTTCAATTTCTTTGCAATTTCTTCATAAATGCATAAAGATATGCAGTCTACTAATAATAATTTAAAAGACGTTATACAATACTTTCATTGGCTATTCAATTTATAGACTGAGGATGTTAATTCTATACTTTATAAACTATAGAAATATTGACTATACAATGTCAAACAAATATATTAATTGTTTAATTAAGAAAGTTCTAGAATAGCAATTTTTTAATTTTTGCCAAAATGCTTTTTTGAGTCCGTTTTACTAAATGGCATGGATCAATATTTGGAACTTTTCCAAACCGAAAATTGAGCAGAAATGGCAATAAAATTCACGGACCTTTTTGTATTCCATTCGATGACAGACAACGAGACAACCGAGGCGTACGGGCGTGTTTGCTTTATTCTTTCGGTATACTATTCTGTTTCAGTTGTCTATGTCACATTTGATACGAAAACAATCAAGTATATTTGTGCACCGTTAAGAATAACATTTCACAATTGTCCTGATTTTCGTATTCTCCTACTAAATAATATTATTCAGTTTGTGGAATTCTTTACAGCGAAGGAGAGGTCTGCAAAATTTTGTAAATAATATACAATAACTCGTATATGTTACTGTATAATAATTATGCAGGGTGTCCCAGCTAACTTGACCACCTGGAATGTCCCGCTTAGTTTTAGTAATAAAAAAAAACGTTATAGGACAATATTAACCTAACCGAAGGGGCAATATAATGATTAGGAAAAAGCTTTTCTCAAGGTTATTTTTTTGAAGATATCTGGGTCATCAATTTTTTTAATAAATCATTAAAATGTGGTGAAAATCATAGTGTTTTGCGACTTTTTATCAGTTTCTGCTTAAAATCCACAGATTCTTAGATCTTTCGATGCGTGTCGTTTCTTTTCTGCATCAACCAATTTCTATGAATTTTTCAGCATGTGTATAACTAATATACATCTACAAAACGCATATTTTAGATTTTCATTACGGACTCTAATAAAAAAGTTATAAATGCCTCGTTTACTTTCTCATGTAATTCTAAGCAATTGCAATTTCCTAAAAACCTTTTCTGCATGTCATTTGGTAAATCAATTCTTCTAATTGCTCAGAAAAAGTCAGTTGGTTTGGTACGATCATAAAAAAATTATACTGTTTTAAAGTGCGTTTAAATACTTTCGTGATTCACTGTAGATTGTTGATATCTATTCTCGCCTCATATCACACATTCATCTTTGCGTATACGATAGAAATGCTTCATACTAGGTTAAAAGTTGTAGATCCTAATTAACGAGGTATTATAATTTGAGTACTAAAGACGCTAAGATTGTCGCCGAAAATTATCTCCGAATTTTGCTGCGTGTCTTGTCTAAGAATCTTGCAGCGCAGAGTAGTTCCGTATAGTGACAGCATTTCGAGTTCTTGACGGGCTTGGCATGTCAATCTTACCCGTCATGCCTCCAGAGACTGTATGTACATATATGCCGTCCTTGTTCTGTTCTAACAATAAGACATAGTTACAATTTGATTTGCTCGAAATCGGTGGAAGTTTTGCTGTTTTTGTTTTGTAAACTATCTAATGGTGTCCGCAATTTTTTTAGAATTTTAGTACTTTTCCCATTTGTGACCTTGTCTGACCTTGAAGGTCAATACGTCGCAGAGTGGTCGGAAATGGCCAAAATGCAAAAAATGAATTTCCCATTAGGCGAATGGCCGTATTGGATACACAGGTAATGACTCTATGGAAAACCCATAATAAAAAGGTCTTACCATTTTACCTGCGAAGTGGTGGGAGTACAAATATCGCGTTCAGTCCTCGCGCAGTTTTCGTGCAGTGAAGTACACTGCTTTTGAAAAGTGAATTTTGTGTGTGTGTGTATGTGTGTACGAAGGATGCTGTTTCTGGAAGTAAGTACTGTGCATAATAACAATATTGGATTTATATTAATTAGTGTTTATAATGTATAAAGTCAAAGAACAAATTTGGTGCACAGATTTTACAAATGTATACTAAAAGTTGTATATTCCACAATATTCCACAGAGATATTTGTATAGTCATGTAGCAGATGTTTTGGTCTTAAATTATTTTGAAAAAGTAGCTGCCCAGAACTGCCCAGTTCAAAATGCGATCCATTTTTATGACGCAAAGGTAGTCACGGTACTAATTACAAGCATTGTTTTCTTGATAAATTTAGAAGATACAATCAAATTTGTTTAATAAGTATTGCATCGTTCTACTGCGAAAAAATTATAGTTCTGTATCTCAATTGGGAGGGTAGTTATGGGGTACAATCGAAAAATGAATTGTTAGCCTGTTTTTTCTAGTTAATGGTGTTTAGAAATTCTGAACAAAATCTGACACATGTCAAGAACTCGAATACATACTTTGCAATTGGTTTCCGATTTTTAAAGTGAAAATCCTGCTTGTAAAAAATCAACCACCTCAAAAAAATTGTAAAATGCAGATTTCACATGGAAGTTCTAGTTTATCCACATTTATTTTCTTACAAAACTAACCTTACACGACATTTAATCAAATTTCGGTAAATCATTTTATTAAAAAAATCAAATAATTTTTTCACATAGCATATTACACATCCGCCATTTTTTTGTAATTTTAACATCAGATTCATATTCGCCGGCACGAGAAGTGGGAGAATTTTCAAGAGAGTTCAATAATTTTTTGGGTTAAGCATCCGCCATATAGTCCGTCATTTTGTTTTTTGTAATTTTTACATCAGATTTATAATAAGCGACACGTAAAAAGTATGAGTATCAATTTTGAACTAAATTGAAGTACTCCTTCCTATTTTGGCCACGTTTTGGCGATTTCCGACCACTGTGCGTCGTACACGAATGAATTTGGTTTGGCACGTGCTTTCATATGATATAAAAAGACAGTGACTCAAAAAAATCGGACGCTCTCAAAAAGGTGATAACTTATTTTAATATGATACTATACAATTTGAACTTTTTTGGAAAGCTAGATCAATTAGTTTACTACAGGATGTGAAAAGAAATTTTTATCAAAAATTGCAATTGATCGGACTTGTAGAAAAAAACACGATTTGTAGATCTGTGTCAATTAAATATATTATAAAAATTTCGTAAATTTCGATCGACGTTGCAACGAGTTACAATCGTTCAAAGATGGTAAAAATTGCAGATTTTCATGATTTTCGGCCTTTTTAGCTGCAATAAATCCAAGGATTCTTACATCTTTCAATGTCTGTCGTTCTCGTTCGCATCAACCGATTTCAATGAAACTTTCACAGTGCATACAATTCACACAGATCTACAAACCGAATTTTTTAAATTTTCAATATAGACCCACATAAAAAAGTAGAAAATGCAAATTTCTAGTATTTTTTCAACAGTTGCAAACAATTCCAATTTTTGACAAAATTTTTTTTCGCATCCTGTGGTGATTTTCATGATTTTCGGCCTCTAACTGCAGTAAATCTGATGATTCTTATCTTTCAATGTCTGTCGTTCTCGTTCGCATCAACCGATTTCAATGAAACTTTCACAGTGCATATAATTGACACAGATCTACAAAACGTATTGTTTAAATTTTCTCTATAGAGGCTCACATAAAACAGATGTAAATACAACTTTTAGTATTTTTTCTACAATTCCGACCAATTGCAATTTCCCATAAAAATTTCTTTTCACATCCTATAGTAAACTAATTGTTTTAGCTTCCCAAAACGGTTCAAATCGTATAGTTCAATATTAAATAGTTATCATCGTTTTTAGAGTGTCCGAATATTTTTCCAGAGTCATTGTATATAACTCTGCATGCAAAAAAAATTGAAGGTCGCATTCGTTTCAGTGCACCTACTACCTAAGCATCTCATCGTTTCAAACGATAAAATTCAATCATCGTCAACAATGAAAGTCCATTGTTCTACAATGTGGAGGAATCCACAAGAAACGAACCATTTATCAAGTATTAAGGAAATTGTTCCCCCTGGAAAAATTAATGAAAGAGAGTTTCCCGGCTTCTGACCCAATTTACCGTCAAGAACAAGTATTGAAAATTTTTCGTTAAATACTTCCTTGCCGGCCAATACCCGGTGAAACCGGTCTCGTGGAAAATTAATTAAAAATAACGAGTCTTTCGATCAATTAAACGGATCATCCGGATTAGTAGTTTTTGACGAGAATGCGATATTTTGCGCGAGGGGGAGGTGCAATCACGAACGCACCACTGCGATAAATCTCGATTTCTGTGTAATCGTGCGTAGTCTGCATTGATTACACGTTCGCTGACAAACGACAGGCAGAAATTAAATAAAATGTATACGGTTCCGATGGAAATATTATGATCGAATCAGTAGAACGATATTTATTTGACAAATACATACATGTAAGCATGAATACAAATTTACGTCGACTATCCATTCAAGAAAAACTATACATGGTGTCTGAAACATGTTCTTCCTTGGGATGATTACTGAAATCATTTGAAGTAAAACTTGTATCTTTGCGAAAATGTTCTCCGCGGTCTCGTTAAGGAATAATTAACAAAAAACACGGACCGATCAGGACGCGGCTACTAATGCCACACGCAGCTGTAATCACGCACTAATTGGTCCGTGTTTTTCGTTAATAACTCCTTAACAAAGCCACAGAGAACATTTTCACAAAAGGAAAAAGTTACTTCACATAATCTGAGGAATCCCTGTCAAAGTTTTTCGACTTTTTGTGGGCACCTTGTATACTATCATCGGTAGAATTATTTCATGAAATTAAAATAATACAGTAAAGTCGGCTATGTCAGTGTAAACCACTACTAATCCGATTATAAAACTTATTTATTTCTAATTTTTTTATGGGGACTATCGCCAACATATTTCTGGCATTTTTCTGATTAAACTAACACTAAACACGATATAATTAACTTCCCGATTCATAGGGAAGTTACTGTAATTACCCCGAAAATCGAAAATCGATTTTTTAGCAGATCTTCACGTTTCATGGTTATTGAAGTCATTTTAGACTATTTTTATCAAATTGTTAGTATGTGTGTGTGTGTGTGTGTGTGTGTGTGTGTGTGTGCGTATGGCCGTTTTTATGTTATCAAATTTTTCGTTAACGTTTTCTGAAAAAGTAACAATGCGATCAGAATGATGAATGATGCAATCGATGCGCCCCGTCGTAACTTAGAGCTGATTAGATTTTGGTCCATATCGGTCAAGTAGTTTTTTAGATTTTTTAGTTTTTTTAGTTTTTTTCGAAAGAAGTTCATTCAAGAATGCAATTTATACGAGAGGATGGAAATTTTCCACCGAATAAACAAACGTAATTATATATATTTCATTTTTATGTAAAAAAAATTTTTTTAAATTTAACCCTTTGAACACGAGCGGCGCCGATACGGCGTCCGGCCGATGTTAAGTAGCAACTCGAGCGGTGCC
This sequence comes from Lasioglossum villosulum, assembly GCA_963971365.1. Taxonomy (NCBI): domain Eukaryota; kingdom Metazoa; phylum Arthropoda; class Insecta; order Hymenoptera; family Halictidae; genus Lasioglossum; species Lasioglossum villosulum. The sequence continues at coordinate 32,067,686 of OZ020497.1, forward strand.
GATACGGCGCCCGGCCGATGTGAAGTGGCAAGGATGCATCTTGGCTATTGTTTTACTAAGTATCACACCAAAACTAATTACAGAGTGTAATATTTATCAAAATTTGTTTTTTTCGACATATAAATGAATAAACTGGTGAAATTTATTTTTTAATTTTTTTAAAATTAAATATTTTTGAAGTACCTGTAAAATGTTCACCTAATTTGGCCGAAATCGTCTCGAGTTGCTGGTTCGCGCAAGCGAAAACGGCCTCGAGTTCAAAGGGATAAAAAAAATTTTTTTTAATTAAAAAAAAATTTTTTTTTTCAATTATGCAGCTAATGCTAATGTTACCGCTTACAATAATCAAACTAGCTGGTTATTGTTGCTCGCCCGCTTCGCGAGCTCGCGGGTAGGACTGCTCTTTCGAGAGGGTTAGTGGTACGCATTGTTAGTGGGGCATACAGCTATTAATGTTTTTTTACCCCGAAAATCGAAAATCGAATTTTTAACAGATATTCACGTTTCATGGTCATTGGATTCATTTTAGACTCTTTTTATCAAAATGTCGGTATGTGTGTGTGTTTGTGTGTGTGTGTTTGCGTGTGCGTGTGCGTGCGCGTGCGCGTGCGCGTGTGCGTGTGCGTGTGTGTGTGCGTTCGTGCGTGCGTGCGTGCGTGCGTGCGTGTGTGTGCGTGTGTGTGTGTGTGTGTCAAATTTTTCGTTAACATTTTCTGAAAAAGTAACAATGCGATCAGAATGATGAATGATGCAATGGATGTGCCTCGTCGTAACTTAGAGCTGATTAGATTTTGGTCCATATTGGTCAAGCAGTTTTTTAGATTTTTTAGTTTTTTTCGAAAGAAGTTCATTCAACAATGCAATTTATAAGAGAGGATGGAAATTTTCCACCAAATAAACAAACGTAATTATATATATTTCATTTTTTTTTAATTATGCAGTTAATGCTAATGTTACCTGTTACAACTAACGAATCGGGAAGTTCTTTGTGTGGCTCGTGGAGAGTCACACACAAAATAAAAAAAACCATTAATAGCTGTATGCCTCACTAGCAATGCGTACCACTAACCCTCTCGCAAGAGCAGTCCTACCCGCGAGCTCGCGAAGCGAGCGAGCAACAATAACACCATCCGCGAGCTCGCGAAGCGAGCGAGCAACAATAACCAGCTAGTTTCAACTGTATTTAGTGGTTTAACTGACGCTGAAAGTTTCGGGCGCAGAGAAGGACAGCGTACGGAAAAGAAAGAGACTCGACCGTCGCGCGTCGAACAGTGAGGAAACTTGACCTAACTCGATTCAAAAAAGAATAACTTACGATAAAAATGAGATAGAGCAATGAAATTTTTTTCAAGGTTTTTCAAGGTTTATTCAATACCACGCGCGGAAAAAATTTTTTTGGAACATGCTCTACATCATTTCACGTAGATTTTTTCACGCTGATTTCAAATTGGTCTCAAAATTTTTCTAACCTTGAAAAAATAAAAGTTTAACTGTTTAACAATAATTCGACATTATGGAAAATTTTTAGGTCGTAGAAAAATTTCGAGACCAGATTTGAAATCAGCGTGAAAAAATCTACGTGAAATGATGTAGACCATGTTCCAAAAAAATTTTTTCCGCGCATGGTATTGGAAAAACCATAATTTTCTCCAAATTGCACAACTTTGACGAATTTTTTCGAGGTTAAAACACATTCGTACCATGATCTCTCTATTTTTCCCATATTCTGTGAAGTTTCAGCTGCATGTAAAAACAATTTCATTGCACTATCTCATTTCTATCGAAAGTTATTCTTTCTTGAATCGAGTTAGGTCAAGTTTCTCCACTGTGCGTCGCCGTCGTCTGCAAAGGTCAAATTCATCGTTGCGTTCGAAATTTTCATTGTCGCTTGAACCACTAAAAACAGTTGAAATTATATCGTGTTCGGTGTCATTTGTATCAGAAAAATTCCAGAAACAAGTTGGTTAGAGTCCCATAAAAGAATAAGGTAAATTAAAGAAGTTTTGTAATTGGATTGGTAGTATTTATATGCTGTCCTTTTCTAAGTTCAGCTTCGTCTGTAATCTCGACATAAAAAAAATTAAACCGACCTGGAAACGCACTAAAAAGATTCACTAAAAAGTATGAAATAATTTCTTTTTCGATTTATTGCCGAAAATCGTGAAAATCTGCAATTTTTACCATCTTTAAACGTTTGTAGCTCATTGCAACGTCGACCGATATTGAAGAAATTTTCAGGATATGTTTAATCGTCACAGATCTACAAAACGTATTTTTACAATTTTCAATATAGGCCCACATAAAATAGTTGAAAAATCAACTTTCAGTATTTTTTCAACAATTCCGATCAATTGCAATTTTTGACAAAATTTCTTTTCACATCCTTTAGTAAATTAATTGCTCTAGCTTCCCAAAAAAGTTCAAATCGTATAGTACAATATTGAAAAAGTTATCGTCTTCTTAGAGCGGTCTTAAACTTGTGTCCGCTACTGTACATAAAAAAAGCGAAAAAAATTTTTAAAAAGGCACGTACAGGTTTAATTGAGTAATCTTCTCCTTCATCGAAGTCGGTTAAAAATAATGTCAATATGCGATCCCTGTCCGTGCAGAACACCGCCGTTTGTCAAGAATCGTGACTTTAAATTTTCGACTTTGTATTCAAATTTTCACCGCAACGCTGTTTGCTCAGAGCACGTCTATTTTCATCTTGAAAATGAGTCTAAATTCTGCAAAATTTCGCTGAATTTTTTTCGGAACGTTCACGTACTAGACAAGTATTTGCAGAATCGTATGTGCACTGGAGAATTCGACGAACGCAAAGCTGAGGAATTCCGGGTATTCCCGAAGAACATCCTCGACACTCAAGAATACGTGAGACGTTCCACGTAACCCCGTGCGAATTTCTTCCTCCCTTACGTAATTAAACACCTGCTCAGGCCATGAACCGGTCAGTCACGTGTTACAAACTACCTGACCTTCTTGCAACAGTTTCCCAGGTCGGGGACACCTGTTTCAACGGCATTTTCAAACACGACAGCTGCCCCATAGTAAATTCTACGGCGGTGACGGCGGCACGGCATGGCCGATCCTGCGAAATTTGTCGCTCAAGTTACCAGTATTGTTGACTCGTCGAGTTCTGCTCTCCGAATGGATCGTGGTGTCCTAATTTCAATCACGACGTGCGGAAAATCTCTTACACCCTCCAGCAGTAAGATTGATGAATGATTCTGTGTAACGAAGGCACGAACTCATCCTGTACGTGCAAGTAATGACGTAATTTATAGTGGATCGAAAAGTGTGGATACAATAATTCATACTATTGTAGATTTTTATGTTTTTTATTGTAGAATATTGAAAATAATAATTGAACAATTGTAGAAAAATGTGGGTGTACTTCCGAAAAGGAGATACCTCAGATTTTTTTGATACTCTTACGTATTTTGACGTGCTGATTACGAATATGATAGTGGAAATTGGCACTAATTTTATCGTAATGGTATTTATTGCTAATACTATCGTTTCCTTGAAAACTATTGTCTTTATGACAAAAACCTGTAGGATATAAAATGTGTATTTCGATGAGACCTACTACTTTTGTTTGAAGTCTTTTTCAAAATTACCATTATTTACGGAAATAAATGGAAAAGACTATGATTATTATGGTGTTGACATGGTTTCTACCATTACAATAAAATTTGCGCCAATTTTTACAATCGCATTTGTAATCAGCACGTCAAAATACGAAAGAATCCAGAGTATCAAAAAAATCGGAGGTATGTTCGGCAGTTTATCCAAAAATGGGATAAACGTTGAACGATTAAAAATATACATACACAGTGGGTGTACAAAGTGTTCGTACATCTCTCAAAATAGAATAACTTTTTTATAATTGTACCAACCGACCTAATCTTTTATAATCAATGAAAAACATTGGTTTATGAAATAATATGAAAAAAAGATTTTCTAAATAATTATAATTCGCAAGGTTACATGCAGAAATAAAAAAGGCATTTTCTAAAACTTTTTTAATTGGGACCTCAAAGAAAATTTGAAATATATGTTTTGCAGATTTATGTTAGTTATACGCATACTGAAAATTTCATCGAAATCAGTTGACGCAGGAAACAACGACAAGCATCGAGAGATATACGATTCTGTGGATTTTAAGCAGACCGATTAAAAGTTGTGTGAAACTACGATTTTTTCCTTTTTTAACCGCTTGTAGCTCGTGTGTATATTAATCAATTTCGATGAAATTTTCATCGTATGTGTAACTACTATAGATCTGCAAAACATTTATTTTAAATTTTCTTTAAACTTGTAAATTATAATTTTTAAAAAATCTTTTTAGCATATCATTTCGTAAACCAATACTTCAAATGAATGAATACTTCTAATGAATTCAAATGAATTACATACTTCTAATGAATTCAAATGAATGAATACTTCTAATTAATTCAAATGAATTACATACTTCTAATGAATTCAAATGAATGAATACTTCTAATGAATTCAAATGAATTACATGCTTCTAATGAATTCAAATGAATTACATACTTCTAATTGATTATAAAAAATCAGATCGTTTCGTACAATTATAAAAAATCAGTTCTAATGCCTGTGACCTTGAATCACTATGAGTAATTATTTCTTTTTGTTGCTTACATTTTCACACGAAAATTGAGTGTGCTAACGTTTTTCTTATGTACTGTACGTGACAAATCGTTCTTGAAGAAATATGTATTTGATAGAAGTTTCTTTTCTCGATCATCGTCCATGTTGAAGAAGTAAAAACAGCCACCTAATGTAGGGGTTGAAAATATATTTTCTGTTATCTTCAGAGCTGAAGGCTGTGTAACAAATTTTTACCCGAAGAAAGTTTTATGCTAAAAACAGGGAAGTTCAAACAGATGTTACGACGTTGCCATAAATAATTACGAAGAACAGCATCGTCGAACACAGAGCTTTTTTCATAAAAATCGAAAAGTCACTGGCCAATCTGACCAAACGTAAAGTGTTTTTTGACAAAGCGGCGACGGTGTTATCGCCGCCATTAAACAAATATTATGCCCTTTCGCGCTCTTCCGAAAGCAACAATATAAAAAGGGATAGCCTTTAAAAAAAGCGAACAATCGTGTAGCGACATCCGACATCGTAAAGCAACCATCGTTAAACAACGTTTGCGCGTAAAAAAAGCTCGTTAAACGCGACAGCTCGTAAATTGACGGGCCGGTGAACAACGCTTCAATATTTTCAGTCTTTTGGAAAAAAACTTTCACCTAGGCAATTAAACTTTGTGGTCAATTATAGCGTTTCATATCAGTGGCAATGGCTCGTCCATTAGTCCCAGAAGTTTCCGAAAAGACAACCAGATTTCAAACCTCTGTACACCATTCGCCGTTGTTTTACGAATTTTTAAATCACATTAATTAAACGAGTAGGTAAATAATAATTTCATGTTGTGAAACTGCATTGTACATACAGTGACTCGCACTGATGTTCGGACACTCTAAAAAAGACTGTGATGTTTTTAATATTGCACTATGCGATTTGAATTTCGTTTGGGAAGCTGTAGCAATCAGTTTGCTACAGGATGTGAAAAAAAATTTTTCAAAAATTGTAATTGATCGGACTTGTAGAAAAAAATACTAAAAATACGATTTGTAGATCTGTGTCAATTAAACATATTATAAAAATTTCGTAAATTTCGATCGACGTTGCAACGAGTTACAATCGTTTATAGATGGTAAAATTTGCAGATTTTCATGATTTTCGGCCTCTAATTGCAGTAAATCTGATGATTCTTATATCTTTCAATGCCTATCGTTCGCATCAAACGATTTCAATGAAACTTTCACAGTGCATACAATTCACACAATATAGGCCCACATAAAAAAGTAGAAAATGCAAATTTTTAGTATTTTTTCAACAATTGCGAACAGTTGCAAAATTGTAAAAATACTAAAAGTTGCAGTTTACAACTTTTTTATATAGGCTTATATTGAAAATCTAAACAATACGTTTTATAGATCTGTATCAATTAAACATATTCTCAAAATTTCGGACGACGTTGCCATGAGTTACAAATGTTTAAAACTGGTAAAAATTGAAGATTTTCACAGTTTTCGGCCTCTGACTGCAGTAAATCTAACGATTTTTACGTCTTACTGTATAGATGAAACTTTCATTGTGCATATAACACTGTCCAACACCAAAAATGTTTCGATATAATTTTTGCGAAACATGACTTTGAAAAAAACGCAATTTTCAACTATAAACAAAGATTGTGATGTTATTATAAAAGACATTGAATTATTCTTTAAAGCAAAAGATTCTGTCGAGTTTCCTAAATCGGGTGATATCCATTGTTAATACATTACGATTGTTTAAGCATGTTTAATACGTTTTTTTTTTCAAAGTCATGTTTCTCAAAAACTGCGTGTAGGGAAAAAATTAAGGGCAGATTCGGAATCAGCGCAGAAAACTCCACGCAGATATCCACCCAACAGTTATATGGAAACATGAAAAAAGTTTAAATTTGTTGGACAGTGTAATTGACACAGATCTACAAAACGTATATATGAAATTTTCAATATAGACTCACATAAAAACGTTGTAAAATACAACTTTTAGTATTTCCTCTGCAATTCCGACAACTTGCAAATTTTTTCAAGAACTTTAGTCACGTTGTGCAGCAAACCAATTGTTCTAATAGCCCAAATAAACAAAATGTATGGTCCAATATTTAAAAAGTTATCGTCTTTTTAAAAGTGTCCGAATATTAGTCACTGTATATCATACATTCGAATCAGTGAATTATGAAATTGTGATATGATAATATTAACATAACCCCTCCCACAATATATCGTCCTATAAATAAATGTTAACTTCTTCATATTCAAATTTTATTGTTCTAAACTTATACCTTCGTTAAACAAATCGACATGCTTATATCAAATATTTTTTTAGTAGAAAATGTATTCATGAAAAATGTTAGCATTTGAATTTCCATCTAGAATTAGTTTTATTAATATTTATCAGTGGTAAACCAGAGTTTAATATGACTATTTCACGAATTGTTTTTGATTTTATGGTTTCATACTACATCTTGCGGCAGCTATCTCTTTTTATGTGATACATAAAGCGGCACTATTGCCACTAAACCGGAGCAATTTTATTACTCACTTCGCAATACGTTTAGCAACAAGAGCTTCAGCTAAAGAGATTTTCACTCAAATTGAAAAACGACGCACTTCCGAAGATAGTTGTTAACGAATTCGGATTAAATCGAATGAACCAGATCTACTAAATTACGCCTCTTCTTTTTGAATGAAACAAGCGTAGAATCCGGAGAAACAGAAAAACTCGGAAGATAGAAAATTCAATTTATTAATACCGATTCTAATTTTTTTTCTTATTCTGAGCTCGTGTTACAGTCCTTCTAATATAAAATATACCCTCGTTCTATAAATTAGGAAGAAATAACTAATTTCCTTAAATAAAGTCATGACGTCAATAAAACCTCCATGATTTCAATTCATAATTAGAAGAATACTTCTTTCTTTTTTTTTAATCGTTGTTACAATTTTTCATGTTAAATAAACAAAGTTTTCGCTAAATTTGCGACCACAATTGCAAAAGTTCAATAGGCATTTTCCTGACAATGATTTAGTGAGCTCTATAAAAATAATTTATGTAATGGGTGTAAAGAAATTGTTATAAGTTTTTTATACGTAAAGGATTAATAAATCATATGCATATCACATTTTTCTTCATCATTTAAAAATATTCCTTAAAGATTTTCACCGTAAATCTGAAATAACCGTAAGTTCCACGCGATTAATTCTTAAAAATTCTAAAAGTTGAAATTTTACATAAAATCGCAGCCAAAGATCGAAGTAGACCGAGATTTTTTATACAAAGTTAGTTCAACATAACACTTTACCAATACAATTAGTGCCAGGCCGAAGCTGCTTAACACTTTTAAGATTTATTTCCATGAATGAAAAATGAGCCGAAAACAGAGATTTCCGATTAGCTCATATTACTTAATGTTTAATAATTTTTGAAAAGTTTTTTATTTTATAAAAAACTTAAAATAAAGCAATTTTATTTTATTTGAATTTAATATTTTATTAAATTCGTTGGATAGTTTCAGTTTTACGGATTCTTGATTGCTTTTTCAAACAACAAATGTGCAATTAGTACATGTTTCTAACGTTTCGATCCCGATGTGGATCTTTTTCAAAGAATCATTGTTGCGTCTGAAAAATATTTTAAGTGATACATCAAACTGAGAATTTGCAAAAATTAACATAAAGAAAACCAACGAAAAAGGAATAACATTTTTTTTTAATAGAACTTACATGTTGCGTAAAAAGTGGACAATAAATTATAACAAATATTGAAGGTTGGAAACTACTTAGACCTCATGGTAAATTAAATTCTACGAAACTTATCGTAGAAACTCAAGCGAACGCTATTGTCAATGAAAGCGTAATGAAGCAATGCATTAATTTGCAAATACATTTAATTGCAGTAAAAAATTCAAAGTTATCATTGAGTCTAAGAGGTCAGTGAGTACCTACGTCGTCGCACAGAACTAATTCTGGACGCATCTTTAGGACTTTAACGTCCAGATATCTTCAACGCGAACGAAATCACTGCAGCGAACCCAGGATATCACTGTGTGCACGACGTTTATAATGAGTTTTGTTAATTACGTGTGAGTCTCCGGAGGGACGCCGGCAGCCTAGTTTCTCTTGCGTGGTCCTGCGGATCGATAGCGTCGTTTCTATCGAATGAAAATAAGGCTTTCAGGACATTAACGAGAAGTTTAAAGCTGAAACTGCTCGAATTGTTGGTCACCCCCTCCCATCCACCCACTTTCCATCTTTGTTCTTTTCTACTCTTTCCATCGCCCGGGCCATTCAATAGCTAACTCACCGACTTATTCACGCCATTTCATTCTCTTCATCGGTCGATCACTCAATTTTCTTGCTCTTATTAGCACTCCCCGCAAATGGCGAACTTTGGCGGACCTTTTCGAAAACTCGAACTACTTAGCCAGAACCAAATTGTTCTTTCAACATTTGTTATTAGTCTGCGGAACTTTATGCAAAATAGAAAGTTTCTGGTTTGCAAGAAACGGAAATCAAATTGAAACAAATTTTTTTTTATAATTTTAATAAGTCGAGAAAGTAGTATAACGATATTTAAAAATTTTTTATCTCATTTTACAGATTTTATTTTATTACTGTTTCTTCCCGCCATTTGTTTTAATATATCGTATAAATGTAGCAAATTCGATTAATTAAAATACCTTTATAATTACTTCTTTCTCTACTCCAGCATATTGTTGTTAGTTACGAATCTTAAATATATAATATTAAATGTAATAACATGTAATAACCAAAAAGTAATTATATATTATGACAGAATGATACATCGAAGCGATCTGAGCAACGATAAAACAAAACTGAAGAATAATATATGAAGAACATAATACAAGTATTCATGGCCTACGCTGTGTTAACATAATTTATATCTAAATACGCATTGATTATACTCAACAATTGTAAAGACATTTTAGGAAATGAAAAAGGGTCACGATAACGCGAATACAGGTTATCAAGATAAATCATTTGTATTTTCAGTAGTTAACCTGAAAGTTTCGATAATAAATAGTGCACATCAATCACAAAGTAATCAGCGGTAATTAAATGAAAATGGCACATGTTACAGTGAAACGCTGGGAATTTATAGATTTCGTGAAAATGTTAATTATTTTTCTCGCGCTCGGTATTTAATAACCGCTGTGTACTGCATACAAATTCTGAATTATTCGCGCCGTGTTGCTAACAGTAATGGTAATCATGCATTTCAATTGCATTATCTCAATTGCTGTAAAGCACCACTTAAACGAATACCGCAAATTAATTAATGTTATTGATTTTTGATACATGCCCATGTAATTGTTGCGAAACATGATATTACATATAACAGAACATTTCCATAAAATGTTGAAAAATCTGTTTCATATTACAAACAGTGAATAAATGAAAAATATTTTATACATAGAAGCACATACTGCAGCAATTTTTATAGTTTGATAACCGAAACTTCGTTACTTTTTCAAATTTTTCAAAAATAAAATAAATGTGACTGCATTCTCTGAACAAATTTCTGAGTTACTCTACTGCAATGTGTAGAAGAAAAAGAATTCAGTAATATTGCCGTGACACAGATGCAAACCTACCATCCTCGTAAGTTCAGCAATTCCGCGTAACTTTCTTTAGAACCACTATCATCGCTGGGCGAAGCTCGGCTAGTCGCATACCCAGATTACCATAAACGAGCATGCTCGTTGAAGACAAGCAATTGTCCACGTTGCATTCAATGTACAGTGTAATGAAGATCTAAACGGAAACTCTGCCAAACAGATAAATCAACGCATCCATAATAATTAGTGTTTCGGTACCATACGTTTGCAAAGTACTTAAATACGCGATTTATACAGGGTCTCGTTTGATCAATTATAACAGACATGATTATGTTATCAAGTTTGTTTACTAGATTGTCATATCTGCTATATGTAGTGTTATATTCTACAGTATTGTAATATATTCCAGTATATTCTACTATATTGTAATGTATTCTAGTATATTTTAATATATTCCAATATATTGTACTGTATTATAATATATTCCAGTACAATCTACTATATTGTAATGTATTCTAGTATATTCTATAATATTGCAACATATTCTACTATATTGTAAGATATTGCAGTATATTCCAGTATATTCTACTGTATTCTAGCCTATTGTAATACATTCTAGTATTTTCTACTATACTTTAACATATTCCAGTAAATTTTACTAAATTCTAGTATACTCCAGTACATTGTAATTCTATATTCCTGTATATCCTGTATATTTGAATATTTTGTAATATATTCCTGTTGTATATTCTATTATACACTAGTATATTTTAGTATATACCAGTATATTCAACTATATTCCAGCATATTCCAGTATATTCTACTGAATTCTAGCCTACTGTAATACATTCTAGTATTTTCTACTATACTTTAACATATTCCAGTAAATTTTACTAAATTCTAGTATACTCCAGTACATTGTAATTGTATATTCCTGTATATTTGAATATTTTGTAATATATTCCTGTTGTATATTCTACTATACACTAGTATAGTTTAGTATATACCAGTATATTCAACTATATTCCAGTATATTCTAGTATATTCTACTGTATTCTAGACTATTGTAATACATTCTAGTATTTTCTACTATACTTTATAATATTCCAGTAAATTTTACTAAATTTTCTAGTATATTTCAGTACATTGTAATTGTATATTCCTGTATATTTGAATATTTTGTAATATATTCCTGTTGTATATTCTACTATACACTAGTATATTTTAGTATATACCAGTATATTCAACTATATTCCAATATATTCAACTATATTCCAGTATATTCAACTATATTCCAGTATATTCTACTTTATTCTATCCTGTTGTAATATACTCCACTATATTCTACTATATTTTAACATATTCGAATATATTCTACTAAATTCTGGCATACTCCAATATATTCTACTACATTGTAATATATTCCTATATATTATCCTATATTCTAATATATTGTAGTATATTCCAGCATATTCCAGTACATCCCAGTATATTCGACTATATTCATGTATATTCTACATGATTTTCAATCTACTAAAATTAATGAAAAAAAGTAATGAAATTTCTGTTTAATCCCTGCGGCTTGTAATTGATGTACAAATGTTTTTATTCTGCGCAAGTATCCACAGTCTAATAATTACTAACGCAATAGACAGCGAAATTCGCATAATTCGCAATAATAATGCAATCTATGCGACGGCATTTCCACGTGAAATATTCGAGTCGAAAAAAGTCGCGTGAACCGTATATTCATTTCAAACAGAAACAAGATATTTTAATTAGGGCGAGGGAAACGTGTGCGGGACGGTGTAACCTCGTCCACTCGTCCGCGACCGATTATTTTTAATAATTCCGGGTATACATTTTTAACAAGCACCGAGAGACCCATTTCTGTGCCAATAAGCAGATATTTGTGTCATCCAATAACGTCGTGATGCGATTATATCCGGCACGTTTTATTTCTTTACTTTTATGACTAAACAATCGTGCAAATATTCCGGTATTTTAAAAAAATCCTTCGAAACAAAAAATAATTTCTCTAGCAAGAATTTTACCATATGCTCACTCTATATGAATGTTGTACATGTTGTCGTTTAATTTAATCAAAATAAATCTAACAAATTCATACAAAAATTTGTTATTGACCCCTTGCCGCACAATACAAATGTTGTACTGAAATGTTGAATACAAAAATGTTGTACTCGCTTCGATGGAGCGATTCCTGGAGTCGTTTGAATAACTTTTTCCTTTGAAAAAACGCGGACCAATCAGAGCGTGGCTACAGCTGAACGCGGCGTTAGCCACGATCTGATTGGTCCATGGTTTTCGTTAATAACTCCTCGACAAAGCCGCGGAGAACATTTTCGCAAGAAAAAAATTTGCTTCGAATAACCTCAGGAATCAGCCCTTTCTACGAAGCACAACATTTTTAAGACACCCTGTATTAGCAAGTCGCTTCAAACGCAGTTAAAATGGCTGTCAAACACAGTCTCCGATTGAAACCGCGATTCGGACTCGCAGTAACCACCTTTTTGTCCTTCTGGTAGCGAAATTTTAATATGGCCAACCATAAAACTGTCTTTCGAGTCCGCTGTGTTCTCGGGCTCGGCGAGTTTCAAAGTTTAAGATCCAACTCCGGTGTAGGACAGGTCTCCCATAAGAAGCCACTCACCCGGATCGTCAAGTAGTGCTTTCACCGTCACGTCAATCGAAAAGTTTCACGGAAAAAGTCGTAGTTTGGTCAAACACCCTTTTTAGGTGCAATCAGCCGGAGTCCAGGAAACTTCGAACCTCCGGCATCACGTAGCGACACGAATTCGTTTTTTTGAAACACCTATCCTCCGTCTTCGAACCCTGGGAATTTCCATGCGTTCGATTTTACTTTCTGGAACGGACCTTTCTCACTTCCCGGCTAAAAGCTTTCGAGAACTCGCGCCATTCTTTCCCCATCAGGATAACCTTACAACTCTCGAAACGTTAATTAAAACGTGCCCGACAAATTTTCTTCTCGGCTTCATTTTATTGGGCGGGTCCAAATCGACCCACAATGGAACTCTACCTTTATGCGATTGTTCGAGTGAGAAATGTACAATAGTTTGTCTTTCAACAATATGTTTGACAACGTATGTTTGGCTGTATTAACTCTTTGCACTTGAAGCTATTTTATTAGGTTGTTGCAATTGAAATGACCGTTTTTGTAATTTAGTTTTGCAACGACAAATGGCGTTGAAGTTGTACAATATGAAAAGTATATATCTCGTACATGAATTTAAAGTGAATGTAAAGAAATGATATTTCTTAAATTCAAATTCCACCGTGTTTCGCGCGTTGTATATCATACAGGGTGTCCCAAAATCCCTCTGACACCCGAAAATGGGAGGTTCCTTGGGTCATTTGAAGCGACATTTTCCTTTACAAAAATGACATCCGCGGCTTTGTTTAGGAGTTATTAACGAAAAACACGGACCAATCAGAGCGCGACCTAGACGCGAGTTAGCACAGTTAAAACAGTGTTTTTCGTTAATAACTCCTAAACAAAGCCGCGGACGCCATTTTTTTTAAAGGAAAATGTCGCTTCAAATGACCCAAGGAACCTCCCATTTTCGGGTGTCGGAGGAATTTTGGGACACCCTGTATAGTGTAGAGTGGTTGTAGAGTGTTGACTGTTAGAGAGAAGGATGAGTAGAAAGAGATAGATACATGATTACGTAACAGAGCACGTGTGCATAAATTAAGAGAGGAATAGACGTGTAAATAAGGAAGTGATATAGAATAAACTTTAAATGCTGTTCCTTTGTTTAAAATACTTTATTTATAATATAATAAATAAACGAGAAAACCTTTGTTTACAGGGAAACAATTTCTAGTTTATTTTGAAAATCCTTTGCTATAAATAATTCTTATATAAGATTATTGATATTTGTCAGGAGATTCGGCATAATAAAACCAACGTATTATTATCACACTATATTTAACTATAAGAATATACATGCGTTTCACATGGCTGCGAGTAGAAGACTGACTGCATTCTAGACAAAAGACGCTAGTCACAGCCAACACGCATACTATACTATACTATAATATACTATACTGTACTATACTGTACTATACTATACTATACTATACAATACTATACAATAGTATACAATAGTATACAATAGTATACAATAGTATACAATAGTATACAATAGTATACAATAGTATACAATAGTATACAATACTATACAATATTATACAATACAATACTATACAATACTATACAATACTATACAATACAATACTATACTATACTATACTATACTATACTATACTATACTATACTATACTATACTATACTATACTATACTATACTATACTATACTATACTATACTATACTATACATATTCCGTGTATATCACTCATTTTCTTACAATATTGTACAGGGCGTATAAAAAATAATGGTCATCCGTCCTAGGGGTGAATCTACACCTTTGGATCGGTGGACATTTGTAAGAGAAACTTGCCGCAAAATTGTTTATAACGAAGAAAATTGTTGTTAAAGTTATTTTACAACAACGCCTTCTACTCATCGAGAAGAGAAAAAGTTTGGGTAAATATATCGATGAGGGAATTCAACTCGGATGACCTTTACATATGTTGTCAAGGACAACATTCTGAACAACTATTGTCATTATATGTATCCGTCTCTCGATCATAGTTTTCGAGAAAATTCCAAAAAACTGCTGCTAGTACTGTATTGAATTAAGACTAACCTAACCCAATCCTAACCACACCACTTTCTTCTATTTTCTATTTTCACATTCTATTCGCATAATTTTGCCATTATGAGATCATATTCTGGATGATAGAATGAGTTGTGGTTAGGTTTGCAGAGGAAGCCGAGAGCCCATACGAAAATCCAGGAGTATGTAGTAATTAATAAAGCTTTTCCGTAATTTTCTCGGAAGTCTGAGCGACGGATAGTTACATTGACAAAAGTTGTTCAGAATGTTGTCCTTGACAACACATGTGAAGGTCAAGGTCGTCCGAGTTGAATGCCCTCAACGATATATTTACCAAAGTGTAATAGGAGTCACATGTCGCAAACAAAAATAGTTATTGAGCTGTTTTTGCAAAATTTGATTGTGTGGAATTATGCGAACGAGAGTGAAAGTGTTAATTGGCGGCGAATTATTTCGTTTGATACTATACCGGATGGTATCCGTGGCTAAAGCGTTAACAAGATCCATTAAGAGATTACGGGCTTTTTTCAGTACGGCGGAGAGGCTGGGAGGAGATTGGGTTCGCACGAGAAGCCACTCGAGATACAGGACCAATTTCTCCAAAAGCTCGGATACCAGGACGTATCAAGACGGTCTCGACTGGGAGTCGATCCTGAATTACGACACCTCGTTGCTTTCCACGTGGGTGAGTGCGATTTATTTGATTCTAGGAACGTTGTTTTAGCATCAGGGAATGCGCTCGTGGATCTATCTCTTTTCACCCTTGCCGAGGGGAGGGGTGGGGGCAAAAAAGTCCGTGGAATTGCAGAAAAACAGAAAAATCTGCTGAACCGGTGCAAACGTGCTCCGTTCGGAATTGGCTTTGCTACATGCTCGAAAGTCCAGGAAAATTATCTCTGTTTACAATTGTAATTTAACGTTGATCACAAAACAGCTATTATAACTATGTAGACAGCGGATTATATGCATTCGCGACAAGAATGAGTAGCTGTCATTTCAAACAGTAGAAATATTAGAAGAAATTAAAAATACTATTATTTTATTTTCAACCTATTAAACATACTAAGAAAGAAAATTAATTTCTACTTCTACATTCTATTCTTTATTAATTTATCAGAAACAAACATTATAAAGATTTTTGTCGAACCTGAAAACTACCCTAACACGGACCACGGCGAAACTAACAAAGTTTCGTCAAAAGTAAAAACAACCCTGAAAAACTTTACCATACACAAAAACTGCCCTACAGCCAGAAGCGTAAATAAGCAATTTAAATAACAATAAAACTTTACTGTTCGTAACGCTAATGCGACAAGTCACGCGAAGTTTTTAAAGTACGACGAGAGCAAGGGTTCATCGAGGTGAACTTGTTAAAAATTCCATTGTTCGGGTATATTCGAGTTTACAAAAGTCGCAGAGAATCCAAAAGTCTCCATTGTGCTGCAGGAAAAGTTGCGCCGCGAAAGAGGGGAAAACGAGCTTTCGACAAATAGTAATCCGGCAAAGTGACATCATCAAAAAAACAAAAATCGAGAAAACAAAAAAAAGGAAGAAGCCCTGCGCGTTATTCGCTGTTTGCGGAGCTAAGGGGTTGCAAGGGCGGCTGGGCCGGTGGAAAAAATTATCACAAGCGAACACGGTCTCTTGGAACACCGTGTGACGCTGAAAAAAAATGGGCCAAATGAAAGAAAAAATTGTCTGTTGTCTCCGTGGAGAACCGTGAGGGAGAGAGATGCGCCCCTGTCAGTTGAAGCGCTGGCACGTCGAATGGGGCGCGTTCGCGCCAGTTCTCATTTGCACCCTTTAAATTTTCAAACCCCTCGGCCGCGACATGGAAACAGTGACCGTATAACGAAATTTCGCGTGTACAACTACACTTCCGACACTGCGTACCCTTGTCCTCTTATTGGGCAGAATGTACTCTGGAAGGGAACTATAACCGCTAGAACCGAAATGGAAGAGGGTCGTAACAATCATTTTTTCAAGTAAAACGGTTTCGAGTACCGGCAACAATTACAAGTAACCAAAAATTAGTTTCGAAAAATGGGAAATAGGCGTACAGTGAACCGCAAAAGTATTGGAACGCACAACGCAACCGACCTGACTTTTTTCAAGCAATTAGAAGAATTAATTTACTAAATTATAAGCTAAACAGATTTTGAAACAGTGCTATTGTTAAGAATTACATGAGAAAGTAAGAGGCACAATTTATAAGATTGTATTTTATACGCATACTGAAAATTTCGTAGAATTCGGTTGATGCAATCAAAACACGACACGCAACGAAAAATGTAAGAATCTGTGGGCTTCAAGCATTCTTGGATGTGTCAATCGATTTTGATGAACTTTTCAGCATGCGTATAAAATACAATATTTTAAATTTACATTATGGCCGCGGACACCATTTTTGTAAAGGAAAATGTCGCTTCAAATGACCCGAGAAACCTCCCATTTCCGGGAATTACACTTATTTTGGGACACCCTGTATACAAATACACATTGTCATACATCCGTTTCTATGATCATATCATATCAATTTCTGAAAGTTCCGCGTGGCGCTCAAGGTGCCACATTTTCTCGAGAATCGACACTATTCGCTTACAGTAAACGCACCTTTATTGTCCAACAACCGTGTTTTGCACAGACAGTGATCGCACCCGAACACTATTTTTGATTTATGACTGCGTCTAAGTATATTTAAGATACAAATGTTTATTCTATATGTTTTATTCAGGTATTACAATGAAGTATGAATTTAAAAAATTTTTAAATTTAAAACGTCAATATACGATTTCATAACATCCAATTTAGTATATATTTCTTGCATTCGATGTAGAACATTTTTATTTAAATAAAGGTTACATACACTTACAGGTATAATGAGGTTATTAAGCAAAGAACAAGCGTGGTTGTTAGGCCTTGTAACATAACCCTCAGGAGTAATACGGCAAGTGGGTCCCTGAGGGTTAGGTCATATAGAATAGTAGAGGGACAACCCATTGGTTGTCCCGGGAGGTGGAGGTTTCAGAGTTTACCACCTTCCTTAAAAAAAAAGGTATAATGAGGTTACACTTATTGATTACAAAATAATATTGCTTTAGTTAATCTACTGCGTATTTCTGTTCTATTTACTACTGTACATTTTCCAAAGTGGTGTAATCTTAAATTGCAGTATTTTAACGTGTAATGGGTAGTGTTGGCGTCGATCTTCCGTGTCAGCCATTTTGAAAATATCGTATGGACTATCTTATGACTCAGCTTTTACCACGATCTTTGCCACGACCAACTCTCAGTTTTCCTATACATATACTATACCTATGCCGTGTCTATAAGTATATATGGTCGAACAGTAAGGCGCATGGGAGACACATTGCGCAAGCGCGCATATTGCTGGTCATCAGAGAAGGGGTACTGTATTCCCCTCGCGAGTTCCAAGGTCGGACTCGTCTGGCCACTCTGGATCGTATCCAGGGGGTGTCGACTCTCATAGCGACGAATATGGTTGTAATTCATACCCCTAGGGTATGGTGGCAGCACAGTAGTGCCTTGGTAGTGGTCTTTGCTTTGAGCGTCATTCAGCTATTTGACGCCATCAGACGTCATTTATAACTGTTGCAAACTGTTGCGGAGTCAGACTGTTGCTGAGTTTTCATATTTGCTGCTTATTTATTGATGTAATTCAATGTAATTATTATATGTTACATTACCAATTCATTTTCCCTGAAAATAAATTCATAACCATCAATAGCTAGCGAAGAATACGATTACACGTACATATATGCAAGGTTGATCATGTGTGAGTTAGGTGTACGTGTGATCACACACTGTTTGTATCCCTACTCTTTGGTCTCTACTGTGCTGCCACCATGCCCAAGGGGACTGAACTACAACTAAAGTAGTGTCCACCTTTTTATATGGGAGTCGACATTCCCTGATCGTATCCACAAACCTGGACAGTAAATGAGCATTTACTGTACTCCAGTACTCACATAGCTTCGGGTCTCTCCCACGTCTGTTCTTGTCTTATCCGAACCACGGTCACCTACAAAAAAAGCAAGTACCGTATGAGATGGGTCCCTCGAAGCCATTTAAATTGCATGTTTCACAATTCTCATAAAATTTATCGTTTAATCGTTATTCGGGCTTAGCTGGGACACCCTGTATACGTATAACCTACAATCATCAGACGAAGGGTGAACGACACCATTTCATATGTCGAATATTTTTTTGCCGATCGAGCACATGGATAAGAACATCTGTTCCGAAATACAAGCCATAATGTCCTGTTGCCAACAGTCCTCCTGCAACTTTCGCACACGTTGGGTGTTCAGCTAGTCGTCAAGAAACGCGCACTGTGAAACTAGTAGTTTCTGCATACTGTCTTTTATGTGAAATCTAACGCATCCTTAGAATACATTGTGTGTTAGTTCTGTTAGCGTGTCTTAAAAGTTGGCGATCACTGTGTACGATTAAGTGAGTAAACACAGAGCATTACTTTTAACCTTAAAGTCTCCATAGAGATCTATATGTGCACAGGGTGTAAAAAAATGTTTGGTCCTGGCTGCCATAGCGGTATTCTACATCTTGGAATCGGTGAAGATCTGTGAAAAAAGTTGCCACAAAATTGTCCTTGAGCTTGAATTTCAAGGGCAAATTTTTGTGTTATTGCATTGTATTCTACGCATCAAGGGGATAAAATGTGTCAAGGGAATCATGAGTGAGTTGAGTTTTGACTCATGGTTCCCCTGACACTTTTTGTCCCCATGATGCGTAGAATACAATGCAATAACACAAAAATTTGCCCTTGAAATTCAGGCTCAAGGACAATTCAAACAAATCAACAAATCAAACATTTCTTTACACCCTGTACAATATAGAGTAGTTCACCTGAATACCTCCTTCATTCTCGATAACGTAACAAATGTTTTTAATGGAATATAAATGGTACCACAAGGTGAATGTCCTGCATGAATGCTATTTCTTCGTTCGATGGAATTTAAGCAAAGAATTTAAGCAAAACACTGAATTTCCATACGATGGAAAGGTAATATCGAAAATTCAAGTTTTCATGACAAAAGGGTAGGGAAAGAATCGTTTGAAAATGTGAATAAATTAGAGAGAAGTTCTCCATTGAAAAATAGCTTTGTAGATTCAACGAAATTACCATGACTGAGAGGATGTGGACCTTTATGCTAAACTCTAATTACGGAGTCCATTAAAACGAGGTCATCGGTCGATC
The DNA here is from genome assembly GCA_963971365.1 of Lasioglossum villosulum. Taxonomy (NCBI): domain Eukaryota; kingdom Metazoa; phylum Arthropoda; class Insecta; order Hymenoptera; family Halictidae; genus Lasioglossum; species Lasioglossum villosulum. The sequence goes on from OZ020497.1 coordinate 32,087,869, forward strand.
ATTTACAAGCGTATAATTAGGCGCGTTAATCGAGCTAATTACATGCGCATTGGAAAATACCGATAAGTATATAACTCAAACGGAACGGTAAACTGCACCGGGAAGTTAATCGGATTAATTTGCTTGATCGATCCCCATCATTTACCCAGATTCATTCCCGACTAGTCAAATACTAACGTCGATCTTCGAAAGTATATTCATCATAATCGAGTGGACCACATTTTAAATCAATGCTAACAACTGTAATTTTCCTAGAACAATTATTGTGTTACGTTTTTAATGAACAATCTCCTTTCATCTAACTCAAAATTCTTAATTAAAACAATTAATGTTATAGTGTTAGATGTGTATTGAATTGGAATGCACAAAATTCAATTAATTTTTCAGAGATTTTCTCAACGATTTTTTAAATTTGATAGATACGCTGATTTTAAGCATCAATTCTAAGGCCGCGCCCTGATTGGTCCGCGTTTTTCATTAATAACTCCTCAATAAAACCGTGAAGAACATTTTCGCGAAGGAAAAAGGTACTTCAAATGATCTCAGAAGAAAAGATGAAATTAAAGATGAGAAAGCAAAATTATGCACTCAATTAGAGAATATGCGGAAAGAAGTATTGTCTCTTGAAATGCTTGCTTTAAAACAAAAAATAAAAATTATAGTGGATAGAATTTAATACAATAATATTTGGATATGTAATTTGTTAAATATTTAATAAGGTTCGATGTTATAGATATAATTATATGTTGTGAGTTCGTAAATACCGAGAAGCACCTTCAATGGTTAACGATATAAATATATATTTAGTTAAATAGTAAAATACTATAATCTATGATAAGAATATTACATATTACGCAAAGCATTTTCTATTCGACATGCGCAACCAACCAACGTTCTAGATTACGTTCGCTCGATCAGCTCGTAAATTGAATTTGTCCCGGTGTAGACTTTACTTCTATCCCGGTACTAGCTAAGATTGGATTTAATATGTCCAACTATAGGTTTGAATTATTCTTGTTAATACAATTAAGATATTAAATTAGTTTACAATAATAATTAATATATATATAATAATAATTATATATAATAATATAATATATATATAATAATATAATATATATAATAATTATTATATATAATAATATAATATATATAATAATTATTATATATAATAATATAATATATATAATAATTATTATATATAATAATATAATATATATAATAATATAATATATATAATATATATAATAATATAATATATATAATAATTATTATATATAATAATATAATATATATAATAATTATTATATATAATAATATAATATATATATATAATAATAATTATATATAATAATATAATATATATAATACTATAATATATATATAATAATATAATATATATAATAATATAATATATATAATATATATAATAAGAATTACTTTACAAACTCCGAACTATATGTTAAAACTCTCAAAAAATTATTTTTTATCTAAATTGATCAAATTTAAAATAGAAAAACATGTTGTCCAGACATAGGGCACTTCATCTTATCGGGCATAGAGGAGAAAGGCTAGACCCTGTGGTTCTAGTGGGTAAGGGTTGTGATATAAGTCCCGTTTCCTCAATTTCCATCTAAGGGGATCTGAGCCCCACACTACCCCCCGAACTTCATCTTAGAGAGTGTGCGTAAAAGCATTTCCTCACCGCCCTGAAAAAAAACAAAAAAAGAAGTCATCCCTTTCAAGGAAGTACATTTATGGGACATCCTGTACAGAAACTTCTGAAACCACATGTTCCACGAATAAACTGATATAACTTGCACAGTTGTTCTGTAGAACGTTAACTTGAGAATTCTACTTTCTCGTTCTTGGTAATTCACGTAATCTTCGTAATAGAACTTTGCTGCTTCGCGAAAGCTCATAATTCTTTCGGCAAGCATGTTTTTATGATTTACATGTGACTCGCGAAAGCTTGCATAGCAAGCAGCCTGGCTATAGCGTCGCGTAAAGCTATCTTGAACAATACACATCCGATTTCCGGTGACCGCCATTCACCGCGAGAAATTCGGTCGCATTAAACCGTGCTGTTAGTCGATCGACCGATTAACGCGCGACAATGGTCACGCTGTCGCGTCGCGTCGGCGCAATGTAATGACTTATTACTACGTTATAGTTGACTGCGTGATTTAATCGGCTTCGATCGGTCAGGTGAGTCATAAATTCGACGAAAGATCGATCAAATCCCACATAAAAAGGTTGTAAAAAGCACCTTTTAATCTTTCCTACGCAATTTTGATCGAATACAATTTTTCAAGACAGCCGAAGTCGTTTGAACTCTAACGAAGTTATTTCAATTTAAAATGTGTACTATTTCTTTTTTTTAATTATTTATAAAGGTCGCATCAACATCTGGGTCATTAGCGACCACAATAGTTACAATATTTATTTACAGAAGTTAGTAATTGGATTTAGGACCAGTAAAGATTGACAATTTGGTATAATGTTCATTATAGATACGCTGTACATACAGGGTGTCCCAGTTTTTCCGGCCAAACTTTGCCAGTGTGTTCTACACGCAAAAGTAAGAAAAATATGTTATATGAACATATGCTCTTAAATGTTTTATTAAGGAGTTATAACTAATAATACAAAATGATAATGAACTGGCATTTCGTCGACACAGCGTACGAACGTATTATGAATATCTCTGTTTGTGTTTACATAAAGTCTTATATTTTTTTATACATATTTTTCTTACTTTTGCGTGTAGAACACACTGGCAAAGTTTGGCCGGAAAAAACTGGGACACCCTGTATATTACTTTACAAAGAATTGTATATATTTATAGCTTTTAAGAAGAATAAGGTTTGGATAATGTTCTTATGAATGTTTAAACATTCACTTAAATTATTACCAATATCCAATCTACGTCTATGGAAGGAAAAAAGTGGGCAGTGAAGGATGTGTTCAACAGATAAATATAACTGTGCACTGTTTTGTAAAATGCTTGGTCGTGAAAGACGTTTTTCGCTTGAGTGCAACAGTTGTCCATCTCATTCTTGAATAGAAGGATCGACAACAAATTGCGAACAATTGCATGAGGTAACCGAGTATCTCATTTCCACTAAGCCCAGCGAGGACTCGACGGTAGCTCTGCACAATCTCCGGTCCAGACTATAACCTTAACAAAGTCTCAGTTACCCTCCACTCTACCCTTCGCTATCCCTCTACCACTTCGGAATGGTTAATCGCTGTTTGCCCATCAAATAATGTTACTAATTGCCTGCCACCTTAGATGCACGCTCACTCCTGTGACTCGAACATTGCCTGCCCTCGGGAGACATAGAACGTTGTTAAACCAAAGGATATCGATCTCTGTAGAGACTGTAATTAAATCATCGTTCGCAACGAAATTATTTTTTTACCGCGAAATTCGTAGTGAGCGTACCAGTTCTCATAGAAAAGTTCACTTTCAAGGTATCTCGAAAATCAAAATGTAAATGTTATCGGCGCTTTGGTTCGATAAGTTTAATACTTTGTACACTATTTGCAAATTATCACAATTTTTTATCCCGACGTTTCGATCTCAATTCAGATCATTTTCAAGGGATTAACATTAAAAACATTTTGTCTGTAATGAACAAAAAATGTTTTTCTTTAATAATTGGAAATCAAATAACAAAAGTGAAACATATTATAAGAAGGAAAAACCGAAATAAGTGTGTCACTCACTTGCGTAGTGTCACTAAACAATTTAAATTACAAAAATTATAAAACTTGATAGTGTATGTAGCTAGGAAAACCAATGGTTGATCGTGTATCGATCTATTGGCCCGAAACAAAATAAGGCGGTAATTTCAAATATTTCGAAAATGTTGTACCACCGAGTAGATATAGGATAGACCTATCATCTTATGGGACTTGGTGTCTCATGTTGTGAATTACCGATTGTTCAAAAAATCAGAGGTTTTGGTATGCCCTCTACGAATTAAAATGGCGAGATTAGGAATTATATCGAATTTCAAGAAAGCTGTCAACACAAACGAGGTACAGGAATCCTATGCCTATATCTTGTTTGTGCTGTCAGCTTATTTTAGAGCCAGCACCACCGATGAAACCCTGTTCGTTGCCCTAAACCCAGTTGGTAATACAGGAAATGACAAGAAAAACGGGCCAAGTGGCCCTGGCAAAAATGGCCACCGAAATACATTGGATGATAGGTCTATCCTATGTATACATTATATATATTATATTATTATATACATTATATATATATTATATTATTAACTTCCCGATTCATAGGGAAGTTACTGTAATTACCCCGAAAATCGAAACCCAAGCAAACTCCCATTTTCGGGTGTCGGAGGAATTTTGGGACACCCTGTATATCTAGTCGGTGGTTGTACTTCCTTCAACGGTATGATAACTTTTTCCTTTGCGAAAATATTCCCCGCGCCTTTGTTAACGAGTTATCAACGAAAAACACGGACCAATCAGAACGCGGCTACAGCTGAATGTGCTATTGTCATTGGCCGAGCCGGAATCCGCCCACCATAGCCACGCCCTGATTGGTCGGATTTCCCGTTGGCTAAATACATTGAAAATAGTGTAATAATCTTTTGCGTTACTTCTACTAATTTTTGTCGCAAGTGCACGCAAGCCACCGTCTATTTATCGCACATTTGAGCCTGACCCATGGGATCTTCAATATTTTCCTTATTCCGATTAATATGTAAAAGCGATATTCGAGCAACAAAATGAGATTCCACATTTGAATGGAGAATGTATTTTGTTGGACATTTTCATCGTGGAACAATAAGCAGCATAAGCCCTCAAAATTCCGTACGGGTGTACGGGTAACGAGTATATTAGCCCGGAGTCAATACCGTGGGTCCCGTAAGCACCAGTTCCTACCTCTGGCTCGTGGAACAATGCGGTCATAAACCCTAACCCAGGGGAGACACTCGCAAACTCACCACAGTCAAATCAAACATTTCATTAATTAATTTTTCGCATGCGGTTCACTGTACGAAGGAGGGTTTGTCCAGACGTATAACTGCACCTCGATAGCAGTCGCGGAGTCATCCCCTCCATTCTGCAACGTCTCCTGAAGGTAGTTAAGGGGTACGGTAGCCTTGAATATTATTATAATATTACTAGAAAAACAAGTGAAAACACTGTTTGCGGGAAACCATTGCTTGTCGTTACATAAGCATCCCTAGTAGCACAAAAATATTGGGTAATTTTTTTTTTTCAAATATTGAAAAAATATTTTTTAAGCCACACTTTTTCATATCAGAAAAATATTAGATTTGAATATTGTATACATACACAATAAATGTAAATTGATGTCTAGAAAATATAAATGTTCAGAGAATATAAATTACATATTTAAACAATATAATGTAAATATTTAAGAAACGTGAAACCCATATTTAAATAACGTTCAATTAAATCTTCAAATTTAAGAAGAATTTATAATAAAAATTAGAAACTATATGTATATAGTTTCGAGTACTAATAATTCTGTCGCACATAATAAGAACATTACTTAATTAATGTTTTTGTAAAATAAATGTATGTCGAAGCGACAAACACGAATTCAAAGTAAATTAAAAGTGAACATTTTACCTCGTATCATATTCTGAAAACAATATTTTTCCGTGATAAACATAAAATATTTCTTTTACATTAAAAACAAATATTCTATTTCTAATATTACATAAAGATTCATTTTATGAGAAAAAATATGTTTCATGGTATGAAATAGAAATATTATCTGTATATTATGAAAAAATGTTCTATTGTTAATATTCAATAAAGATTCCTTTTATAATGAGAAAAAATATTTGTTTCATAATGTGAAAAAAATATTATCTGTATATTAGGAAAAAATATTCTATTTCTAATATTCAATAAACATTCATTTAATATTAAGAAAAAAATATTTTTCTCGTAACATGAAATAGATATTCTCTGCATATTAAAAAAAAATATTTGTTGCTTAATATAAAATAAATATTGTATGAATATTTGAATATTAAAAAAAAGATTGAATCTCTCTTTAATATTATATGAATGTGTATACAATATTTTGTGCTACCAGGGATGTTACAAGCTGGCCGTAGCGCCGGAAAATGGACTTAGTAGGACGTGTCAAGCGTTTTGTAGCGTGAAATGCGCATAGCGGGCCCCTACAAACGCCTATTACTAGGAATATAGGAGGAGAAAGGGTTAAAATCCCTTGAGGGTGAGTTTTTTAGAAATTTTCTCATCCTCGTATAAAAAAAAGGGATGTTACGAGCTGATAGCCAAGTACATGAATGGAATAGATTTCGAAGACAAGGCGGTTCTGACAGTAATGCAAAAAGCGGGCCCCAGATCAGCATTTCGAAACTCTGAGAATTGGGAGAATATGCATCTTTCTTGTATATTAGAAATAGAATATTTTTTCCTAATATGCAAGTAATATTTATTTCACATTATGAAAAAAATATTTTTTCTCATTATAAAACGAATCTTTATTTAATATTAACAATAGAAAATTTTTTCATCATATACAGATAATATTTCTATTTCATACCACGAAACATATTTTTTCTCATAAAATGAATCTGTATGTAATATTAGAAATAGAATATTTTTTCCTAATATACAGGTACAATATTTATTTCACATTATGAAAAAAATATTTTTTTCATTATAAAACGAATCTTCATTTAATATTAACAATAAAATATTTTTTCATAATATACAGATAATATTTCTATTTCATACCACGAAACATATTTTTTCTCATAAAATGAATCTTCATGTACTATTAGAAATAATATATCTTTTTTTAATGTGAAGGAAATATTTTATGTTTATCAAAAGATCCCGGGAGGTGGATTGTTTTAAACTTTAACCACGTTCCTTAACAAAAAAAAGGATGTTACGATCTGTGTGCGAGCTCATTCTAAAGAGGAAGGTTGATCCCGCACCGCTCAGCTCATGATTTAACGAGATTATGTTTACTCGAAAAGTCACGATCGATAATCTGGTTCGAATATCGTGGTCGAACATAATCATGAAGATCGTCTATCGCGCGAGGCAACGTTACAATAAAGTCCAGGCGCATTATTGTAAATTCATAGTACGCGACCGCTGGCTCTGCCGCATTTCAAGCGCTAGCTTAAAATGAATTTGGCAAGCTATATTCAAAATCAGTCGTGTACCACAATAGTGAAATCTCGTATTTATAACCCGAGTTCTACTGAAAAGGCAATCCCGAACAGTTTGATTCCCAATCGCGCTTTGTTCCTTCCGATCTTTTGTTTTCACTAGCCATGCTCCTCAACATTATCATTTCACGAATGTTTATAACCTGTGAATCATTTACATCATTCATTTGCCGAGCAACATTAAATATCAATCTTATTTCTAAATGTTCAATCTGGTGTCGATTGTTATAATCACGGGTGGACTGTTTGTTCCGTTCGTTCATGTTCGTAGAATTCTATAAGTATTAATATCAATTAATCAATTGTCAGCAGACTGCACTTATGATAAAAATGAATAGGTGAAACAGAAAACTGAAGAATTTAAAAATATTTAGGACAACTTTCTACAATTTTTTACAATCTTGCTAACCACTTTTCAAAGAGAAACAATGTTCGTAGAATTCTATTATATAAGTATTAATATCAATTAATCAATTGTCAGCAGACTGCACTTCTGATAAAAATGAATAGGTGAAACAGAAAACTGAAGAATTTAAAAATATTTAAGACAACTTTTTACAATCTTGCTAACCACTTTTCAAAGAGAAACAATGTTCGTAGAATTCTATTATATAAGTATTAATATCAATTAATCAATTGTCAGCAGACTGCACTTCTGATAAAAATGAATAGGTGAAACAGAAAACTGAAGAATTTAAAGATATTTAAGACAACTTTTTACAATTTTTTATAATCTTGCTAACTACTTTTGAAAGAGAATCAATGTTCGTAGAATTCTATAAGTATTAATAACAATTAATCTATTGTCAGCAGACTGCACTTATGATAAAAATGAATAGGTGAAACAGAAAACTGAATAATTTAAAAATGTTTAAGACAACATTTTATAATTTTTTACAACCACTTGTCAAAGAGAAACAATTCTAATCTTCACAAATAAGATTCTTTCCCCCCTCAAGAAAAAGGGAACAAAACCCTGGAAAATTAGCTAAGCTGTAGAATAGCTGCTTCCTCTCCGATTTCGATGATTTTTGGATATGTTGTATGTAAAGCAAAATATTTCTAACAACTTTTCTCTATACATACAAGGCATACACTCACTTAGGTTCCGACATATTTGCAAAAAGTGCTGATACTAGACACTGAATTGAATTCTGTCTATTGTTGTGCGTCTATGGCCGTGTACGTGTCAGTATTAGTTCTGCCGCCAATGTCAGTATCAAGGATTCAGTGTGAAATATGTGTAGCTACCGTTGACAGATATTTTTGCTTAAAAAAGGTCACTTTTTTCAACTTGTCCCCCCCCCCCCCAAGATTAAATACTGGTGCACCACTGCCTCAGGCCATTTGACGTTTTGACTAAAGATTGATATTTTATCACACAATATTGCATTACCTCATCAATCCATAAGTAATTAGCTTGTATAGAGTAGTTATCACAACGTGTATCATCCATGGTACATGTGGCGCGCTTCAATCAATTGTAATCTTTCAACAAATGAAAGAGTAAGTAAATACACAGAGAAAACATTTTTTTTCAATTGTTATTTGTCTTTACTGGAAAACAAATTCCTTTTATGAACTTTCATTATTTCAATAATTCATTATATCATTAGGTGCTGTACAGTTTGTTTAGGAGACCACAAATTTTTCACTTCTTTTGTAGAATCCCGTATATTTTCCAATTGCAGTAATAAATAATAGTATAAATTCTAAGTTTCAATCCTAAGAATTCAGTAGTTCAATAGTTATGCGCGTTTAAAGTTCAGTGATTTCCAACGTTTTCTTGCTTCACCAAAGTGAATCATTACATGTAATTATTCATTATTGTACATATATAGCAATTAAACAAACTTATGTACTTGGAGTGGAAATATATTCTGTGAACTTAAATTTATTATAAAATATATGTTCTTAGCGAGTTAAATAAATATTTCAGCGTGTACCATAGATGATATATTGTATATTGTACATTGTAAGGAATATATTTTCCAACTCTCAACTCTGACGTGGTTTCTTCATCAAAGGGAACATCATTGATCAGTGCAAGCCTAACAATAAGACAGACTAGTTAACTCTGCGTAACTGGTGAAACTTTGCAGGCGAAATTCCGAGCTGTCGACCAGTCTGTAATCGACATTTAACGTTTCAGCTTCGCCAGCCCTTGGGTCGTTTTCCATGGCAAGATGAACGTCCCGTTTCCTGCAGTTCCATCGTGGAAACTCTCAGTCGTTAGCGGTTATTATGGTTAAACATGGTTGGCCCGGTGGCTGCGCGTTCCCCCTGACTACATGCATTTACCGATTTGAAGGTCGTCAAACGCGACGCACGTGTGACAACACCTGTATTGTTGGTCGATCCCTGTAGCACCTCGATTACAGCGCTATTCATATACAGAGACTCCTATTAATATCATACACCGTTTGTGAATGAATAATTTAATTTAATTAAATCTGCAACTGGTTGAGATCATGGAACAAATTATTGTTTATTGTTGATCTATATTTACCAAAATCTTCGTAGAAGTAAAAGTTTTCCTTCTTCCAATCCCACTTCAAGATAGACTTGAGACGCTGTGAACGAGTAAACGATCGCGTGAATAGTAATAATAAAAAACATACACGACGAAAACTAGTAATGTTTAGAAGTAAATTAAGATTCGAAATGGTAAATAATCCTAATGAAGCGACAGCAAGACTAGGAACAACTCTAGATGCAGTATTTGCAAGACATTTATACAAAATTGAATCAAGAATGTTTATATTATCATATTTTAGCTATCACAAGCCAATTGTTTCAATGATAAAATCATAGAAAAAAGTAATGAATGATAAAAATTTTAGATGCCAAGAAGGAGAGCGTATGGGAAAGAAACAGACATAGTCTCATAGCATTTCCTATACGCTCTTCTTTGTGTTGCAAATTTTGATCGTTCATTATTTTTTTCTATGATTTTATCATTGGAACGAGTGACTTGTGATAGCTAAAATATGATATAAACATTCTTGACTTTATTTATTTAAACTATAATTATAATTATAATTGTTTCGTGTAAAAGGTGGTAGTGCGAGAACTTGGCTGGTGCACTCCCTTGCACCTAGATTTATGGCACCAAATCCTGAATCTTGATTAAAGTCATATTTGAATTGTATGACGTTGGGTTGTAATTCTATCTAATTTTATTCAGTGCATTTTAAGCCAATTTACTGGTAACTCATTAATTGTTTTTTTCTGTTAATGATACTTCATTATTGTAACGATTCACATTAAAGTTCGGAGTTAATCAGAATGGCTTCTGAAATAAATTATTTATTATTCAGTGACCAAAAAATTTTGGCGTTTAATGGTGTTGATCTGTATTATTTGGAAAATTTATTATAAATAAAAGAAATGATGACTGAACCAAGTGCTTTGACACTGGAACTTAAAATATTTTTAAAAAGTGGAATTAATCGATTTGGCCTATAAACGGCTTAATCGTAATTGAAAATCGCACAAAGACAAAACACCACAAAATTCTGCAAAAAAAGAGAAGAAATTCCATGGTACTTAATTGAGATAAAGGATCTTGACCAATCTCTTCGGGCCAGAACGCGTTAGTCCATTCCCCCTACTGACACAGTTCGAGCGGACGTTACGTTCGCAGATTGACGACTAGCATTCCCCACAGGCATCCGCGTTGTAATATTCATGCGCACTGTCAATTGTTCACTGGTTTATCAACTTCGCGTCACCGGAAGCGTCAAACAACAAATGAGCTGTGCGCTGCTATCGCGATAACCTGGCTGCGTTTTGCAATGCGTGCGGCCAAAGATCGGGTCTCCATTACCCTGATTAATGTGTCGTTGGACGAAACAGAATTCATTACGTGCGAGAATTTCGATGTTGCTTGTTTGCTCGTTTGCTCGTTATCGATGAATTCTTGCTCACGGCCCTGCGATCGTAATGGACATATGTGCAATACTCGTGCGGTACTTTGTGTCGCGACGAATTCCCATTGCAGGTGTAATAAAGGATGTTACGACGTATTTAACAGCCTTGATAGCAACAGCTAAAACAATGGACACATAACGGTCGTTACAGTCTATCTGGACCGGGCCGAAATGTTTTATTAGCTCCTACGCGAAATAATAGATGTACGCAGTGCAGTACATTTGCGCATATTAATTTTAATGCGAATGAAGCAGACCTCTCAAGCTAAATCGCCTTGAAAGCGACGGTACGTAAATGTCACTCATATCGTGCACAGACTTCGTTGCTTGATCTCGTACCTCCAGCATGGAAAAAAAATTCAGAAAAAAGACATATAGTGACAGAACGTTGTTATTTTTCGTCATTCTTCTATGAAATATTTACTACTTTTAACTAGACTGCGGATTATATGCATTTATGACAAGAATGGACATGTGCAATTTAACGGAGTGGACGAATTACAAAGATTTAAGGACATTCATGTACTCGTTTCAGCTTGACAAGACAATTAAACGAAGTAAGAAATTTCTGTTTGGCTTCTGTGTCTGGCAATCGATGCAGACATTTTTCATTTTGCATGAAGATCCGCAGTCTACTTATAACTGTTTCCCTATAACTGTGCCTACAACTGTTTGCCTACAACTGTTTGCCTACAACTGTTTGCCTACAACTGTTTGCCTACAACTGTTTGCCTACAACTGTTTGCCTACAACTGTTTGCCTACAACTGTTTGCCTACAACTGTTTGCCTACAACTGTTTGCCTACAACTGTTTGCCTACAACTGTTTGCCTACAACTGTTTGCCTACAACTGTTTGCCTACAACTGTTTGCCTACAACTGTTTGCCTACAACTGTTTGCCTACAACTGTTTGCCTACAACTGTTTGCCTACAACTGTTTGCCTACAACTGTTTGCCTACAACTGTTTGCCTACAACTGTTTACTTATAACTGTTCTATTATTCGAACACAGTACCCCTGATTTGTTCTGATAATGGAGGTTCCACTGCGCTGTGGATTAAACGAGTAAATATGTACAGAATTGCATCGTGCTTGGGCTCATTTTAATCGGAAGAATGTCACAAGTATGTTGGTGAACGTTCATGAAAACATTGTTAAAAGTAACAATGCAAACAAATGAATGGAAACATGTACAAATCTAGATAAAAATGTCGATCTCCTAGGTCCGATAATTTTCTTGAAATTAATTCCTGAATGTTGCGAAACTCTGAAGTACTCCCTTAATTGGTTGAATGTAATTAAACTTTCTATTTGTTATGACGCAATTGTGTCTCATAAAAATGCACGAAATTTACAGTTAACTCGAGACTATACAAACGCCAACGCGTTGTCGGCAGCAGGACAAAAGCGTCGGTTCGTGTGATCCGCGCAATCGAATCGAGGCTAAAGCGTTCCTTCACGCGTTGCACAACAATCACCTCAAAGAGTTTCTGGTCGGGACTGTCCATGTGAAATTAGGAACTTTCGGTCGAAGTTTCGCGGACTACCTCGACACTGCAGCCCCGTTGTATATGATTGAAGGCATGCCTCGAAGAAGACAATTGCGCATTCGGTGCAGCTCCCTCGTTTCTATGTAACTTAAGGATCGATCGGCTGCCGGAGGTACCTTGGCGAAGTTATTGCCAACTAGGTGGCTTACAACTAGGTGGTTAGTAAATTTCTGTAACAGATTTTGCGAGGCAAAGTGGTACACGGTGCCGCATAGAAATACCGAACGTATATCCAAGCGCATCATTTCTATCGTAACCCCATTTTTGTGTTGCACCCTTGCTGCGAAAGTGATATGCACCTACTCTCGAAAAGTATGAAGATGTTGCAATGACTCTCCTCGACCAATTATGAGAATCTTATTTAGTGGACGCTACTTATAAGAATTAGTTTCTTCAGAATTTAGAAGTCACGTGCAGGAAAGAGTCTGAAAATTTCTAAACCATTTAACATGCAAATTAGATTATAAAAGAGTAAATGTGAATTTTTTAAAAATAGTATTATGTATAAGTATTATATATAAAATAGTCTACTGACTTGTGTTTATACAATACTTAATAATACAATACTATAATACATTATAATATAATACTTATAATACAATTTATACAATACTTAATATTAAAAATAAAAGATATTCAGATTGAGGTTATGTCGATCAGTTTTCATGATTACCAGATCCTATAGAAAAGCATTATAATGATTTTAAAATATTTGCGAACCTATAAAACGCGAAGAAAGCTTCAGATTAACGAACATTGAAGACACTTCAATCTTTCAGAGAATTACATCAATTTTTTTCTTTTTCTAGGTTTTGCAAATAATCTGTGAAAATGGGATTCTGCACAAAGAACCGGGGTGTAGTAATTACTTACTCTATCAGTCTTAAGTATTTGCGCTCTCGTCGAAGAAAGGTTTACTTTCATTCCATTAAATTTCACTTGAAGAATGTACAAACCGTCACGGTCGGTGAGGTCACAAAGAAATAGTAGAACCCCAGAGAATCGCCAGATTAACACTTGTGTCCTCACTTTCCTTCCCCTTCCATGCGTCCAGTATTCCCTCCCTTCCTCTGGCGACTCTTTTTATATTATTCTTTACAGTATAGGATGTAAAATACCTTACGTACATGCCACGGGATCATCGCAACCCCGGGGTGTATGGGAGTCCTCAGCATAAGCTCCGTAAGTTACGGGAAGCTATGTACAATGCCGAAGTTCACGACGTGTACCCACTAAACATCATCCTACACTTCTTTCCTTGAAAATAAATGGAAGACAGGCTGGAACTGTCAGGAGCTTTCTATCGGCTTCTTCTGACGACTCTGGAACCACAGGATCTAAGAAAAAGCACGGACCCAAGGGTTTCTCTTAGATCAAGGCTTCACTGTGTACATTAGGACCTTGTATTTCGTAAAAAAATTATATATACTTCTCCTAAAATTGTGCCATTTGGTAAGAAAATAATCCCTGCAAAAGATAAAGTTGATCTGATAAGGGGAAGACGTGCCGCACTGACATTCAAGTTGAGAAGAACATGAAATTTTATAGGAATGGGAATATTTGATGGAAAGACTTTTGATTATGACTAAACTTTTTTCTTGTGTCAAAATATTGATTATAACCAATTTGAAATATTTCCAGTATATCAATTAACTGATTATCTTATTTTTGTAAGTATATACGTCAAAGTTTACGTATTTTATTGAAAGTACCAATTCTTTTTGTTGTATTTTTATACTAATTTAAAAAGTAGAGAAATTAACGTTCGACATAAATATGTTATATTTAATAATTAAGAGAAACTAAGAGGTATTGAGGTATTGAGTTTAAATAGTATTTAATATATATACGAGGCAATAAATACATTTTATACAACAAATACAACTAAAGACATTTTACAAAGATTTCATTAGTGTAGACTTTTTTGCGTCTGGATAGCGCTTTCTGTAATCTGATTAATGTGAAATAATCTTAATTTGTACAAAGTACACTTGTACTTGAATGCATGTAAGGAATTAGGATATTTTTGTAGGTATAAAATATTTAACTTGAATTTTCAGTATACTCTGTACATTTTTTTCTATGATTTTATCATTGAAACAATTGGCTTGTGATAGCTAAAATATGATATAAACATTCTTGACTTTAATTATTCAAACTATAATTATTCAAACTTGGCCGTTACTTTTTAAACCAATGGCCATAAAAGGTGTTAGTTAGCGACCAAGTTTGAATAATTTAGCCCTCCATGTAACTCTTTCAGAATTACATAGCGCTCTTTTAAATTAATTTTTACAATTTTACATTTAGCGCGCAGTTACGATGATGCACGTCTTCCCGACGTCCGATTGATCTAAAACTTTGGATATATCATTTTTTCAAGAAAAAAAAACAATATTGGTAGGAGGCATGCCCAAAATTTCATGGTTGAAAAATAATGTCCACCTTAGTGTACATGCAAAATCAACTAAAAGTTGCTCGTAGTTTCTGCAACGTGAACATAGTTTCAGTTGACTCGGTACGTAAATCAGTCGGATTTTGTGCTCGGTAGTTCTAGCGTTAATAATATCTACCGGCTGGCCTTTTACAGGCCGATTTGCCGCGCAATAACGCAAGATCCCTAGCCTAGTAATTACACGTCTAATTCTCGGCTCGCGCGATTCAGAAAGTTCCGACTTAAAATCACGAGGTCCATTTTACCGAAGAAATCCGCGGAGTTCTAAAAGACTTCAAACAACTTCGGCGAAGTTTAAAACTCGGTTTGCCGGTTTGTGTAGCGTTGTATGTACGAAGCTCCATAAAACACGTCGTCGGCCGGGGCTGCGTGTCTTTCTAAGGGTTTTCCAGTGCACCGGAAGGTTGAAAAAGGGTCCGTCGGGTTGGCGATGACGCGACGACAACGCGACGGCAGCGACGCGGCGGCCGGGTATCACGTAGCCACGCGCGACATAACACTTTAACTTAATTAGCCCAGCAAATTGTATAAGGCAACTTTGTATAATGTACTTCGAGTTTACGGCGGCTTTGCGCGACGGCACAGAAGCCCTGAAATTGCTCATTAATAGCGGCAATAACGTTATAATTACCGTGGCACGCGTGAACTGGGCCGCGGCACCGCGTTTCGTATTTCTGAAACGGCGAGAAGGCGCACGCGAACGCACCATTAAATTTCGAAAACCGACAACAACGAGCCCGCTCTCGAATGAAATTGATAGTTGTTTTATTAATGCCGGGGAATTCGACGATCACCCTCCAGCTAACCGGATTATCGTAACGTGTTAGTTATCTCAGCAACTCGCGGGGAAACGGCCGAAATGATTCACTGGGAGTACGATCGAAAGGGAAAGCGCACTTGTTAGCGAGCTGTGTGAATTCAATTCGTAGACCTTTCTTCTTGAATTTGTTAAATATTTCCTGACTATCATATTACATTTTACTATCATCTTATACAATCAGGAATAACTTTTTTATGAATGGACCAAACAACTTCCATTTCTCTGTAAGTCTAGAAAAATCAGTTTAGTCAATGACAAATAGAAATTGATGTTATCGGCGCACAGGTTCGATTATGATTCTACAAACATAATTTGAATGGTACTACAAACGTTGATTCGGGTTTGAATCTATTTCTTGGTCTTAAGAAATTTAAGACCATACGGTTGAGCTATTCCAATAAGAGGAATAGCAGGAATAGCTCAAACGTATGGTCTTGATTTTCTTAAGACCAAGAAATAGATTCAAACGCGAATCAACGTTTGTAGTACCATTCAAATTATGTGTGTAGAATCATGATCGAACCTGTGCGTCGATAACATCAATTTCTATTTGTCTAACAACAATTTACGATCGCGAAAAATAATCCTTAGTCAATGACGTCTAAAAAATATGTTGGAAAAATGCGTTTGGTCGGACTTGAGAAAAACAATAGTAAAGTTTGATTTTTATAACTGTTTCATCTGCGCCAGTAACGGAAATTTAAAATCTTGTGTTTGCTCAACTCATATAAATTATACGTTCTGAAAATTTCATTGAAATTGGTTAATTGGTCTAGAAATCACAAACGATCAAAAGTGATAAAAATTACATTTACAAAATTTTTGTTATTGGTTCAGCTGGAAAAATTGTAAAAATTATTTTTTACTATTGTTCTTCAACATATTTTTTAGATGTCATTTACTAAACTAATTCTTTCAACCTTACACATAAATTGAAGTCGTTTGGTTAATTCATAAAAAACGAGGTAAAAAGTTATTCTGATTTAAAGTGTTCGTGATCGGTTGTGCTTCTAACTATATACAGGGTGTTTCCTACTTTTCCGGCAAGATTGTAAGGCATGATCTACAAGTGAAAATACGATAAACATGTTATATGAAGTTTGTTTGTAAACGCTTTATTAGAATATTATAGGCAAATATTGAACGTAGCCTGAATAGGTGCGGAACAGTAGATTTAGAGCTGAATAATACAGAAGAGCGATTGTGTCGACTTTATCTGTACTTACGAGTTATTTCTTAACGTACGAGAATCGTTAAAAATTTTTAAATCATCATTTCAAAATAAAAATAATTTTTAAATGTTGTGATTAATCAAATACTATATTATCAACTGAAAATTTTTGCAGTAGCCTTTTACATATCCAACAAGAACTTCTTGAGTGAAACAAAAATCTCACGAGAGTTGCCACGATTCGAGGCTTTGATTTTCATGGCTTAGTTTCTTTTTTCATGGCGAGCTTTATTGCAGTAGGAAATAATGGTCCGGAAGCTTTGTAAGTGCGACCAGGGACGGAAAAGTTTAATTAAGATACGAGGTGGAAGTTCCTCGAATTGCTGGAATTCTCAAACAAGCTATGTTCATTATAACAATTTTTCTATTTATTCAACGAACGTCAATATTTTCCAACAATCGATTTCATCTCATCCGCTTCGATAAATACACGGAATATCATTTATACAAAACATCCATTTAAAATGTTTAATATAGTCACTCGAAAAAAGTTGTAATTACAACTGTTAGTATTTTCTCTGCAATTTCGAGCCATTGAGTTTTCTTCAAAATTTTATTTTAACATAGTAAAAAGATTATTCTAACTATTCTAACTAACAACCAATATTATGTTTATCCCGTGTGAATTTAAAACAAGAACCATTTTTACCTACTTGCTTAGTGTAAAAGATAACAAAATTCTTTTAATTATAACTTTAACGTAACCACGTGTTGAAGCTAGATCAGCATACATGGTAATGAGGCAACGTGAAAACATTTGGAACAAATATAACCTATCATCGATCGATCTATTAGCCGATCGATATTTGGCGGTAAATTCAAAACATAATTTGACATTATAACCTTCCTTTATCTGCTCATATACTATAAAAAATATATGATATTTCTAAATTAACATTCAAGTTTATTTTAACCACTTTACATACCGCTGAATGTATATCTTTAAATAACGCAAAATTCCCAAATAGCACTCGAACATCCCATGTTCGTCCAACGGACGTATGGACGTACATCGGACGTCCAATGGACATCCGTGCTACCTGGGTTACGAAGCTACATAAGGAATTATTTACAAGAAAAATGCCTTTAAAATTCTGAAAATATTGTTGGCGTAATCAGATGTTAACGAAAGAAGTTTCAGGTGTAAGAATGTTTATACCAATTTGTAAAGAGGCTCGACACGGCGCGGTGTGACACTTCTTTATCGGTCACTCGCTCATCAGGAACTGTTTATTAAACGAAATCTCATGGTAACATACATTTGTTAACAAAACGCTGACGCAACGTATAAATCAATAAAATTATATATAACAGCATAAATCAATAATAGATAAACATATGAGTAAAACAATCAGTCAACCACACAGTGGTATAAACATTCTTACACAGGTTAGGTTAGAGTACTCGGTTTACGAGTAAAAGTGGTTTACGGTAGTGACAGTTGACATTTTCGAAATTTGTACGCGTCTCTAAACAATAGTTCGACTCTTACTTATCGACAGACTTGCCGTTATTCCAATCAACAGAAACTACTTTACACTGCGACTGTCTCATTCAAATTAGAAGTAATTCCCAGCACCGCGAAACTTACAGCGAGACCATGCGTTAACTTCTGGAAACTTAAAATCGATTTTGCTAGTAATAATGCAGCGTGAAAGGTATTCCAGTAATATTTCTGAAACTTCAAACCGGCCTGTTAAAAACTTCTGTTACCTGACTTACGCTCTTAATCCCCGGTCTCGGGATTATTGGATCCGATACGTTCGTTTCGATTGCTGAGGAATATCAAGTTCATATTCAAAGAATGGGACCCCCACGAATGGTTCAATTTAAAAAGTCTGGCATACCTTTAAAAACAGATATGAAAGATTGTTAATTAGAATACGGCTTGAATTCCCTCTACTCCAGCTAGTGGCACGAATAAAAGAAATCGACGAATAATGGAACAATCATTTCACCAATATTAAATTTCATGTATCGAGATTTAAAACATTATTGAAATGTTTAAATGGTCTCTGGTAGCTTGTATCTTCTTCGTTGCTGAATTACACGAGTTTATGAATAGAAATTATGGCTGAATGTTTCATATTAAATCGTTATTACATACGACGAATGTCTCGTTAAATAAATTATTTCTATTTTGTGGAATTTTTATACTGTCTCGTACGATATGTATATTAATTTTTACGTAATCGACATTTTGCTTAGCGACGAGTCTGACCGTGAATACTATTGCAAATAGACCAAGAAATAGATTCAAACCCGAATCAACGTTTGTAGTACCAATCAAAATTATGTTTGTAGAATCATGATCGAACCTGTGCGCCGATAACATCATTTCCTATTTGTTTAACAACAATTTACGATCGCGAAAAATAATCACTTAACTATTGCAAATATTAAATTTCATGTATCGAGACTTAAAACATTATTAAAATGTTTAAATGGTCTCTGGTAGCTTGTATCTTCTTCGTTGCTGAATTACACGAGTTTATGAATAGAAATTATGGCTGAATGTTTCATATTAAATCGTTATTACATACGACGAATGTCTCGTTAAATAAATTATTTCTATTTTGTGGAACTTTTATACAGTCTGGTACGATAGTCAAGGTATTAAGAAGTATTGTATATTAATTTTTATGTAATCGATATTTTGCTTAGCGATGAGTCTGACCGTGAATACTATTGCAAATAAACCAAGAAATAGATTCAAACCCGAATCAACGTTTGTAGTACCAATCAAAATTATGTTTGTAGAATCATGATCGAACCTGAGCGCCGGTAACATCATTTCCTATTTGTCCAATATTAGAATTATTAATTAGATAAACAGAATTAATTAAACGAAGTTTTATTAATGATAGCAAATGAAATTACGAGCACGAAGAAAACACACCTTTATGGTTAAATGTTAAACGTCAAGCGAGGATCACTCGAAATAGAAAATTGAACAGTACATTAAACAAGTAACCAACGGTTATTATAAACAAACTGAAACATACTAATATTGAAGTTAATCGAATCGATTATAATCGAACAATAGATTAATTTTGTGTATTTCAATATCCAACAACAATTTAAGATCGCGAAAAATAATCACTTAACTATTGCAAATATTGAAAATCTTCGAAATTGCACAACACCTCAAATAGCTGACCACTTTGAATTAATCCACTAAAAGTTTAACAAAACCTTTGAGCAATTGTAACTGGTAAATCTTTCAGAAAATTCCCGAATGCTTGAAAACGAGTAATTGGCAAATGAATCGATAGTGTACGAATACACGAGGACATTTTTCAAGCGAGTGGTCTGCGAATCTTTTTCAGGAAGAGCATTTTCAAATGAACATTTGGAGAGGGGTCGAATGGAAGCTTCGTGAACCAATCCGAGCTAGTATTTTCGAATGAACGTTTGACGAGGACTTGACTATCCAGTAAAAAAGTTGAAGACACGATTCGATCGGCGGTTCAAGTGGCAGGCGGTTCACCGAATTTAAACTTGTAATTGATGTCATGCTGATGGGGAAGACGTGCATAATAAAACGATTGCTAATCTCTTTGAAGTTAGGCATCGACGTTTAAACGTCGTGTTTTAAACGTTTAATCGACGTTCAAACGCTGGTAGCAATTACGATAAAAGAATACCATTCAGTGTTTACGTTGTGGCACAACTATCAATTAGGAATTATCACTTAATCAATAATGTGTGACACAAACTTCTGAAATCCTGTGAAATTAACGCAAGTATAAAAAGCTGTATGCAGATGACGTGCCTGATATAGAAGCTACAATATATTGCAAAAAATATTTCTTCTTTCGTATCATATGTTTAATAGATATTTTAACAAAAATAACACTTTTTAAATTTTCTTTACGCATTTTAGATTAGATACATACTGCTTTTTTAGCGTTGACGTTCACTTCTTTTAATGTTTTTTTACTATAAACTATTAAATTGTACTCGTATAGTGAAAGGTACGTTTTTAATTGAAAGAACAATACGTTCCATAAATTCTATACTTCTGCATCGGTGGAGATCAATTTAAAAAATGGATCGCTAGATTCAAGATCAAAATATGTGGTACTTGTGTCTAATTATATTATACACCCTGTGCATGTAACAACTTCTTTAGTATCATATGTTTAATAGATATTTTAACAAAAATAAAATTTTTTTAATTTTCCTTAGGAATTTTAAATTAAATACATACTGCTTTTTTAGCGTTGACGTTCACTTCTTTTAATGTTTTTTTACTATAAACTATTAAATTGTACTCGTATAGTGAAAGGTACGTTTTTAATTGAAAGAACAATACGTTCTATAAATTCTATACTCCTGCATCGGTGGAGATCAATTTGAAAAATGGATCGCTAGATTCAAGATCAAAATATGTTTCATTGCATCCTATAGCACTCACCACGCGAGGAACAGAAGTCTCAAAGGAAATATCGATGCAGAATCATCCCTTCCAAGTTTATACAATTTTTGACACCTTGTAAACATACGGAAAAAATTAGTTTACGAAACTTTGAATTCGTTTTTTAAGAGACTGGTTAACTCGAGCCCCATAAATCCTTTGAAACTTTTGTCCATTTTTTAAGGTGATTTCCACCGATCCAGAAGTATGGATTTATGGACTTTATTGTTTTTTAAATTAAAAATGTACTATTGTACTATACAAGTGCAATTGATAGATCATTCTAAAGAATCTCTGTGGTACTTGTGTGTAATTATATTGTACACCCTGTGCATGTAATAACTTCTTTCGTATCATATGTTTAATAGATATTTTAACAAAAATAATATTTTTTAAATTTTCTTTACGCATTTTAGATTAGATACATACTGCTTTATTAGTGTTGATGTTCACTTCTTTTAATGTTTTTTACTATAAACTATTAAATTGTACTCGTATAGTAGAAGGTACGTTTTTAATTGAAAGAACAATACGTTCTATAAATTCTATACTTCCGCATCGGTGGTGATCAATTTACAAAATGGATCGCTAGATTCAGAATCAAAATATGTGGTACTTGTGTCTAATTATATTATACACCCTGTGCATGTAACAACTTCTTTCGTATCATATGTTTAATACATTTTTTTTTTTTTATTTATGCAATAGGAACCTCAAATAAGAGGTTATTCTGCAAGCAGTATTACATACACAGTATTACAAGAAATTATATGACATTAATCGTTGCAGTAAATGATATATAAACAGTACTTGACATTATATAAATAATCCGCAATTATCCAGAAAGGAATGTTTAATACATATTTTAACAAAAATAACATTTTTTAAATTTTCTTTAGGCATTTTAGATTAAATACATACTGCTTTCTTAGTGTTGATGTTCACTTCTTTTAATGTTTTTTACTATAAACTATTAAATTGTACTCGTATAGTAAAAGGTATGTTTTTAATTGAAAGAACAATACGTTCCATAAATTCTATACTTCCGTATCGGTGGTGGTCAATTTATAAAATAGATCGCTAGATTCAAGATCAAAATATGTGGTGTACTTGTGTCTAATTATATTATACACCCTGTGCATGTAACAACTGAGATTCGGTTCCAAAGAAACGTGGTCGTTGTCGTAAGACGATTAGAGAAACGATCGCGGATAGATGAAACATTGATCGAAGCTTAGATGGACACCGCTTTGCGGCGGTTGATTTAAATACTTAACGAGATACATAAATATTTAGCGAACGGGGAGCGCAAACTATCGCGTTCCTAGGTGCGCCGGTCTCTAATACAAGGAAATTTCGGGGCTCGCAGGCCGAAAGTTGCCGGGCGGAAGTTTAGTATAATGACAAATGGAACTCGACGCGGAAGTTGGAACGGAACTAACGCGCCCTGACGCAAACGATACTTCGTCCATTTCTAAAATTACGTTCAACGGCTTGCGAGCTCCTACGTCGTGCAAAATTTCGCAGGACCCTTAATCGGTTCAAGTAACGACCGGTAAACATCCTCGGTGCGTTCCCGGCCCGGAAATTTTCCTTGTCATGTATCTCACCCGGTTTAATCGACTTTTCGCCGAACTTCTAAGACGAGGACGTGCGCTGTTATAAATAGCCCCTTTCGTTATCACTACACTGCGGATCTTCATGCAAAACAAAAATTTTCTACAGGAATTGCGAATAACGGAATATCGTACAACACCTCAGTATTTATTCAAATTATGTTTGTAGTATCTATTCAAATTATGTTTGTAGAATCATGATCGAACCAGGGCGCCGATAATATCAATTTGTATTTGTCTGAAAACAATGTGCGATCGCGAAAAATAATCTTTATCTTAATAAGGCGAAAATAATTTACCATGTTCGAAAGGAGAAGAAGTACCAACACTGTCCATCAGAAATAAACTTGTGTTTCTCGATCGTATTATTGTTAAAAACAATTGCAAAGTGATCTCGGCGCTACGGTTCGATCACTAAACTACTTTAAGCAATTTTGCTAATTATAAATTAATTCGACGTTTCGGTTCTGGTTTGAACCATTTTCAAGAAATTAATTGAAATTGCGTCTGTAATCAAAATATTTTAAAATATTTTAACTGTCCATCAGATGTACACATCGTTGAACGAAATTCTCGCTAGTTCTCTGATATGTCACCTATCAGTATAATAACGTTCCTCAAACGCCTTCCAACATCCCGTTGTCTAAGGCAAGGCCCGCTAGATAGCCTTACTGATGAGTCCTCTAGCGGGCCTAGGACCAAACACAAATTCCTTTTTCCTTTTCATATATTCCAAACATTCGGAATATCTCGAACGTGTGGTCAAAAATTTTTAAGACCAACAAATAGATTCAACCCGAATCAACGTTTGTAGTATTTATTCAAATTATGTTTGTAGTATTTATTCAAATTATGTTTATAGAATCATGATCGAATAATATCAATAATATCAATTTCTATTTGTCTAATAACGGAATATGTATCGAAACGAAGTTGCACTACTTGGCGGTAAGATGACGAATAAGTGAGAGATGACGAAGTACTCAACTAACGCAATTAACCTGCTGAAGGTGACGCGGCTGGTTGGCAAGCTATTAAAAGCATAGTAACCGTGTAATAAGATCCAAGCATATCGCATAATTACCTGCTCCGGTAAAAGTTCTCCGCTAGCCGATTTGGTGAAAATTGGAGGAATCTGATTACACCCTCGCATTCATGATTCGACATTCCTTCACTGAGCTGCAGAAGGCGGGATTACTAGGAAACCATATCTGAAGCACTAATTAACTCTCGAACTGATAAGCGTAGAAATATCAATGGCATAACCCGTCGATTGATAAGCCACGAAACAAAAATAATGCAATAGATGTTCATATCAACACTTTCTTGCTTGGTGAAGATTTTTAAAAAATTAACATTCTAAGAACAGTTTTACAAATAAATTTACACTTTCTACGTTTCGATCCTAATTTGGATCATTTTCACGAAAGCGGAAAAAACTGCGTTAACCTGTGAAACAACGTATGAAGAACACGTGTCACCAAACAAAATATTCATGTTAAAATTTCTAAAAAGCAAACACAGTTTTTTCCGCTTTCGTGAAAATGATCCAACTTAGGATCGAAACGTAGAAAGTGTAAATTTATTTGTGAAATTGCTTTATTTGTTTATTTGATCGAACCTTTGCGCCGAAATCATTTTCTCTTTATTATTTCTGTTTTAACAATCTTACGATCGATAACTTTAACAACATTTTCTAAGAACAATATTTAAAAAATAACATCGAATATAAAAATGTTCAATATTACATAATACACCTACAAAAAGATAAGAAACATCGAAAACAATTTTTGTTTAACTACGATCCACTATATGTATAAAAAATTCAGAAAAAATGAAGAACAATGGATTCAACAGTATCTCATTACTTAATTTCTAGGAAACTGGTATCTTGACAAGTTTGATACGAAATAAACATTCTGTTTAATTCTTGGGGATTTTCAATTTTTGCAGCCCTGTTCGCAAAATTCGAAAAATCTCAAATAAATACACATTAATTCACATTGGCTTTTTTTTATTACTCGCTGTCAAATAATAATAATATAAACACGGTATTCTGAAAACTTGAGTATAAAATCTTCAATATATAATAAAATAAAAGTTCTGAAATAATTCACGAATTTTGTCATATTTCTTTGATGAGCAGAACAGAAGAAATAGAGCATAATTCATTAAACCGTGTTGACCCTATAACTACCCTTGTAGTTTTGCAGGGTGCGTATTGCAATTTCAGGTTTGATACACATAAAATAAAGTCAGTAAACGGTGAAATACAACGGAAGAAAAGGTTCATTGAAAATAGTGGAACGATCGGAAATAGTTCGCGAACGGTATCAACGTTCACGCGCGTCCATGAAATATACATGATGACGTCAGGCGAACGTAGCCTACAAAGAGTCTCTGGGGGATGATTTACATGCTTTACGCCATGAAGTGTTATTTAACGGCGCATTTCGGTAATATCGGAGGTGAATACCAACGCAGAAATGCATTAATGCAAACGTTCATTCGTATCGGATGAAGAATATCATTGCTGACAAGTCGAATCTAAAAACATTCAACGTCGTCGCCTGCCCCTAACCGAGAGAATGAGAAGGACGATCTTGGAATTTTGCTTTCTAATGCATGTATAATAAGGGAAATTTAATAAATCCCACCAGGTTATTGCACATTTCTTTGATATTTTTCGGAAGAATTTCCATTGCGCCGTGGTATGCTGGCTTTCGTGAAATCGGTTCCCCCCTTGATCGTTGGTTCCCACGTTCTCTGTATTTCTCAAAGTTACTAAATTCCACGCACATAATATTTCGCGCCACGGGGCGTACAGTGGGAAATTACAATTTCATGAATTTGAAATCTGTTCTGGCAACTTCTTCCCGGGAACTTTGTGCGGGATTTCAGATTCTATTTTTCAATCTTCCCAACAACCTTTCCGAAATACCAACAAATCGATGGGACAAAGGGTGTTTCATAGCTGTCGGGTAATATCGGACATTTTTTACAAGGAATTTCACTTTGAAATTTTCACATGGAAATTTGAACAACCTTGTTTTCGATTGCAACACTCTAACTTCGGTCGTTTTTCATTTTTAATAAAATCCGTGGCTAAAAGTTTTAGATCGGAGGCATTGATACGGATTTTACAAAAAACATTCATGTTTTGCAAGTACCATATAAAATACCATTTTATAGGGTTGAAACTGATGGGAAGTTAAAAGAGGCTTGTTAAAGAATAAAAAAACAAAATAACATACGCATCTATTTATTATAAGAAACGAGGAAATAAACAAATTGTTACACGGAAAAATGTTCCCGATTAATGGAACTGCTGGAAGAAAGATTCCGATTGGATTTACACTGTCCAACACTAAAATTGTTCAACAATTACCATTAAGTGATTCTTATAGAGTTTTTTGCGCTGATTCCGAATATGTTTTTGAAATAAAACATATTTTTCAACTTTAAACAAATATTGTAATAAATATTACGTTATGTCAATCATAGATAGTTACTAACAAACTTTTAATGATTTCAGCGCACTGGTTCGATCAATTGTTATTTATAAACACTATTTGCAAATTATCACAATATCTTTTTTCAACGTTTCGATTGTACTTTAGATCATTCGCAAGAAAAATTGCGTCTGTCAATTAACGATCAATATTATGTTTGTACTGTGTGAATTTAAAACAAGAAGAACCATTGTTAATGTAAAACCATGTAAAAGATTCTGTAGACTTTCCCGAATACAGTGATATCCAATATTAATAAATATGAACGTTTAAACATGTTTAAACATTCGTTAAAGATGGAGAGCCATTTTTGCGCCAATTTGTGAGGATATTTTTCTGTTTATATTAAAAACTAGGGACTAGTGGAAAATCGAACCATTTCACGCGATAGAGCAGATTTTATCTTAAGAAACCATCATTTAAAGATAGCAACGCCGACGTTTTTTCGAACCAGAAACAACAGCACTGACTCGAGCGAAGATATTTTGTTTTCTGGTTCAACAGTAATTGATGAACTTTGGTGTCGGACAGTGTAATTCGGAATCTTTCTTCCAGCAGTTCCATTAATCGAAAACTTTTTTCCATGTAACAATTTGTTTATTTCCTTATTTTGTTGTTTCTCATTCTTTAATAAGTCCCTTCTAACTTCCCAGAAGTTTTAACTCCATAAAATAATATTTTACATTTCTAAAACATGAACATTTTCTGTAAAATCCGTATCAATGCCTCCGAGTAGAAACTTGTAGCTACTGGTTGGACATTTATGCACATTTCAACAGGAAACAGAGGAGACGTTTGTTCTCGACAATGCTGCATGCTTCAAACGTCTGCAAAAACAGTAAAAAAAATTTGTTGTAAACAAATCGACCGTGGCTTTGAAGATTGAAGCTGCCCCTTTAGCTTTGAATGCAGCTGATTAACTAGCCGATCAGTTCAGTAAACATCAATATGGCGCTTACCACTCAAAAACGCTTGTAATCGCTCAACTTTTCAACGAGTGAACTCCGCTCTTTGAAACGGGCATGTTTGGAGTTTTCTCGTCAAAATCTACGGGATTGTACAAGAAAAAGTGGAAAACTTTCGGTCTCGGAAGAAAAAGAATTTTTCGAGAATGGGAAATGTAGTGTTCCAATACTTTTGCATCTTAAACAATTACTTACGTTTGGTTAATCTATTGGTACAGTTTATTGTGTTAATATCAGTATGTACGATGTAACAGTGAATAATTTACTCTTTCTTCAAAACTGAGTGTCAGCTTAAGAAGAAGACTACCCTCATTAATATTCATCGTTGTCCTCTAACAGCTGACATTGCTTAAACCATCCGAGCCAGATGATATAGTAAATGTAAACTGTATTACCATCTTGTTGGAGAGCAGTGGATGATTGATTAGTGTGCATGATGAACAGCTTGTCAATCTTTCTGAAAATTTGTACTTCGTCTTAGGAGATACGTCAGTGTATGTAATTTTAGTTTGTGCTGAAATACAATTTAATCGAACGAAAATCAATGTTAATCAAACACAGATTAAAGTAAAGATAATTGAACATAGCATACAAGTGCTTTATTCTGAATTTTTACTTCCAGTTTAAAGTTAATATTAAAAGTTAATATAGAGGTTTTCCTGTCTGCACGGTGGAACTTTAATGTTAACTATGTAAACAGGTATTTGTAAGTTTACAGGCTTTAAAAAACTTTCCTCCTAAAAGCCATTTACAGCGTAACTATAACTTCAGCAAAGGATGTACATAAGTTTCCCTTGGCGTGTAGTATTTTGAATAAAACGAGTACAGTAGCTAATTAAGAACAAGATTCATTCGCTTTAATGGTGAATTGTGTACGAAACTTTTGAGCGACAGGATACATAATGCATAGACATATACGGAGAATTCTTCATGTTGAATTTAAGTGTCCTGCCTATATTTCGACAATATAGTAGTTTATGTTCGAAACTGACTGAGAGTAACATTCTTTATAATCTATTAATATAATTTTGAAATTTGAGGGAAAATTTTATATAACAATGGATGTTTGTATATATATGATTAATAGACTTCGAAACTGTTTGACCAATCAACATGAAACTTGACACATATATGGTACTTGGTACTACTTGGTACTTTGTTGAAACTCGCCATCATATCGACGACAGAACAGAATAATTTATGATTTTTAACGTTCTTCAATAATAAATACTGTTACGGACTGTTCCCACTGCGCTGGCTTGCGTGCGAAGGCAAATCCAAATTATCTTATTAGTTAAGTCGAGCTGTTATCCTCAGAGCGGTTCGTGACGGTATCTAACGTTTATATACAAGGTGTCCCAAAATAAGTGTAACTCCCGGAAATGGGAGGTTCCTTGGGTTATTTGAAGCGACATTTTCTTTTACAAAAACGGTGTCCGCGGCTTTGTTTAGGAGTTATTATCGAAAAACACGGACCAATCAGAGCCCGGCTGTAGCGAACGGAGTTCGGCTCAGTGACAGGTCCCGCTTAACGTGGTGTCGCTATTGGCCGAATCAGAATCAATCCGCTGTAGCTGCGCTTTGATTGGTCCGTGTTGTTCGATAATAATTCCTAAACAAAGTCGCGGACGCCATTATTGTAAAGGAAAATTTCGCTTCAAATGGCCCAAGGAACCTCCCATTTCCAGGAGTTATACTTATTTTATTTTGGGACACTCTGTATATATATGTCGTGGCAGGCCGACCCTTTGTTTGATTCGACATTTCAAAATGCGTCAACGAGCTCACGGATGCTGTAGAATTAATCCTTACACGTCTTGTCTCGTCAAAATCTTGTTGATTCTGTCTATATCAAAAGACTACTCTCTTGACAATGCAAATCAATCAATATCTCATTGATATTGTCCTGTTTTCATATACACTGTAACCATCAGGAATGTGTCCATTCTACCACCCGTGGTTACGTTCAACAAGGACCTAAACCATTTTCCTAAAGGATCTTGTCTCGCATTTCTTCAAAAATAAAACAAACGTAACGGTAACACAAATTTATAAATTACAATCAATAAAACAAACATGACATTAATAATAATAATACAAATTTTCAAATCATTGCCTATATATATATATATATATATATATATAAAAATAATATTCTTATTTTTAAATAACTACATGTTGCTTGCTCCAGAGTAGGGACTCCAAAAAGTGTATACTATATACACCAAATCAAAAAACCAAAAATATTATTTATCCACTCGCCTTGCGCTAAATGTTAGCAATAGATTAAATTATTTTAAGATCAAAATCTAAATTCTTCTCACTCTTGGGCTGCTAGTCAATAATAAAAACGGTTGCGCACTTTCATAGTTACTTGCTTTTAGTATTTATTACAATTAGTATTATTATATAGTTCAATTAGTTATAGTTAGTTTTATATAGTTTTACTTGGTATCGAGTTCATAAATTGAAACATTTGGGGGAAATCATTTTCTTCCAGTCGTCATTTTTAAAACTACTTATTCGAGGTTAAAGAAAACTCCATTCTGCAACATTTGATTCACTTGACATATTAAAAAAGAGGACAATCAATAAAATACAATATTTAAAAAAAAATTGATTTATAGTCCTTAAAAATCGCATAGAAGTAGATAAAAACGTGTTTTAAATATCTCGATCCTGTTCAGGCGCAAACAGGAAAAAATCCGATGGAAAAGTTACAAAACCATGCGAAAGTGAATAAAAACATGTTAAAAAATACCGCGTAAGGGTGAATAAACCTTGTTGAAACAAGCCGTATAAAAGTGTATAGAACACGTTACAAACCCGTACAAAAGTGAATAATGTAAAAGGAAGAGGAAAAAACTGCAAATGAGAGGAATTGTGTCGGTTTCCTTTTCACTGGGAGTCAGGATGTTCGATTTTGTGGGAATCACGGTGAACATTGTAGAGCGGCACGGCGGTTTCCTCCACGTTGATTAGCACCGCAGTTCTTCACTTCTTTATCTTTTTGTTGCAGGACCCGCATCGCCATTGCCAGATCTGGCGGGATACAGTCGTTGTGGGTACGCGCTTGTCTTGAAGGGGTTGGTTTTTCCACAGTGGAAGAGACGACCCTTGGCTGTCATCGGATCCAGGCTCTTCCTTTATCCGGGTAAGCGTTCTACTCGAGATTCTACCAATCCTTGCGTTCTCCCGAAGGCAAGAAACAGTTCGGTAAGAGTAAAGCCTAAGGCCTGTCGAACAAGTAAAAAAACGAATGAGGCCAGCTTTATCTCTCTCACTGACTAGGTTTCTTGTGGTCACAATTATTGAAATATACCCGGTGTCCAAAAATGTACTTCTCTGAAAGGGCCGAGTCCCGAGGTCATTTGAAGTAACTTTTTCCTTGGTCAAAATGTTCTTCGCGGCCTTGATAAGGAATTATCAATGAAAAAAGCAGACCAATCGGAGTGCGGCTACCCGGGACAGATTCCGGGACTTGTGCTCTGATAGGTTCGTGTTTTTCGTTAATAACTCCTTAACGAAGTCTCCGAAAACATTTTCGCAAAAGAACTTGCTACAAATTACCTCTGGAACCCCTTTCAAGGAAGTATTATACAGGGTGGGGCAACAACTATCAGCACCTCAGATATCTTTGAAACTAGGAACGTGCTAGACATTGGGGACATATACAGTGACTTACATTATTATTCGGACATAGCATAGTTTGCTATAGGATGTGGAAAAACATTTTTTTGAAAAATTGCAATTGATCGGAGTTGTAGAAAAAATACGAGAAGTTGCATTTTACAACTTCTTTATGTGGGCCTATATTAAAAAATTTTAATATACGTTTTATCGATCTGTATCAATTAAACGTATTCTGAAAATTTCGTTAATATTGTTTGACGTTGCAATGAGCTACAAACGTTTAACGATGGTAAAAATTTCAGATTTTCACGATTCTCGGGTCATAACTGCAGTAAATCTATAGATTCTCACATCTTTCAATGCCTGTCGTTTTTTCTCGCATCAACCGATTTCGATGAATCTTTCGCAGTGCATAAAAAAAATTAAGCCGACCTCGAAACACACTAAAAAAATTCACTGAAAAGTATGAAATAATTTCTTTTTCGATTTATTGCCGAAAACCGTGAAAATCTGCAATTTTTACCATCTTTAAACGTTTGTAGCTCATTGCAACGTCGACCGATTTTGAAGAAATTTTCAGAATATGTTTAATTGACACAGATCTACAAAACATATTTTTAAAATTTTCAATATACGCCCACATAAAAAAGTTGTAAAATGCAACTTTTCGTATTTTTTCTACAACTCCGATCAATTGCAACTTTTGAAAAAATGTTTTTCTACATTCTGTAGCAAACTATTTGCTCTAGCTGCCCAACAAAAATTCAAGTCGTATAGTTCAATGTTAAACCAGATATCGTTTTTTTTAGAGCGTCCGAATATTAATGGGAGTCACTGTATCAATAGAATACATTGTGTCGGATTGGCCGATTTATCAATAGTATCGATTCGATACTAATCTTTTCATGTTTATCTTATCCTGCAAAGTTATTGAAGTGTCCTTCAAGAAGTGTTTATTCTCAGTAAAATAAACAGTAAACTTTACGCCTTCCTCTACTGTTTACAATACGTATGTTTCATTTACTACCAATACCGTAAGTATTATCGCTTTGCTCTACTTTCTATGACCTCCAATGACCTTATGTAACAGGTCGTTGAACTCGCTTTAAGATCCTCTATCACGATACGGAAGCAAAATCATGCCGATCCATTTTAAAAAATTGAGGTGACCTACAAATGTCCGAAGTACCTTCACCTGCAAAAAAATATTATCGCCACCGGATGGCCCCATTTGCCCTGTGCAATTTTATTTCATCAAATATTTCTGTGACACTTACAGTTCCGAAGACATCTGAGATGCTAATAGTTATTGGCCCACCCTGTATAATACAACATTTTTGGGACACCCTTTACATGATCCCGGTAAAGATCGAAAAATAGGATTCAGTGAAGCGTTACGCGATCCCAGGTCCGCAGACCATAAAATATGTAGGGAACTCCCGTGTACTGGACACATAAGATTTTTTTCAAATACAGTAGGCTACGGTAGACTGTATTTTATGGGACAGTAAATGCACAAAACATTTACTGTACATTTACTGGGGCGTAAAATACGTGTATGCAGTTTTTGTAAACAGTTTTTTGATCGCTTTATACAGGGATCTATCGTGTATGAAATGATATAATATCTTTTAGATATTTTCTTTTTGCATTTGATTGCATTTTCAGTTCTTAAATGAACGAAATAATCGGAGAATAATATCTTTATTCAACACAACACTGCTTTAATTATATTGTTTCCGAACTATGAACGGCGAATGAACTATGGTTTTAAATAGTTAATTTCGAGCATTCTTATTAATATTTCTCTGTTCGCGTGTACCTTCGAAATCATAGTGTAAATTTGACATTTTCATCTAACGGTTGAAACTTCCATAAACTCGTTCCTAGATAGTTCTCAGTTATAAATCTCATTCTTTCTACCCATCGACTCTACTTCCTTCGATTGCTTCCTCATTCCAACTCTCCACGACTTTTATACTTTCAGCTTCCCGCGAGAACAGCCAGGACCGTATCTTCATTTCACAGAAAAACAAACCGGGAACAGTAATCGGGGAAATTGAAAGAAATCCATTAGTGCAGCTCCAGGCTTTCTCGTTACATAAAAGGACAAATATGGGAAAGGTTATACAATTAAAAGGGCGAATTATACAGAGCCTAACAATATTGTCTACAGTGATTTCATATTCATCATTGCTTCTACAAATGAGAAGCTTGTCTACCTTTTCTTGGTGCATCGAAGTTATTCATACAAATCTGATGCAATATCAGTGACCTTGAATGACTTTATAATAAACGAATGATCTGTTTTAAATGCCCACTCTGTATATGTACAGTGAACCACGAAAGTAATGGAACGCACTTTAAAACAGTATAATGTTTCATAATTGTACCAAACGACGTGATGTTTTGTAAGCAATTAGAAATATTGGTTAACTAGACGATTTACAAAATAAATTTTGGAACAACTACAATTTACAAGGTTCCATGCAAATATGAGAAAAGTATTTTTGTAAACTTTCATTTCGATTCATCGCTTCGATTTCAGAACCTTCGAAATTTCAAAGGTTCGCTTTCTGGAAATTCGAAGGCGATGGAGAATCAAAGTTTCTAATTTCGAACTTCTCTCCGTAGTAAATTATTATGACGGCCACGGTAGATACGTCATCAATTATTTTTTAAGTACATTCGTGATATGATCCCGAAAATTAATAGAATGCAATTTTTTAAATATAATTTAATTACGAAAAGTTACCACACATTAGCAAATAAGATTTCTATTGTAATATTATCTATGTAATACTGATTGCAGAATAACCTCTTATTTGAGGTTTCTATTGCACAAATAAAAAAAAAATTGCGAAAAGTTCAAACGGAAAGTTCAATGTCAGTCACCGGTGACTGACAGTTAATATTTTTATTTATCAAAAATCGTGACACGGTATAAGATTGCGAAATTTCGAAGACTACGAAGACTTCGAAACTTCGAAACTTCGAAGCTTCGGAAAAGTTACAGCCCTATTATCAAACGCAAACGAAACAAACCACTGATAAAACAACTGAAAGAAAAACGATAGACGTTACAAACAATTTTCGTTTTGCATGAAACTCCACAGTCTAGCTATTACCTAGCAGCGATTACAATGAATATCGATAAGCTTTTAAAATAAATAGCATCCCATTCACGGGGCAGTCTTTTGAAAAATCGATGGAAACGCGGCCACGGCTCGGCTGGAAGTGTATCGCCGATGGAGAACATCTTTCTCTCCGACTGTTCGTTATCGAGCCACACGCGATTTATCTTGAACTTTGATGTATCTTCTGGCCGGGAAGAAGAAGAATAAGAAGTTCGTACGGCCGATCAATTGTCGGACGGCAGCCACTCGTCGAACGGGGGGAACATTACCGATACATGTACCTCCCGTGACTGATAAGTGAACTTTAAATTGGATTTCTTTTGCTGCGGATACAATCGCGAGGAGCGTTTCGACTCGAATCGCGTTAGATAAGAAGCTGTCAGTGGGAATGAAAACCTCCATTCCCCGGTGCTGTGTGCCGCGGCGGAAACCGAATGGTGGATCCGTGTTCCGTAGTTCGGCGGGCTGTCAGTTCTTGCGGCCATCGAACCAACTTTTCGTCTTTGTTTATTTATGATCGGAAAGAGGGAATACTTGTTTGCGTATGCTGCGCGCGGGTTGCTTCGCCACGAAAGTTCCGGGTCGGTGAAGTTACTGGGGAAAAAAGCTGACAAGGGATTGACTACCTTCTGGTTGGGAGAACCAGAGGAATATTGATATTTATTAGCAGCAAACATAAGTTCGCATCAAAAGCGACCTAGAGGAACAAACAGCTCGTGGAGTCTCGTTTCAGAGCAGTGCTCTTCAGCGTTCTACCCGTACGGATAGCGATTTTCTGGCATATACAGAACGGTGGGCAGGAAGCCACCATTTTTGTCTCAATTGAGACAAGACCGCCACTGTAGCGTCCAACATCCGTTGTTACTGTAAAAGAAGGACGCGCTCCTTCCATCGCAAACAGTGTTCGGATATTGCGCACCGATTCGCACGCAACGGCCCCAGATGGCGGCGTCTTCAGCATCAGTAACAGAAAAACGGGGTACCGTGAGTACCCCGCAGAATTTTACAAAATTATTAGTATATATGTTACCGTGAATGACCGAAATTGGAGAATGTCGACTTTCACCGGTGAATGTCAACAGATACCAAATACGTAGGTGAAAGATCGAATATTTTATTACGTTGTTGTATATTCGGACCCTGTCCGGTGTGTGTCGACAATCACAGATATGCTCTGGTGGAGGTCCAAAACAGAAGAAATCCTTTGTTCTGCTCGGAGTCAATCAGCTTTGTCAGTCTTATGCAAGCTTTGATAACGCGAGCAACGTTTTCTTAATTTTTTTCCGATACCCTAATTTATACTAAATGGATACTGCAGTAAATCGTGATCTTTTTCTTGAAAAGTGAAATGCATTAATTGCGGGTTAGGATAGGATAGAAAAAGTTACGTCCCCCTTGTGACGTTTTATAGCGACTGAATTACGGAGAAGAAAATATAAATCTCCAACATGTTCAACATTCACCATTAGTGCATGGTAAATGTCAACATTTACCGGTGTAAGTCAGAAATAAGGGTACTTAGCAAATATTTCGGACATACACCAAGCGACTATGTGAATGTTGACATTCACCGGTGAAAGTCGACATTCTCCAGATTTCGGTGTTTCACTGTAACATATACATATGAAAGGCCAGGGGTTAAGCTACCCATAAAACGTTAGCAATTAAGTTTCTAGATGAAACACTCGTCCCGCCAATAATACCAGTACACTCCCGGCAATGTAATTGCCTCGGGGCTCTTGCCGTTCTGCTACCTTATTCTAGACACGGCACTGTTTTTACCCCAACTGGTGGCCGTCGCGTGCGAATCGGTGCGCAATATCCGAACACTGATCGAAAAGCGTAAGTAGTGCGCAGGCCTCGTGCATCAGGAGGAATTATTCAGTTTTGGCGATCCTCCTCAGGGAAGAAATGCTGCATCTTGATCATGAGCATCAAATCAGCGACGCTAACCCGATTGTTCTGGCCATTTCTCACTTGTATATTTTTCCGTCTCCTACTGCTTATAAAGGTGAGTTTCGATCCACCTATTTTGCCAACAACACGTGAAAAGCATACATTCTTATAAATGGTAACAACGAACGTTCAAAAAATACCACTCAGTATTGCGTGTTTATCTAATTCGCTCGCGTGCGAAGCTCTTAGTTATACAATCTTTGGACGGTGGCTGATATTACATAATTAAAAAAAAAGATAGTGACTTATAACGAATAATTATTTTATTAAGTAAATAACGCTTAAAGGATATGGGGGTGCGTAAGGGGAAAAATCGCGCGTCAGAAGTGAAACGTATTATTGCTTATTAGGTATAGATGCAGATAAATTAGTAGCATTTTTTATCGAAAACAAGAAATAATAATAAATAAGGAATTGGACTACCAAGCGGTAGACTAGGGTTCGAATCCCCGTCGGGTAAGAATATTTTTTCTCCGTTAAAAAATGTTTCGTTACTTCCATAATACTACTTCCGTAACTCGACTTCCGTAACGCTAGAAAATTGTAGCCTCCTTAGCAAAGAAGTTTCACTTCAAAAATTTTTAACTTCCCGATTCATAGGGAAGTTATTGTAATTTTTAAATTAAAAACCCCCGTATTAACGAGAACCTGTACGTACTTGCAACTGGACAATCGTCGTTAACTGGTAGGGAAAGCAAGCGTTTGAGAAGCTCCACCTGTGCTTATGCTTGTTCCGAGTCCTCTACATTCCCCTTCTACGACGCTATTCCCCTACCCTTCCGCCACGGCATGGCGGAATGATTTTTGTTTCTACGCTAGCGTCCATAAGTATTTAATCACCTTCAGTTTAACGAAAATGTACAAAATTGTTTATATGTAAAAAAATAATGTCGGCATGCGATCGTTCTTCATGATGAACACAGCCGTTTCTCAAGAATCGCGACTTTACTGTATTAATATTTTCTCGTACTCTCCATGTGTTACATCTTTTCGTTATATTTCGATTGTTTAATGAAACGGTTATTGCCCTTCATTAAGTCTATCGTTGGTTACCTTGTTATATTTGCGCAAATTGGCCGAGAATATAAATCGTTTTTAAATCATTGACACTTATACAATCACCGTGTTCTGACAGTTTGCGGGAATATCTCCGAGATCCTGGAAGTCCTTCCGGAAGATAAAAGCGTGTCAGTCCAGGACGAAACGAAAACATCTATAGCTTGATCCCATACAACCTCCGGCTTGGCCCGACCTCTTCCGTCTCCCTCCATGAAACACCATGATTTATCAGTGTCCTGTCCTTTATCCTTCTCGAAGAACGGTCCTGTCACCATCACCAGTGCGTGCTCCGGATCTAGGATTTCTTTTAACGTTGAAATTTATCGTCCTGACGTGCAATTAAGGCCTGCAACAGCTGAACCGTTTACCTCAATCTCAAAATGTTACTTTGGTTAACACATCCCCGCACACTTTTCTTCTTCTTGATCCGCCACAGAAACACACTTTTCTTTTGAGACGTTTCTTCGCTGCTACACGAAATTAGACGAAGAAACGACACTTACAAGAACTAATTAATATCTATTTCCACCAATATTTGCGAACAAATTGGTGCCAGCTGTCATTTTTTATCTGAACAGAAAGCAGTTGTAGTTATTCCCAATACGCACGACAAAATGAATATGTTATAATAATATGAATAATAAAATGTAACGGTAATATAAAAATGTTTATGCAAAATAATTTTGTTAAGGTGATTTCAATAAGTTGAGAAATAACTCAATTATCTGGAACAGCTTGACACAGTTGAGACGTCGTATGACCGACGCGTCTGACTATGGTCAGGCATTTCTACTTGTTGTGATGCGAAAACTGCACCAGTGAATGAACGGGCACCAGTAAATGAACGCTTTTGTATATTTCAACAAATTTTAACCCGGAGGGCATACTAGCGATAAAATTGTGATTAAAGAGTTAAATAAATAGGAGAATATTGTTTAGTAATTTTGTTCATTGATTGGACTAGCATTGTTCAATTACTAGAATGTAGTGTTCATTCACTGGTATTTTTCATATTTTTGATTTAACGTTTAATAAAGAAGAATAATAATAATTTCATTGTATTTGTGTTCATTTATTTTTGACAAATGAAGTATAGGGAGCTATTTGGCATATATGAGATTCCTTTAATTCACATAGTTTTTTTTTAAATAAAATATTTTCCTGAACAATTTCTTAAATGTTCATTCACTGGTGCAGTTACCCTATGGTAGATTTTCCATTTTTCATATCTATCGAATATATCTTATTTTTATTATTACTGGCGAAAACAACCAAAATCTACAGAATTACATAAACAAAAACGTATTAACAATGGATATCACTGTATTCAAGAAAGTCTACAGAATCTTTTGCTGCAAAGAACAATTCAACATCTATTATAATAGCATCACAACACTTGTTCAGAGTCGAAAAATATTTTTTTTCAATGTCACGTTTTTCAAAATCTGTGCGTGCGGGAAAAAATTAAGGGCAGATTCGGAATCAGCGTAAAAAACTCTGTAAGATGCACCCATCGATTATATGGAAACATTTTTGGTGTTGGACAGTGTTATTAGGAAATATCAAACCAAACCAATAATGGAAAGAACAGGTGTGGTTTAGGTGTATATAGGCGACCCTGCGATTGTGAATAACAGGCCCTCCGTCCGCTGAAATATATAAAAAGGAAAATAATGAGAAAAGGATACTTACCACCATCAAAGATCCCTAGTTCCTGTAGTTGTCTACCTCCAGGAACAAATAAAAAAAAAGGAAATATCAAACCAATTCAAAAAATTGTATAAAACATTTGTATCTAAAAGAAATGAAAATTTATGCAGAAATGGGTGATCGGATGAAATTATAGGGGATAAA
The DNA here is from genome assembly GCA_963971365.1 of Lasioglossum villosulum. NCBI lineage: Eukaryota > Metazoa > Arthropoda > Insecta > Hymenoptera > Halictidae > Lasioglossum > Lasioglossum villosulum. Next base: position 32,127,232 of record OZ020497.1, read on the forward strand.
ATGGTTCGATTGAATGGCAAAGGGTTTTTAATAAAGAATGAATCGGGGATCAACGGCAGGCTAATAACCTGTCAGAGATCGACGGAAACTAATCACGTATATTTGCACCGAGCCGTTCGTGACGGGAACGGGGACGGCCAATCGGTTGTAAATTGCATTCTGAAAAAAACTGTGGGCCGCTCGTCGAGCGAAACTGTCGAAAAATGGAATGTCTTGTTCCGAATTAATCGATCGACGGCATTTCGTGTATGCTCGGCTGCGCTCAAAATGAAAAAGAAAAACAAGATTAAAACAAACGAACCGTCAATCCACGGTACGTTTTCAGGGCGGCCGAGCCAACGGGGACGAAGATGTCACTGGGAAACAGGAAACGAGAGAGGGATATCCGTGTACGTCGAGGAATTCTTCGTTTATCGAACGAACAAAAAGGGTAGCGGAAGAATAGAACGGTTTTGATCAGTTGAAGAATCTCCGTAAGAGAAGAAGGGGCTATATAACATCTGTGTTTTCCATCCCATTGTGTGCCATTTCTAGTCCGGAAAATATCCGACGATCCCAGACAAACGAAAACTCGGTGATCCTAGTCTAGTCACGTGCGGCAAAGCGACGTTCGACTTTGTTGTCATTTGATAAAAATGTCGGAATCATTGGACGTTCGTATGGATCCGAAGCTAACGGTATGTAGGTACCGTTTGTGGACCAATATAAGCCGATAAATGGCTGCGACCGAACAAAGCAGCGCGAGCTACCTTTGTAAATATCACTTTGATGAGATCGGAAAGTATACCGCGGTCTATTGCGAGATGTTTTCTTTGCTTGCGTTAATAATGGAAGCTGTGTCGTTTTAGAAACGTTATACAGGGTAAACCACGGAACGTAATCAGTTTAGGTTACTCTGTTATTATATTGAGAATCGAAGATAAAATTAAGGTATTTATTCATATGTTTATTCAATAACTCGAGAAGTTACCTCAAAAATGACCAAAAGTAATAGAACAGAATGGAAAATATGTTATTGAATAATAATAATAATAATTTTATTTAATATCAGCCTCGCAGCCAGGAAAATGGACTTGGCTTTCACTCATCCTTCAATCCACCTATCCATCCATTCTTCCACCCATATCCTATGCCATTTGTTAAAATAATCTAGTCTTAATCTAATCTGATCTGATCTGATGTATTCTAATCTATCCTATTATCTTACATCTAATATTGCCCCTCCATCTTTTCTTTTGGTTATTTCTTTCCTTTTTGCTTCGATATTCCTAATCCAGTCTACTATTTCTCTTACTCTTTGGTTTTGTACTATCTTTTCTATACTTCAATTAGTTCTTTCCATCTCGTCACAATCCACTGCCAGATGCTCTAGTGCCCCCAGGTATTTCTCGCATATCGTGCACATTCTCTCTTCCTTTTTCCTCTAGTATTTATTTATTTCCTCGATATTCCCACATTTCATTCTCGCCATCAGGTTCTGGCTGTCTCCCTCTCCTTTTTCCTCCAGGTACCTTGGCACTCTCGCTTCATATATGTATATACTTATATCTTTTGCATAACCTAGAGTTCATTATTTTATTATATTGCCACTGTCCCTGAATTTCTCTATCCCTCTCCTTCAGAGCATCTATCATTTCCATCATATATTTCCTTCTTCCCTTTCTGTTTCCATCATAATGGCTCTACCCTTTGTCATTCAAGTAGTCTGTCCACTCTCTGCTATTTTTTATAATGTCCCATGTCCTCTCTCTCTCTCTCTCTTTCTCTCTCTCTCTCTCTCTCTCTCTTGCTCAAGCATTCCTTTACCAGCACTCTTCCCTCGGATCTTTTCGCTCTTTCCTCAAATCTTAACGCTTTTTCTCCTGCTCTGATTCGTACCTTTTCCCTCATGGTTTCTCCAAGTACCATGTAATCAGACGTCATTCTGTCCAGTTTCAGGCACCATTTTATGTACTTCGTTTTAACTCTTCCCAATTCCTGCCTTTCTTTCCACCCATATATTTCTGCCCCATGTTATTGAATAAATCTATGAATAAGTATCTGAATTTTAGTTTTCAATTTTAATTTACAAACCCTACGAAATTTCGTTCCAATGCAATAAGGTGAAGGTACCAGTAGTTGACCATGAACGAGTAATTAACCATTTTATAGAAAAACATAAAAAATAAGATTTTTATAAGCTGTACACATTTGATGAAAGTGAACCTCGGATGCCATACCATCTGTTGGTTAAATTTCTCTAATACTATTCTCTATGAACTTGCAACGTCTACTATGTTCCTCGATTAAACTTTTTATGGAATTGGTTTGTATTATTTCTTATTTCTTTCTTTAATTGTAATTTGTGCTGGAAATTGTTGGAACTAGTAGGAGGTCAATTACTAGATTTTTCATTTTCATGAGTGGTCAACTTCTGAAGCGATTACTGAATTTCTAAATATGTTTCTTAAATTTGTATAAGTAAACTTTTTTAAAAAAGTGGCCTTGGTACATAATTTGGAAGACTTAAAGAGTGTCTTCAGACATCGACTCTCGCTGTTTGATGACAGAGTAAATGGTTACTGTTGTTCCCGTGGAAAACTGATCAACTGATCAACTACTAGTACCTTTACCTTAGTAACTCTTTTTTCAGAAATTTTTCACGTCACCAAAAAATTTTTGTATTAAACCACATAATAATTTTTTACACCTGTCTTTCAGTGAATGTTAAGACGAATTCAGTAAGCATCATATCAAATTAACCCAGTGCCGTTATTTTGTTTGTGAATGTTTGTAAAATGTATGAAGGACACATGAAGGTCATCTTTATTTTTGATAATGGAGTCAATAATGTGCATGGCCTCGTCCTAGCCAAGAATAAAAGTACATATAGTGGATTTTTCACCATTATTTTAAATAATGGATTATTCTTATCGATCGAAAATTATTTTTAAAAATACAAGAATTAAATTTCGCGGCACAAGGTTCGATCATTTATTATTTATATTTGGCTCTGCTCAGCGAATATGTCAAAGTGACATACATGTGCTATCCAATATAGTAGAGAAAAAGAAAGGTGGTGGTGTTTCGTCCTAGAAGATAAAAGTACATAGTTCAAAATTCGAAAAAAGTGAAGATCACCTTGATTTTCCGCCGTAGTAAAATCAGCATCGAATTATTAATATTCCAATCTGTAGTCGATTGCAAGAACTTGAAAAATCGTGGGGCTTAAATGTTAAAGCACCCTGTGCAAAGCAATCGTTGACCTCTGAAAGTAAATTTGCATGGCACGAAAGCGGTAAAAATGAACGAAAGAAGCTCTTGCTAGTTAATTCGCATATGGTCTAGACAAGAGTAACACGAAACAGAGAGGCGAAGACACGGTAAAGCCCAGGAGCTAAAGAGAAATTAAGCCAAGACCAAATGTTCCTGTCGAATAAGAAGATCGACTCGGTGGTCTGCTAATTATGCCGAGGAACCGGTGCAGGAACCGCAGTGCGCCGGTAAATCACCGGGCGGGATTCAAGAATCTCCTTTCATCCAGTGTTGCGGCCGTGAAAGCCAGAAAGCAAATAAGTTCGCCGAAAGTGGCGGCGGAAAAGTCGCCGAACAGAGACGGGATCATCCCGTGGAGGTTGTTTGCTGTTGATTCAGCGTGCTCGCCGATGGCGAACACCTGTTACCGGCAGCTATCTTGAGTTTAATCAAGCCTCGATCCCTGAAGAAGCAGCCGTCAAAGCGTGTCCTCGTTTAAATGACGCGATACCGCGGAAAAGCTGAATTTAGTGCGAGCCTGTATAGCTTCCTGCGGCCAGAATCCATCCCGGGATTGAGTCCTTTGCTAGCACGCGGCTAATGAAACTCTTCCTGTTTACCATTACCTACTCTTCACTGGTTACCACTGAGCTCGTCAAACGTTCGAACAGCAACAATGATAGACGGTTTCCAAATAATAATTAGTTCGCATTTGCTGGTCAACTACTCCTTTAAGGATGCTCTGCAGCTATACAGGGTGTTCGACTACAGGTGGGAGACAATTTACGGGGTGGTTCTTAACGATTATACAAGGTGGGGCATTTTAAACAGGTCACCTGAATAACGCGGCTGCTATTGGTGTTAGGAAGAAATGCATCAGATGGAACTTGTATGGTATCGAGGGGGCATTATTCTGATGTTAGTAGCTTTTTTGTAGGTGGATACGCAAAGGACATATGAAGGTCAACTTCATTTTTTTAAATGGAATGAGGAATTTTTTAATACGTCAATCGATGCAGCTGGACATTCGTAATAAAAAAGTATTAACCTATGTATGTCGAAAAGTTAATGTTCAGAAGATATTTCAATATAAAAAACATAAGATACCATTACTGTCGTACTACACTAGTAAGTAAACGCTAACGTCTTAGTTGTCTCCCATCAATTTAGTGTAAGAAAGTATAGTTACCTGTGGTCAGAATTAAAATTCTTCCTGTTTACCATTAGCTACTCACAACAGAAAAACAACGCCGAAATCATTTATTAATTGTTATAAGCAATAATACGATCGATATAAACTATTTTAATTATCATATACTACTCTTAACGCGCTACTCTTCACTGATTAGCACCGATTCCGTCTGATGTTCGATCAGCAACAATGACAGACGGTTTCCAAATAATAATTAGTTCATACTTGCTGGTCAACTACGTAAGATATCAACCACAAGTGCAGGATGAATCCACCGCTCTAACGAACTTGAGATTCCTACTATGCGCTAACTAGCTGCAAGCGGTAAGACTCGCTTCAAGCACTGTTTACCTCCAAGTTACAAGTGGCTGGAAGACAATGCGAAATTTTAGGAGGCATCCGAGACCTGACAGCATGCAGCAATTTCTGGGATGCGTGTGTTCGAAAGTGAACTTTATCACGATAATTCGCTAGTTTTAATTCATCCATCTGCACAGAGGCTCTAAGTATTAGAACATAAATCAGCTTTGTGTTACAGTTTCATTGAAAATGTTGAATATCGGCGCTAGGTTCGATCATTTTTAGAAAACAACAAATGTGCAATTATTTAAGCATGTTTCTAACGTTTCGATCCCGATGTGGATCTTTTTCAAAGAGACACTTTTGCGTCTGAAAAATATGAGAACAATTAGAAAAGAAAAAAAACGAAAAAATTTTTTTCATATAGAAAAAACCAAAAATTAAATTTCGTATACGTACTTGTTGTGTGAAAAATGGACATAAACATTTTAAAACAAAAATTAGTGAGTTACGTTTGAACGGTAATTTAGCCCATGATGGTAGATATGTAACTGAAACATGTCCATTTATGTCCATTTTTCACACGACAAGTACGTATATAAAATTTAATTTTTGGTTTTGTCTATATGAAAAAAATTTTTTCGTTTTTTTTTCTTTTCTAATTGTTCTCATATTTTTCAGACGCAAAAGTGTCTCTTTGAAAAAGATCCACATCGGGATCGAAACGTTAGAAACATGCTTAAATAATTGCACATTTGTTGTTTTCCAAAAATGATCGAACCTAGCGCCGATATCATTCAATTAATTTTATCACTAATTTTCGATCGAGAAGAATTTAACCTTTGTTGAATACGAATACTTACAAGCATTGGTTTATTGAATGACGTGCGAAGATTTGTGAAACGTTGCGACTGGTAGAAATTACATGTGAAAATAAAAACTTTTTGGAACTTCGTCATTTGTGGCCGAAAAGAAAATTAAAAATTCATTTTGCTAATCCTCGCATTTCGATTCGAAGTTGATTCTTCGAAGTACATAAATCAAAGGTTCGTAATCGAAAGCACGTCTTCCGTTCGAGCGCGTAAAAATATTCGAATTGACACGAAGTTAGTCAGTTGCGGCGATCAACTGTTTCTACGGGTGATTAAATTCGTCGACCGAGGTGGCCGACGGGAAATCACGTGGGATTCGTTGCTCGCAGTTAAATGAATTTAAGCGGGCCGCTCATTAGAGCGTCAAACTTTCCGATGACAGCGGGAATTCGAGCCGTTTAAGCGGAAAACACTCTGGGGGCTAGGAGGGAAACGATCTTTTTGTCTGCAGGAGTGAATACGTCTGGCCCTCGGGCCGCTTTAAACTGACCGCCAGTTAATGCGGTTTACGGGCCACCTAAAACTTTTACCGGCACCAAATACCCGCCGGGGCTTGCGAGCGATTTTTACCGCCCCTTTCGTGCAGATCGAAATGATCGATGGCCTGATAAACACGCTTACTATCGCCTGTTACACGCGCGGCCACTTTCTCAGATGCAAGGGGCGAGATTTCTATGAGAAATGTTCACTTCACCCCTGGACAAAGTGATTTCACTGTCTTGGACCCGTTATATAGGGTGTATTGAAATTATGTGTCGCGACCACGTGATTCTGTAACTTTAGACAAGTGGAAACCTGTTAAAAAAAATTGACTGGGAAATTAACCTTGATCTTGACCTTCAATCTCAAGGTCAATATTGTTTTTTATTTAATCATATAGTACTCATTGCCACGAATGAAAGTCTCGAAGCAACCATGAATCATCCCGTCAACCTTTATACCATTTTGAGGCACCCTGTAAACACATGAAATATAGTTAACGAAATTTTAAAATTGTTTTTTGGCATTAAAACTTACCATGATAATAGTTACGTGTTTCTCGATCGTAAATTTTAATATAAATCAATTATATGTTCTCGGCGCACAGTTTCGATCAAAAATATTTTTGATCGAAACTGTGCGCCGAGAACATATAATTGATTTATATTAAAATTTACGATCGAGAAACATGTAACTATTATCATGGTAAGTTTTAATGCCAAAAAACAATTTTAAAATTTCGTTAACTATATTTCATGTGTTTACAGGGTGCCTCAAAATGGTATAAAGGTTGACGGGATGATTCATGGTTGCTTCGAGACTTTCATTCGTGGCAATGAGTACTATATGATTAAATAAAAAACAATATTGACCTTGTGATTGAAGGTCAAGATCAAGGTTAATTTCCCAGTCAATTTTTTTTAACAAAAAAATATTTTTGATCGAAACTGTGCGCCGAGAACATATAATTGATTTATATGAAAACTTACCACCACTGGTCAAAATGATCGGTTTCAGATTTTTTTCTGTTGCAATTATTGAAATAATCAAAATAATTTCATAAGAAATAATTGGATAGATGTATTTAGTAGAGCACGCATTACAATAGGAGCCGCACAAAGTCTAAATAAAATCAATCTTGTCATTTTTACAAGGGAACATGTTTCCATTTACTTTTAAGGCTCGATAGGTTGAGTATTAAAAGAAAGATTTACTTGTGAGAACTATAGTTCCTTTCCCCAATAAAAAGTAATTTCGTTAACATCTTGATCCATTTCCTGTTTTTTGCTTAATGGGACGAGACAATATACACATTAGTCAATTATTACAATTAATATTGCATCTTTATTCTGGAGATGATATACAATACACAGGATGTATACAGTGTCCTACTTTTAAATATACGAAATATAGAAACGTATAAAGTGTCGTATTGTTTTGTCCAGCACTGCATAACAACACTGAAAAGCGAAATATAAAAAATACTCGGGCAACTGTATAAATATTCATTGGACGCCGCACCGTGAAGTCGCAAACCGAGTGAGAATTATTTCTTTTTCTCTCAGACGAAGTCGCGGATGCGATGGTAATTGAGTTTTCGTGGGAAAATGAAATTTTCTGATCATTTGATTGATGCGAGGCGTGCCACGAAGTTCTTGTGAATCTTATTCATTTAGAAAATCGTGTTTTCATCAATTCTGTGTTCAGATTAAAACACAAAGTCTGTCTAACAAAATTTTCTAAAAAAAATTAAACCGACTTCGAAACCCACTAAAAAATGCAGTACAAAGTATGAAATAATTTCCTTTTGATCTTTTCGGAGCCGGCGCAAAATTAAAAATTTTCGACACTAGAAATTACGAAAATCCTTAAATTCTTTCACTTGCTTTCACATATTAATATATCTTCTCTTTCAACCTACTTATTTCCAAGTCCACCATATTTCAATGAAATCATAATCAGCATCACCTGTGATTTGGAAAATTTTCAATTTTGCGTCTCCTCCAAAAAGATTGTACTGTATTTAATATTTTATTTTAAACAATTGTATTAACAGTGCATTTCGAAGTCGGTTTAATTTTTTTTATAAAACTTTTATTTTCACACTTTTTAGTGGGACGAGTAGAATTTGTAGAACACCGTAGCATGATTTTTTGGTCTTATTGTTGGTATAACAATAGTTATTAACAATAACAAACCTAAAAAATTTTGCAATTTTGCAGTATCTTCTACTAAACGTGAAAGTGATCTTTTAATCGCGATCGGTACATTCTTTGCAGAGAAACACCAACGAATAGGTTTTTTTGCTATAACAATAGTTATTAACAATAACAAATCTAAAAAATTTTGCAAGTGAGATCATCACGGCAGTATCTGCTACTAAATGTGAAAGGTTTCATCGCGATCGGTACATTGCTTGCTGAGCAAAGACCGAAGAAGTCGGTTAGATTAAACGAAGCATTACATTTTTTGCAATAAAAGTCATTAGGGATGAAAAAATGCAAAAAATTTTATAACGGGACCACCCTGGGGACATACTCTACAAGATGCAAGGGTTTCATACCGATTGGTCCATCCATCTCCGCGTAATCGATGAACATACTTAGAAAAAAAGCGGAAAAAAGGCATATACAGGTCGTATTAAGTAACCTCCATCTTTTTCGAAGTCGTTTAAAAATAACGAGTCTCGACGCGTTCTTTAAGAACTACAAAACAATGTAATGTAACGGTAATAATACAATTGCATTCCGATACATAACTATCTGCAAACAAAAAGTCAGTTGTACTGAACTTCAACTATACAATAATATCTACCCTCACAATTATATCTCGATGACCATAATGATAAAATAGATATTCGCATTACCGACGTCTTGACAATATAGGAATCTACATTTTCACGGCGGCGCACTTATCAGTCAAAAGCGGTGAACGTCACTAAACTTTAAACACACATAACTTTTGAACCAGTAGATTAATAACATTAAAACATGGATTTTTGGCATTGTCTCGCCAAAATCTATAAGATTTCTTTTTAAATAGTTAAAATTTCTGGTTTTCTCAAATAAAGTTCAGCCAATCCTTAATATTGTAGGAAGTGTGGGATTTGTATGTTTCTTGTTGAGGATCGTGTGTGTGTGCGTAAGTGCCGCGATACTGCGATTGCAACATATCTTGTTAAATCAATATTTGTTCTAGAAAATTCATAAACATTTGAGAAAGAAGAATATAAAAGGACGTGTTCACGTAGCGATTCGACTTTTTCTCGAGATACGAAACAATACGAAACACGTCACGTTTGATTAAAATACGATACGATTACGTTAATTTTTATTCATGTATCAGTTGTGTACTTTCTTTTCGGATTAAAAATAGTTATTCAACATCTTCTCTCTTACAGTATTGACTAACTCTTATGTTAATAGGAAAAGACTCCAGCAATGATCAAAGACTAACAACGCTTTCAAAGAACCACTAATGGGCTCGCCATCAAGACACTCTATCACGATTTTTGCAATCGATGTTCCCGATCGAACATTTTGTCGGTTGTTTTAGTACTGAAACCATCCACTACCCTTACCAAAGGCCAAGCGATTCTCCGCGAATTCATTTTACTGATCAATTCCTACTACGTCTGCCGTCGCGTCGGGTAGACCGCTGAGAGAAAAGTTGTCGAGATTGCTTAATAATGAGCCAAAGCGTTGACCAACTCTGTACCGGCAAACTTTTCGAAAAGTTTTAATTGCCTGCATTCACATTATGGCCCCTGTGTTACACTTTGCCGCCTTGGTGAGGTTACCGATCAATCGAACAGCTTCCTCTGTATGAACTCTCCGCCGACTTTCAGTTTTTCTTGGTCGTTTTCTGTTTCATAAATTAACAGACCTCCTTTCCTGTTGTTGACTTTTACGAGCACTGTTGCTCCCGGACTCCATATTTGCATTATGCATATAAGCAATTTTTCCAAATCGGCTGATCTATATATACAGGGTGTCCCAAAACTACCCTAGGAGCCGAAAATGGGAGGTTCCTTGGGTCATTTGAAGCGACATTTTCCTTTGCAAACATGGCGTCCGCGGCTTTGTTTCGGAGTTATTAACGAAAAACACGGACCAATCAGAGCGCAGCTATAGCGAACGGAGTCCGACTCTGCGACAGATCCTGCGAGGCGTGGTGTCTCTATTGGTCGACTCAGAATCAATCCACTGTAGCCACGCTCTGATTGGTCCGTGTTTTTCGTTAATAACTCCTATACAAAGCCACGGACAGCATTTTTGTAAAGGAAAATGTCGCTTCAAATGACCCAAGGAACCTCCCATTTTCGGCTCCTAGAGTAGTTTTGGGACACCCTGTATATAAATGGATGTTTGTATATACATATACATATATGATTAATAGACTTCGAAACTGTTTGATCGATCAACATGAAACTTGGCACATATATGTATTTTTTCATGGAGAAGGTTTTTACGATACACATTTTTTTGTAACTCGCCGCTGTAGATGGTGCTGAAATATATCAACTTCTATACCGTTGAACTTATCGCTATGAAAATTGATATACATAGGTATTTGAGCACGAGGTATTTTATACTGCGAAACACGTTCGGACACGTTCAAGGTCAAGTCTTCCTGGGAAAAGCATGCACGTGTCATAATACATACCGCGAAAAACCCCCCTCCCTCACGCCTACGAACGAGCTTTGCATCTTTCAAGTCTATATTCATTATTTGAACTATTATTTCAACAATAAATTGTTATTAATGAATTAATAATGTTCTAAATTCTTCTCACATTTAGCACGGGCGACGCCGTGTCGGGGGTTGCTAGTTTGCTATAAGCCTGGTCGTGTCCCTATTATTTAAAAAATCAGAGATATATTTTTCAACTTTTATACAGGGTATCCCAAAAAGCCTCGCTCCGATTGGTCCCTGTTTCTCGTCAATAACTCCTTAACAATGCTGCGATTGCAACATATCTTGTTAAATCAATATTTGTTCTAGAAAATTCATAAACATTTGAGAAAGAAGAATATAAAAGAACGTGTTTACGTAGCGAATCGACTTTTTCTCGAGATACGAAACAATACGAAACACGTCACGTTTGATTAAAATACGATACGATTACGTTAATTTTTAATCATGTATCAGTTGTGTACTTTCTTTTCGGATTAAAAATAGTTATTCAACATCTTTTCTCTTGCAGTATTGACTAACTCTTATGTTAATAATTATGTTTCCAGAAAGGAAAAAATGACATCAACTAACCTCAGTGTTAAATTTCACCCTACGAGACCAAGCATTTGTAATGTTTGTTTATGTAATACTGTAGATTTTTGTGAGATAATATCGAAAATCCGAGTTTCAGTGTTAAGAATTGACTGGTACAAAAGTTACGTGTGTTTAAAGTTGAGTGATTTAAAGAGTTTTTCGTCACGATGTCGATAACATCTAGTGACTTGGCTCATTGGATTATGTGTGAGTACTGAGCCTATACAAAAAATGAGAGTTGCCTTTGTTAACGGGAGAGAATTATAATACGTTTATGTAAAAAATGTACAAATTGAAATAATAAAATGGATATTATAATCGAAGCGGACAATGTCCGTGTTTTCGACAAAAAATTATAAAATAATTGTCCCCAAACGGTTTCGCGCAAACGAACGTGCTTTTCAGAATGCAATTGTTTTCGTACAAACAAATCAAAACAATTATTAATTTTCTCCCAAGCGAATGTGCGAAACTCGGAGGTCCCACAAGGGTTGCACGTAAAATACGATATTGTTCTGTGGTACATGTGAAAATGATAATGAATATATATGTCGAGTGTGCACATTTCTGATTAAACTGCGTTGTCGGATTTATTGCACCGTACATTTGCAGTTCATACTAGTGAATATTGCAATTTTGATTTCGAGGCGTGTCCTAACGATCCAAGGACACAACAATCAATCCAGATTGCGATTTAACATGAAAATAATTAATAAAACAAGAACTTACTCGGAGAATAATCATCTATAGTAAAGTCCCGATATAAACCGATTCTCGGTTCTGTGCTGTGACGTAGATAGTGACTTCGCGATTTTACTGTACTATGGATGTTATTATTTGATGGTCCATTTTATGAAATTATAGCAATTTAAATTCATATAGACAATTTGTTACAATCAGAACAGCTGTAGTTGGATAAGGTGATATTTCAACAAGTTTCAAGTTGGTATCCCTACCATAGTTATAGAATGACCACGGTTTAACGAATTATTTCTTCTGTTCTGCTTTCCAAAAAATTATGAAAAAATTCATGAACCGTTTCCCTAATAGCGCACACGACTGAAAATTTTTTCCGAATTTTTTACTGCAAAACGTAAAATTTCTGATTTTATATCGAAGTTATCAGATAACTAAGTTTATATTATCATATATTGATTTTTCGGATTGGGCAAACATGTTTAAAAAAATTGGAAACCTCCAACAGCTGAAAAAATGCATATTTCTCATAGGAGTTGTAAAGATTCCAAGTTTTTAAAAATTCGCTAGTGAACTATCGTCGAAAGTAATTTTTTTGTACACTGCATCATAGTTATTCAAACAGAATATCGACTTTTTTCGATTTCCTCTAGGTATATTATGCAATATTCAGAGCAACAATATAAACTATCGCTCATGGAAGTATGGGCACTTGAAAATTAAGAAACAAAATAAGAACAGAAAATGTTTAACGTAAAATAATTTCATTCCTAATCAGTTTTTCATTTTGTAAGTACAAAATTAATGGCTACGCATGGGTAATTAAACAATATTGAAACAGAAATAAATTAATAACTTTTAAATCTAAATGTTCTTTTCGGATTGAACCAAACTTTGAATAAAACTGAACTTGATGAACAACGACTGACATCTGAATATTGACTGCACTAAGACTGACCGACTTTCATTTAGCTGTACTGAATTTTACTACTTGACCGAATCCAACTAATCTGTGCACGAACGAGATTTTCAGAGATTTTGATTATCGACTGATTCGTCCTGATGAGGAGCCATCTCTTTATAGACTTGTTAATCCATTGTTCTACTCTTAATCTTCCTATGGTGGATGCATTTTCATTAATTCTCCCTAATCATTTTCCTTCTTAAGTTTTTATCTCTTATCGTTCTTATCTTGGCTGGATCAAGTGGCTCTACGCATCTTCTTGGGTAATAGTCGCCAGTCTATTGTTTATCAATCTTTTATCAATTTCGACTATTTTTGTACATTCTTTGATGATGAATAAGTTTCAACGGAAGTTTCATTTAATTAATCGCTCGCATATTGTATTTCGAATTATTTCATTTAGCATAAAATACGATAATCAATAATTAATTATAATATTTGATGTTATAATTCGTTGTAATGCTCGTGCAATATTAATAGAACAAATACGTAAAGAAATTCAGAAATTATATGTTACACATGATTCAGTTTATTAATTATAAATGATTGAGTTTATTAATAAAATAAAATATTAGCGACTTATTGTTTGGCGAACAAGGGATCCCAATATAAAAATATTTTATACATCCAAGTAATGCATGATTATTTCAACTTGTCAACAAAGTGTCACTTCCATAAGCGGTAGAGTACATAATTCAGAATTATAGAATTTTGGAGCACGTATTAAATTCGAACATTTTTCGAGCCATCGTGTATTGGGGAAAAGTTTGAAAAACGCCGCTATAGAGAAACGTGACAATTCAATAATGTCAGCTAATGCACTCGTTCGTACGGTTGAGCAAATACATTCTTCTTTCTCTCGTGTTGGTAGCGCTATAACCACGGACGATCGAAAAAATTCCTGCGAGCCGAACAGCGTCGGTTGATCAGTTACTGTCACACTTCCGAAAGGTGATTTCCAGTGGATCTAGAACGGTCGAATTTTTTCTCTCTGGCCCGTTGCAGCCGTACCATCTAATAACACAGAACTATACGCGAGTGCCACCTGTCCATTGATATTCGTGGAAGCAACGACCGGGTTTTAAATCCAGCAGCGTTCATTCGACGGCGACGCGAACGCGGCAGCTAACAGGCCGCAGTTTGACAACGGGCGCTTGTCAGCGTAATCGAATTTCCCCGACAGTTTTCGTGGAAACATCGATGTAAAGCAGAATTTATTTCACCGCAGGGCACCGTGACGATCGTCGGAATTATAGAATCGCGGGACATCCCAAAGGTATCCTCGTTGGAATAAACATGCACTGCGGGTGCAGCAAGAATTGAAATGCGAATCCCGCCGAGACGATCTGTAAATCTTAATATATACTCACTCGCAGCCGGAATGAACGATCATCGTGCAAAATCGATGCTCGGGAATAGGGCGAGGTAATTCGGCAAAGGGCCCTATGGCTTCCTATTAAATCCATGCAAAATTTAATAAGGTGAAGTGCCCTATGCCTGGACAGCATGTTTTACTATTTTAAATTTTATCACTTTAGGTAAACAAAAATAATTTTTTAAAAGTTTTAACATACGGTTCACAGAGTTTGTAAAATAATTTAAACTCCCAAAATTATTGTTTCATCACAATAACCTGAAGAGATATTTAGGTGGCCTTACTTAGGTGGTCCACCCTCTATATAAAAATATACAGGGTCATCCGTTTTTAAACGGACAAACGTAAACCTGCTATAAAGAACCCCAAATGGAACAAGTTTTACCCCTGCCACTTTTTTAGTTTCGGCCTTGATTTTTAGAAAATTGCAAAAAACCATAATTTTTTTAGTTCACATAAACTTGAATATCTCGGGACTCCAGTGATGAATCTTGATGATTTTTCCTTTGTTTGGTTTAAAATAAGTAGGGGCATCTTTTTTGTTAACAAAATATTTTTGTATGACCTTCGGATCTTTGTTTTTTTTGGCATAGGGCACGTCGTGGAGTCTGAATGAAAAAACTTGGATTTATGCGTAATCAACCGTTTAATTCAAGACAAAAAATAACAAAAAACTATTAACAAAATTCAAAATTTTAAGATTTTTCAAAAATTAACATAAACTATTTTTTCGAAAACTGAACGTTTTTACTAACCATTTAGTTATAAATGTTGAAATTTAAGAAAAAATCATCAAGATTAATCACTGGAGTCTCGAGATATTCAAGTTTATGTGAACTAAAAAAATTATGGTTTTTTGCAATTTTCTAAAAATCAAGGCCGAAACTAAAAAAGTGGCAGGGGTAAAACTTGTTCCATTTGGGGTTCTTTATAGCAAGTTTACGTTTGTCCGTTTAAAAACGGATGACCCTGTAGAGTCAGGAATCGAAAAATACGGAACCCTTACAGTCCTCGTGCACGTATACGGGTCTAGTGCTATGTCTCTCTCCCACTCGAGAGTTTCTGGTCTACACCCTGGTAAAATTCGTGTCTACACCCTTAAACATACATCTGTATGAATCTAACGCTTCAATTTCGCTATATTACAGGTTTTTTTCTTTTCATCAATATCTTTATTGCTATTAATGCATCCGAGTGGCTTCATGCCCTTTACACTTTTGTTGTTATGAAACTACGCTGATAATTCTCCTGACAAAGCGCCATCTCGTCCAAGTAGCTGAACTAAAATTGCTTCTACTCACCCTTCATGAAGGGAATCTGGGAAACAATTGAATGCGATCACGGGAACACACCTCACATCCTCATACGATTTTATATTGAGCTGAGTGAGGGCTCATTCTAAAGAGGAAGGTTAAATGAAGCGCGCGTGGGTCCAACTTCAGTTACATTATGTTTATATCCAGTAATGTAACTGTCCAAAGTAGGGAAAACAAATGAAGAAAAATTCCGGATATTTTAATGTATTTTTCGATCACAAAAAGATTTTTCCTGCTTATTTAGGGACCCACGCGCGCTTCATTTAACCTTCCTCTTTCAAATGAGCCCTCACTCAGCTCAATACATAATCGTATGAGGACGTGAGGTGTGTTCCCGTGATCGCATTCAATTGTTTCCCAGATTCCCTTCATGAAGAGTGAGTAGAAGCAATTTTAGTTCAGCTACTTGGACGAGATGGCGCTTAGTCAGGAGAATTATTAGCGTAGTTTCTTAACAACAAAAGTGTAAAGGGCATGAAGCCACTCGGATCCATTAATAGCAATGAAGATAATGCTTAAAAGAAAAAAACCTGTAATTATAGCGAAATTGAAGAGTTAGATAGATGCAAATCAATGCACATGTATGTTCATCACTGTTGCCAAATTGGTTTTTCGCGCGGGGGTTGATCACACTGAAAAATACCATGGTCACGTGGGTACTCTACCCCCTTAATAGGAAGGGTTGTATGCGACTCTCACAATAAACCAAGCCAAGCACACTTATTAAATAGACGAATGATCAGGTTTACGAGGGTAGGGTGCTGGCAACAACTCGTAAACGTCGTAACAAACGAGTCAAACAATGTTCATGGACGCAGTCTCTTCGAACTTCTAATCAATCATTCTGATTTCAGCCTGTCCAGACTCTAAACCGGAGTGGATGGAACTTGGCGGCGGCGGGGGAGCAGTCTGTTATGCGCCATCGCGACTGGGTAAACTGGTGCTGCGTATCACTGGATTTCCAAGGGTCACTCAACAGTGTCATCAAACTCAGCAACAAGAGGATAGTCACCATCGTGAAACCAGACACTTATATCTAGGCTTTCATCACCCTTGGGACCGAGATCTGTGGAAAAGTTGGATTAAACAGGTAAGTCGGAACAAATCCAGATACAATAGGAACTTCGTTTTCAGCTTGGAATACACGGAACCCTCTTTTTCTTTCTTTCTTGTTTCACAAGAAAAAAGGAAAATTAGATTTATCGCGCTGCTACGAGGAAAGATGTAATTCTCTGGAAAGTTCTAAGTGGACGGACGCGTCCTCCTTCCGGAAATGTAATTCCCTATATTGCTTCGTTTTCATTTTTATCGCGTTGCGATATTAATTGCTCCTGTAAATGGCGAATATTACGACTAATCGCAATCAGAGTTGGGAAAAAACTTTAATCAACGATTGATGAATAAATTTCTTCTTCAATCGTAAATGACAATTAACAATCAAATCCCTACTTTCATCGTTGATTGCGGTTAACGATTACATTCTTTTCAATTGTAAATCGGATAATTGACTATTACTTTTGATTACTAAAATTTCGAAATGGAAGACGGAATCAAAACTGTATGCACACTGAACAAAATGTAAACCGAATTTAGGTACAGTGATTTACAAATATATTTGCTCACTGTTAAAAAGGCGATAATTTTATACATATTGTACTATACAATTTGAACCTTTTGGGGAAGCTAGAGCAATCAGGTTGCTACAGGATGTGAAAAAAACTTTGTAAAACTTGCAATTGATCGGAATTGTAGAAAAAACTTTAAAAATTGCATTTACAACTTTTTTATGTGGGTCTATATCGGAAATTAAAAAAAAACGTTTTGTAGATATGTGTCAATTAAACATATTCTGAAAATTTGGTTAAAATTGGTCGATGTTGCAATGAGCCACAGACATTTCAAAATGGTAAAAATTGAGATTTTCACGATTTTCGGCTTTTAACTGCAATAAATCTGAGGATTCTTATATATTATTAGTATATCTTAAATATAATTCGTACATAAAAATACAGACAAACAAAATCGCAGACACCATTGCTAGTTACAAATATATCACTAGATAAAATTAATTCCTCCGGAGAATTTGTAATTTTACAATGTTTCAATTTCATCACAGCACCAAAAGGAATAAATATACGTGGTTCATTGTATATTCATGAAATTGCATTAAAATTATTCAAGCGAAGTACGCCGTTGAAATTAGTGAATTAGTAAAAATTTTAATGACGGCTATTAGGAACATTAAGCAACGGCATTTATATTAAATCTAATTTAGAAACAAGTGGTGCAATTCGACGAAAATACTAAGGGTTTAATAGCTGAACGCATTTAGCCAGATGAAGAGGGAGGATTAAACGAGTTGCCAATTTCAATTAAGAGCACGATAACAAAGAAACCGCTGCCTCACATTTCTCCGAAGAAAATCTATTCACCCACGGTCAATTTAATTTTCAATCTAATTTTTAACGCTCGCTACCCCTGGGGAATACTGGTCTCCCCTCGTCGTCTCGGGAACGAAAATTGCCCGTTGTGCAAGTAGTTTAGAAAAATCTTAAAGTAAAAGCGAACAAACTTGTGTTTGCTGGCCCGAGACAATTTAAATAACTCTCGCTCTTCCTAGCAATTTTATTATTGGAAAAATGAATTTTCTTATTACATATATGAATATATGTATGGAGGTTTGAAACAGAATATAATTATACGAAATGAAAGCCAAAACAGAAATTCATGATATAGATTAAATTTATGCAATTAAGATACATACATATATATGGTATATGTATTCATGATTTTTTAATTGAAAATAGTTAAAAGTTATTTTACAAGCGAATTCAAGACGAAAATGAAGAATTATATCATGATATAGATTAAATTTATGCAATTAAGATACATACATATATATGGTATATGTATGCATGATTTTTTAATTGAAAATAGTTAAAAGTTATTTTACAAGCGAATTCAAGACGAAAATGAAGAATTATATCATGATATAGATTAAATTTATGCAATTAAGATACATACATATATATGGTATATGTATTCATGATTTTTTAATTGAAAATAGTTAAAAGTTATTTTACAAGCGAATTCAAGACGAAAATGAAGAATTATATCATGATATAGATTAAATTTATGCAATTAAGATACATACATATATATGGTATATGAATTCATGATTTTTTAATTGAAAATAGTTAAAAGTTATTTTACAAGCGAATTCAAGACGAAAATCAAGAATTATAATTTTATTTACGTTCGTACAAACAATAAAATGATGCACTTTTTTAAAAGAAAAGAACAAAGAACGAACATCATTTTTTCAAGAAAGGAGTACAACTGTTTGCTGCGAGCCCTTATTACAATGATCTCGAAATTGAAAAAGAAAGACCGTCAAGCATTTCTCCTTGGCATTCAAAGGGTTCGTACAACTTTAAGTGGATTTGTACCTACGGCTAAGGACCAGCTGATTAACGGATTAAAAAAGGGAGCTCATTATGCTCCAAGGAAAATTGGATCTATCGATGCGCAGAGCACGAACCTCGAGGTTTGCTTTCAAACCGAGGTGAACTAGATGAAAAAGTAGGTAAACGAGTCAAAAGTAGTGACTTTCATCAAGGGTCCCAGAGTCGGAATCAATCTTCGAGAAGCAGTACTCAATGTTTGCCAGACAATCGCAGGCGACTTAAACTTTAAGCTTCCGTCACTGAAAGCAATTCTCGGGAAGTTGGCTGTGCAACTCCTGAAAGAATGAGCGATCCTTATCCTTCACGGCAGCCCGTTTGAATTTTGCATGACATCCTGGAAATGAGCGTTCGTACGAACCCGCGAAGCCGGATGAACCACACGAAGGGTCAGGTTGTAATATTCAGTGAGTCCAAAAGATGCGGTTACAAGGGACGTGTGGTTTCGTCGAGTTGTTGGGAGAGAACGAGACGAAGTACGCTGGCTAGTGTTCTAGGTTCAGATGATTACAAAATGATGTGTTGAGACCACTATAATGTGATTCTGCACTTCTGGATAGGTGGAGATGTGTTGAAAACTGCACCATGCAAAGTTGACCTTGATCCTTGTTTCAAGGTCAAAGCTTTTTTTATCACACTGTATAGTACTCAGAGCGAAGAACAAAAGTCTCAAAGGAACTATAGTTCTCGCACAAGTCAATCGTTCTCTTAAAAAACAACTTCAAAGTCTCGTAAACAATTTCATTTCATATTAGTTTAGAACCGTCGCTAGTTTTAAACATGTGCTAGCTGGATCAAGTCCGAGCCACTGGAACATATACTGATTACTATTAATCCGACGAAGCTTGGCTGGCCACTTTTCAACCAAAAGTTCTTCCTCTTTGTTCTTCCCACTGCACACGGCCGAGTTTTGTTACTCCGCAGAATAAATCCACGTTTTTTCCTCTCCATTAGGTAGCTCAAACTAACGAGATACTGTTGATAACGTTATAAATTAACAGTCTGATCAGATTGCAACAACTCATGACACGCGACACCCTTAATATCCCAGCAAATTCACAATAACACCTTTTTCATATGAATATTGGATTTCGATGACGATATTTATGGTTGGTCGTATTTAATCCGCGATTTTCTCTACTCGCTTGGTTGGAATACGAAACTCATTTTACGTTACTGATTTCGATTTTGTGCAAGGAATCTCGAATCCTCCCCCGGTGTTTATTCGCGACAATGACGGGTTCGTGCAATACCCATCATCATAGTGGGCTGCCTCTATCCAAATCGTCGTCTTTATTACCCGACTAGAATTTCAGTTAGGCATGCCCAAACACGAATGTGGGCCTAATGCGGAAAGAATGATGTATGCCTAAGTTCGTTATTCCTAACAGTTGTCATACATGGTCCAAATGAGGATGACCGAGCGCACGCCTAAGTTGGACATTCCTAACAACGTTCAAACTATAAATTCCATCTCGTTTTTTAGAGAAGCTTCACAGGGAAGTCAAGAACACTCGGTTGAGTTCCTGCACTAGAACCATGACACTGCACTGTTCTTCGCATAGTCTGACTAGCTTTCGATCAGGTTTGCGCCCTCAGCATTGTGCCTTTCTGGTCCCGCCATCGGGACAAAGCAAGTCAACGAAACGCGATTCCTCAAAGACGATAATACCCGCAAGCGATCGGTGAACCGGCTACCTAAAATTAATTTGACGGGTTGTTAAGGGGGTACCGTACCCATGGATATGACTAGCACATTACTAGAATGTTGTATTCCGGAAGAGGATTAATAAACGTTTCTTTGATTTTGAGGTATCAAACACAAGTTTATTAATGAAACTCCTCAACTTATAACTCCGGATATGAATTATAAGAAGCGCGTGACAGTACTTATTTCCGTCGAGACGGAATGACAGAACTCTTAACTGCACAGAAGTTGTATGGAAAAAGGCTTGGAATAAGACTCTTACATTGGCTTAAATAGAGGTCCCAAAAAGGGAGAGATAGGTGATTACAGTCATGGTTATGGTGCAATTCTGCATGACTCAAGGTAGTGACCGGTCGAGGGTCACTGTCGGGAACATCTAGCTTAGTCATTATCGTAAGTAAACTTAAATAGTTGTCATACAACAAGAATATTACTAGAAAAACAAATGAACACAGTGTTTACGGAAAAACACTTTTTGTTTTTTTGCAATCATATTACGAGCTGTGTGAGGGCTCTTTCTAAAGAGGAAAGTTGATCGCAGATCGCTCTGCTCATGATTTAAATAGATTATGTTTATATCTAATAATATGAGTGTTCAAAGTATGGGGAAAAAATTAAAAAAAAATCCGCAGATTCTAATGTATTTTTCTAATATAAAACGATTTTTTCAACTTGAATCATGAGCAGAGCGATCTGCGATGATCCTTCCTCTTTACCATGAGCCCTCACACAGCTCGTAATATGCTCATATGAGGACAAAAACTGGTTTCGCACAAACAATGAGTTCATCAACAAAACAGTGTTTGCGGGAAACCAGTTTTTGTCCTCATATGACCATATTTTGAGCTGCATAAAGGTGCTTTTGACAGAGGAAGGTTGATCGCTGGTCGCTCAGCTCATGATTTTGTTAGATTATGTTTATATCTAATAATATAAGTGTCCAAAGTAGGGAAAACAAATGAAGAAAAATTCCGCAGATTCTAATGTATTTTTCTAATACAAAACGATTTTTTCGACTTGAATCATGAGCAGAGCGACCTGGAATGAACCTTTCTCTTGACAATGAGCCCTCACACAGCTCGTAACATGCTCATATGAGGACAAAAACTGGTTTCCCGCAAACAGTGATTTCATCAACAAAACAGTGCTTGCGGGAATCCAGTTTTTGTCCTCATATGAGCATATTTTGAGCTGCATAAAGGTGCTTTTGACAGAGGAAGGTTGATCGCTGGTCGCTCAGCTCATGATTTAGTTAGATTATGTTTATATCTAATAATAGTAGCGTCCAAAGTAGGGAAAACAAATGAAGAAAAATTCCGCAGATTCTAATGTATTTTTCTAAAGGACTCTTAACCCAAAACTCTAAAAACCTAAACAATCCTCGGTTTCCACTAGCTGCCAAAATCTCGGCTCGTAACATCTTCATGGAAACGAAGGTACATTTTGAAACGTTTGAACAAACTGCACTAGGAAACACTGGTTGAAGAGTCATTGTAAGTAAATCAGGCTTGCAACGGGCAACAATTAATCCGGTTTGTTCATTCGAGGTAGTATGGTAATCAAGTTGAGCCGCTCGCAGCGATAATATATTCATTTAAAGCCACGACAAACGTATTAGCGAGTATTTCTGCGCGCAGAAGCAGCAGGGGTTGCCGGGTGCGACGTTTTCTCAGTAAATACGAGGGGCTAATGAACCGCGGATAAAGACGCACTCGTGGTTTCCCTGTACCGAAAGTTCCTGCGTCCCTTTCTCTTACGATCCACCGGTTGTTCAATATGTCGCCCTCGTTTTCCGGTCTCGAAAGGTGCTTGATTGTCTTCCCTAGCGCAGGCTAAGAGCTTCATCACGATGAAATGAGGAACTGGGCTCTTGCAATATTGCTCTAGAATTTTCCAAACCGTTCCTCGTCTTCTCCTTCGGCTCTGTTGTTTCAGACAGAAACGCTAACTTGCTGTGAAGCTGGCATATGAAAAAAATATTCTTGCCATTACGTAACAAATACTTGTTGTATTACAATGAACTGAAGAGATATTTAGGTGGCCTCACCACGCAAAGAAACGGCTCAATATAAATGTTAATTAGAAATACACATGTATCTCTAAGTAGACTACTTAATAGACACTAGAGCTCATAGCTCTACTCCGTAATGTAATAAACCAAAATATTTTATTAAAAGATGATATTTTTATGTTATAACAGTAACTCTTATCATTAAAACATAAAATTTGAGTTGCATGTAAAATTAAAGGGAAATTACTGAAATTTTCAAACTTCAAACCGATTGCGACACCCTTTCCTGTTGTCCAATTGAGTTCTTCTGTTGCAGAACTTATTTTTTTTGGATCTGGAACAGATCTAGCGGGTCGCATAAAAAAAATCAGATGGTCGAAAAATAAGGTCCACCCTAATGTGCATCCACTTGGGATTTTTTGTAATTGCCTTCTCGAGGCATCCTCGGACCGCGAGCTCCGAGGATTCGTACGTACCCTTGGCCGACCGTACCGTCCGCAGGCCAAGGGTCATAAATCCACGGTGGTCCACTCAGGAACCAAGTCACCACGCTGCTTCGGAGGTGACGTCACCCGGGAATTTCCGACGATTTTCCGATGTTGACTTGACGGTGGTGTCTTCTTTCTCCGCCGAAGAGAGATGTCCGGGAAGATCCTCCTCCCTCAAGTCAACCAGCGAATGGGGTTGCATTTTCCCCCAAACGGGGCCTTATCGAGGCATTCGCGAGGTGACAACGAGACTCACCCCGGAGCAGCGAAGACAGATATCGTCTAACACTCATTCGGAGTTTTCAATTATCGACAATCTCTTTCGGAGATCTTTCACCGTCCGTTGATTACAGTAATTTCTCAATCGTAGTCCCAACACCCGTGTTATGAACGGAGTACGATCAAGTAGGGTGGCTATTTTTTGATTTATGACTGCGTCTACCCTACCGCGCTGAGACTTCAAACGACAAGCCGAACGTAGAGAAGGACAGAATGAAATAGGATCGCGTGGCCGAAGCGTGTCCCCGTCGCCGGCACAGTTTAAGGCCCGTGCGTCATCACAATAAAACACCAAGACCTTAGCTTCTTTATTTTCGGTGATATCATTATGGAACTTTCGCCAACATATTCGTGGCATTTCTCTGATTAAAATCATACCAAACACGATATAATTTGGCCAATATGTAGTGATTTAATCGACGATGAAAGTTTCGAACGCAACGAAGAAGAGCGTATTGGAAGGAAAGAGACGCGAAGAGTCGCCGTCGCCGGCATAGATCAAACACGCTGTCCTTCTTGTAAGTAAAACTTTCATCGTCGATTAAACCACTAAATATTGGCCAAATTATATCGCGTTTGGTATGATTTTAATCAGAAAAATGCCAGGAATAAGCCAGTAAAATCTCATTAAAAAATAATGAAAATTAAGTAGTTTGAAAATTAGATTCACTCGAGTCAATGTAGTGGTGTTCACACCGATATACCCGAGCCAACATCAAACATCGCCGTCCTGCTGCCCGGCGCAGCGTTGACAGGCTGTGGAACGGGTAGGCACTGGACTACGATTGCAGAGGCGACCGAGGACTACGATTGAGAAATTACTGTATACACGTCCGCTACATTTCACTGACTCCGTGAATCAGTTGTCTAAAGTTAAATTTGCCGGCAACAGAATTGTACACAAGTTGAATAAAAATTCGAATCGTCAAACTTCAACGTACAATTCCTTTTTTCTATCCGAACGAGAAAAAACACTCGCAGATACTCGATCCCTCATCGGCTCGGATGTCGAGCGTGTTTACCGCTTGACTGGTTCCAATGGAATCCCCCGGTGGTGAGAATAAAATTTGAACAGTTGCGGTAGAGATCATTTCGACATTTACAGAGAGATTGGAGTATATCGTTTGAATGAAACTATGCACAGAAGGAACTTACTTCCACATGAAGTATTTTACTGTCCTCCAAAAATGATTACGAAATTTCATCAAAACCCATGCAGATTCATACAAATCTGCAATGCGACTAAAAGGTAGAATAAAAGTAAGCTCCTCCCCGTCGATAAACAGTTTATTACGGAACGAGAAATTTTCGTAGTGACCCCAGCGATATCTCCGCGACATAGCTCGGTCGATTTTGAAGTACACAATTCCCAAGACGCAACCAGACTTCATCGGTCCAGATTTAATAAAGCCACCTTGCCACCGAGGGTAGCAACCTCGGGCCAGATAGATCGATCCAGATGGAAAATCGTTATCTATTCCTGGGGGAGGGAATGGGAGAGGTTGTTGAAAGCGAATCCTAGAAAACCACGACAGTTAGCGAGAGGATCCGCGACGTTCATTTAACAGGCCGATATTTGTTTGAACGCGAGTCCAGTGGTCCGACTTACGGAATTACAGTAAATTATCCATACAAGTCCGTAGCACGGGTCTGCCGAGGGACATTTATGCACCGCAGTCACTATTCTTTGAGTGTTGTCGAACGTAGAAAAGGACAGCCGAGCTCGAGAGGCGTCCGTCGCCGAAAAATGTAAACATGGCTAATCCAAATTGCCAACTTCCTTATTTGTCATTATTTTTTTATGAGACTTCGATTACCATATTTGTGGCATTTCTCTAATGCAAAATGATACCACACATGATATAATTCCGACGATATTTAGGTGTGTAATAGACAGTTAAAGTTTCGGGTGCGAGGAAGGACTCTTTCTTTCCCATACGCTATCCTACGCGCCCGAGACTTTAACTGTCTATTACACAAGTAAATATCATCAGAATTATATCATATGTGGTATCATTGTTCTTAGAAAAATGCCACAAATATGGTAATCGCAGTCGCATAAACAAATAATGAAAAATAAGGAAGTTGGAAATTTGGATTAGGCGGTCTCACCGAGACACCCGAGCCGCATGATGTCATACTTCTCGGCGACCGAGGCCTCTCGAGTTTCATGGCCCCTCTAGAGGGTATACCCCGCAGTAGTGGGGATAGCTCCGGGACTTTTAAAGGCCACACTTTTAAGACATTTATGGATATTTTACTGTATATCCTTCCTGTATCGGGAGACCATTGACCCAACTCCGGTCTGCTGCCGTCTTGCATCCCTTAAAAGGATACCGTCGATTCCTGGCTGCATTCTCACCGAACGTCGATCCTGCCGGGAATAAAGAAGCTCCGCGGGTTCAATAAGCAGGACGCTCTAGAATTCAATCGGTATCGTCTGCCCAATATTTCATATTTCCCGATATTAGCGGCATGAAACTCGACGAGTAGTTTCCGCGTCCAGAGCTAGGAACTTCGGGGCAATAACGGCAGCCGATCGATGATTAGAACAGAGGGTGGAAAATATAGCATTGACCACCGCGGTGGCACGGTGGAAATCTTTGTGGCAGACGAATAGACGCAGTTGTCAGCATTCGATATTTACGTCTGTAAACGCGGAGCTTGTCGAACGGACCGGCAACTTTGTTTCTAAAGGTTTGCAGACAACCAGCCTGCGAGCAGGTAAACGAATCCGTTTCATAGCTCGTGTTACGTTGAATTGGGTGATCTTCGCGAGGATCGCCGTATACAGAGTGTATCCGTAAAGTTGTCACTATTTTTTAGGCATTTCCAGTAGTGCAATTAAACAATGTTTCAGGCAAAAGTTTCTCAGTACAGTAATGTCGCGATAGTTGTCGCGGGAGCTGTACGCGATAGTTGTCGCAGTGCCTACCCATTCCATCAGCTGTCAACGCTGCGCCGGGCCGCAGGGCGGTGATGTTTGATGTCGGCTCGGGTATGTCGGTGTGAACACCACTACATTGACACCATAAATCGAATTTTAAAACTGCTTAATTTTCATTATTTTTTTATGAGATTTTACTGGCTTATTCCTGGCATTTTTCTGATTGAAACAAGACCAAACACGATATAATTAACTTCCCGATTCATAGGGAAGTTACTGTAATTTCAATTTTATTTTACGGTGTAATCGACGATGAAAGTTTCATTTGCAAAGAATAACAGCGTATGGGAAAGAGAGAGACGTGCATAGTCGTCGTCGTCGGTACAGATCAAAGGCCCGCGTATTCGCACAATGTAATGCCAATTAAAAATGCCTTATTCTCCATTATTTTTGAATGAGATTTTACTGGCTTATTCCTAGCAAAATTCTGATTAAAACAAGGCCAACCACGGTATAATTTGACCCATCAGTATTGTACGCGAAAGTTGCCGTAGGGCCTATTAGTGAATTTCCTACTCAATATTAATTCCTTTTTTATGAGATTTTACTGGTTTATTCCTGGCAAAATTCACTAGTAGGTACTACGGCAACTTTCGTGTACAGCCCTCCGACAACTTTCAAGACATTACTGATGGGCCAAATTATACCGTGTTTGATCTTGCTTTAATTAGAATTTTGCCAGGAATAAGACAGTAAAATCTCATTAAAAAATAATGAATATTGAGTAGGAAATTCACTAATAGACACTACGGCAACTTTCGCGTACAGCCCTCCGACAACTTTCAAGACATTACTGATGGGCCAAATCATACCGTGTTTGTTCTTGTTTTAATCAGAATATTGCCAGGAATAAGCCAGTAAAATCTTATTAAAAAATAATAGAGAATAAAGCATTTTTTATTGGCATTATATTGTGCGAACACGCCGGCGACGGCGACACGCTCAGCCACGCGATAATTCTGTCCTTCTCTACGTTCGGCTTTCGATTGATGTCTCGGCGCGGTAGACTGTAGAGGCCAGTCATAAATCAAAAGACGAGCAGTTGTCTTGGAAGTTGTCGCTCCAGAGAACAGTTCCTGCGACAACTATCGCGAAATTACTGTACTTGGTGAGCTACATGTCCGCATATTCTTAAAATCTGAAAAAATGCTTTTTACGTAAAAAAGTAAAGGCCACTTTGACTTTTTTAAATGACACTATATGTTTTGAATGCCATGGGATTGTTTCTGACGTCGAGACCAATTTAACAGTGTATTACACTATTACTTTGAAATGACCTCAAACTCGGAAATTTTGTGCAATGCTAAGAAATTCTGAACGACAGAAAGGTTGTAATCACTGAAATCGTGAAATAAATTGTAGTTAACAATTGTTTTATGCAATTCAGAATGTCCTGGGAAAACTTTGAAAATAATTATGCATTAACGAAAAGATGATTAGGGAACACAGTATGATTCGAGCTTTTGGAACAACACAATAGTTATCAAAAATATAAAGTGTCATTTGCATCCATATTTCACAGCTACGTGGTTCAATATTAAAAATTATTTTTGCAACTATTGTTTGGTACAAGATGTGTTGTCCTATCGGTTTGAAGCTTCCTAATCATATGAAACTGAAACAGAAATAATTATTGACGATAATAAAAACTTTTTATTCCAGAAGTTACGAACCAATTGGAATGTCAAAGTGATCTTGAGAAACTTTCGCGCTGCTAATGCGAGCAATTTAAATTGATATTGGCTTCGGAGACGCCATTCTGCATTTTAATTACGTTTCGCCGTCGGTCGCAATGTTATAACAATTTGAAACAAGTTGTATTCACCGAATATAAATAACGGCGCGTCGTTTCAATAATGCTTCGAAATTCGAGCCGGCTGGATATAATTAATTTTCTGACAAATACTCAATATTTAAACTGTCACTGTGAAATATTACCCGTTACTTGAACACAGAGGGGTACCAAAATTCCTGCGACTGACAGATAACGGACATGTTTAACCAGTAAATGAAGCTTTCATATTGAATTACATTGTCATTTTCTGTTGTAAGAAAAGTTGTAATACTTTATAATTACAATTTCAAGTAAAGACTACAAAACTTTTTCTTTCTACTTTGTTTTCCCTTGTTTCGTTTGACAAATACAAATCCAATTAGCAATCCGCGTACTCAGTTTCATTTTAAGTATAATTTTCATTCCGTAGAACACGAGAAGCAATTATGCGAATAAAATTGTTAACAAACGGACAATGAATATTCATGGTTAAATGAGGTGAGGGAAAAGGTTCGAAATCAAAGGACTGCATAGTTGATCAATTTCTAATATTCCCGTTTTATCGCGGTTATTCGACATTAATAATTATGACATAATTTCGGTTGAGCAGATGCGTAAATCGAATTGATCACGGTGAATTAGTGGCCGTAACACCTAGCCAGCTAGCCTCAACACACGCAAGAGCTGCGGCGCCGTTATTGGCGCCACGATTCGATTATGTTGCATCAAAACGCAGTGGACGCACGCGCCTGCCCTCATTTGCGACACAGCCTTCTGATTCACTGGTCTGTCTGGGATTGACTGGCTTAATTAAATTATCTTCTATCGCTTCCCATTTGTCCGATTCTCCGCGCCTTGTTGCCGCTTCCTTTCATCCGCCATTCAACGCTTTTTCACTATTCCATTATTCCTGATTAGCGATTACTATTAAATCGGTCGTGTTGCCAATTAATGCCATGCCATTAGACCTGCTTCACAAACTTGTCATATATTCAATATATCTATATATATATATGGATGTTTGTGTATGTGTGTGCGTGTGTGTGTATATATATATGTTTTATATATAATTATGTATAATTATATTATGTATTATATATATTATATATTATATAATTATATTATGTACAGGGTGCGCCATCTTTTATGTCGGTATGTAAACATCGAATAACTTTAACAATTGACAACCGATTGACTTGAGTGAACATGTTTCTGAAAGGTCAATTCAGTACAATTTGCGCCATGCCACACTGCAAATAAAACAATGCAGTTTCTCCAACGAAAAATCCCAGGACGTGTGATGTCAAAACATGGTGACATTGACTGGCCACCCAGATCTCCAGTTTTCACCCCTCCGGACTTCTTTTTGTGGGGTTATTTGAAAAGCAAGGTGTACGCCAGCAAGCCTCAGACCATTGACGAGCTCAAGGCAAACATTCGTGCCACAATCATCGCTATACCGCCCGAGATGCTTGAGAAAGTGATGAAAAACGCAGCAAAAAGGGCACATTTTGTATTAGCCAATAAAGGCGGCCACTTGATTGATGTTGTATTTAAAAAGTAGTGCAAATAAATTGTAGAGGACCAAATTAAATAAAAATACCTCGTATATGGAAATCGGTTGTTTTTTTTTAAAGTTATTCAATATTCACATACCGACATAAAAGATGGCGCACCCTGTATTATATGTATATATATGATTAATAGACTTCGAAACTGTTTGACCGATCAACATGAAACTTGGCACAAACATGTATTTTTTCATGGAGAAGGTTTTTACGCTACACATTTTTTTGTAACTCGCCGCTGTAGATAGCGCTGCAATATATCAACTTCTATACCGTTGAACTATACCGTTGAATATAGGTATTTGATCACGAGGTATTTTATACTGCGAAACACGTTCGGACACGTTTAAGATCGAGTCTTCCTGGGAAAAGCATGCACGTGTCATATTACATACCGCGAAAAACCCTTCTCCCCCATGCCTACAAACGAGTTTTGCATCTTTCAAGTCCATACTCATTATTTTAACTATTATTTCAACAATAAATTGTTATTAATGAATTAATCATGTTCCCCAGCGTTATCATCTATACATATATATAATGGATGTTTTAAATGTGATAAGTCGTGTATCGCCCGTGTTAAATGTGATAAGAATTTAGATTTTTGATTTAATTGCTAGTTCAATATATTCTTCAACATAATCGAAGGAATTAATTTTGTTCCAAACATTGTTCCATCTGGCTACTATGGACCACCCTATATATTTATAATAAAAACGTGTAGATAAAACACGAAGTACTACAAACATCAACCAATTTAAAGATCACGCTGTTTGTAGATAAAATAGAAAATATCAAAAAAATCAAGTAAACTAAAGATCATAGTTCTATTGTCTTATATGCACTGCGATTATATTAACAGTGATAATAAATTTCAATTTACTTCTTTCCGAAAATGTTTGTTTTGCGATAGGATGCACAGAGTATTAATGACATTCACAGTGAAAAATCGCGATTTAGCGATAATAACTTTCGTTAATGTAAACAGTAGCACTGTACACGTGCACAGAAGGAGCAGAATTTTTTCTGCGAATTTGTATGGCTCTATAAAGTGTTCTACAATATTGCCGTGGGGAGTAGATCGAACTCACTTTACACGAACGCGAGTCACATCGGGGATTCTATGGTAAATGAGATACAGAGAGATAAACAGCGAGTGGTGCAGGTGTAATTGCAAGTAGTTGACGTTTTTTAGTCGTGTAATGCCGGTCGACGGACATTTCCGTGGGCCGCCGCGCTGCCGATGAAATTATTGAGAGGACATAAAAGTCCGGGAGAAAAACAGATCGCAAAAGCATGAAATTGCTTGCGCACGATCCACGGTATCGCAATAACCGTGGACAAAGTATCAATCGGACGAGAGATGTCCGGCAAACGCAACCGGTGATTTGGTGAAACGCCAGCTGTTATCGCGAGCGTTGTGTATAGAGCAATTGATTGCGTTTGGATTATGCACCGCGTTGTTGCGCCCCTGGAAAATTGCACGTTTTCATTCGAATGAGATCGCGGCCGCCATTGTGGACCACCTCCGACGCATGGTGGCTATCAAAAATACGCAAACCGTGGGAACTTGGTTGGATTAAAGCGTGAAGTATTGTTATACTTCACTCATACTATACACTCGATTGTGCCCGTTGTTATTCCGTACTTTTGGGTGAATTTGGACTTAAAAAATCGACGGCACTAAGTTATTGTTAAAAAGGGAAATTTTAATTTAATGTTCGAATTAAAAGCATGGAATGATTAGAAATTATACTAGATTAAAATTTTTAAAATGGCACATCAGAACTAAGTTATTGTTAAAAAAGGAAATTTTAATATAATGTTCGAATTAAAAGCATGGAAAGATTAGAAATTATACTAGATTAAAATTTTAAAAATGGCACATCAGAACTAAGTTAATGATAAAAAGGAAATTTTTATATAATGTTAGAATTAAAAGCATGGAATGATTAGAAATTATACTAGATTAAAATTTTAAAAATGGCATATCAGAACTAAGTTATTATTAAAAAAGGAAATTTTAATCAATGTTCGAATTAAAAGCATGGAAAGATTGGAAATTATACTAGATTAATATTTTAAAAATGGCACATCAGAACTAAGTTAATGATAAAAAGGAAATTTTAATATAATGTTAGAATTAAAAGCATGGAATGATTAGAAATTATACTAGATTAAAATTTTAAAAATGGCATATCAGAACTAAGTTATTGTTAAAATTGAAAATTTTAATCAATGTTCGAATTAAAAGCATGGAAAGATTAGAAATGATTCTAGATTAAAATTTAAAAAATGGCACATCAGAACTAAGTTATTATTAAAAAAGGAAATTTTAATCAATGTTCGAATTAAAAGCATGGAAAGATTGGAAATTATACTAGATTAATATTTAAAAAATGGCACATCAAAACTAAGTTATTGTTAAAATTGAAAATTTTAATCAATGTTCGAATTAAAAGCATGGAAAGATTAGAAATTATACTAGATTAAAATTTAATAAATGGCACATCAGGACTAAGTTATTGTTAGAAAGGAAATTTAAATAAAATGTTCGAATTCGAAATATGAAAAGATTGAAAATCATACTTGACAAAAATCAATGGTTCAATAAAGTAGAGAATTTATTCTAATGAACGAAACGACGATGAAATATAAGTACTATTAAAGGAAGAGTCTGAGAGCACCGTGAGTAGGAGCGTATGATCAAGCTCAATATAAATTCGAGATTTTTAATACGCGATCTGAAGGAGTAATTCAGTGAAAGGAGCAGCCGAAGACGTTTAATACACGTCGAAAATCGAAAGGAGATTTCCTATGCTGCAGGGGTAAATCCAGCCATAACGCCGAAAAGATCGACGATTGAGAGGAGAGGAGGCGATAGTTGATGCGGCTGATTCGAAGGATAAGAGGAGCCGAGCAGGGGCAAGATCCTGGCAGGGCGGGAAATGACGGGAGGAATTCGGAATGATGCAAACATTGGCCTAAAGGCACAGTCTGAATATGAAATCACGATGAACAAACTTTAATATCCAAATGTAGATCACGCGAAGGGGAACACTAGGTATTGGCGACAGACGAGAAAAAGATAAGGAAACGGTCGGCAAATGCCTTTTATTCTCCGTTGAGCAATACGCGAGCATTCTGCGTTATTGGTTCTTTGGTCCTCTGGCGCTCTGCTAGTTATTCATGATGCGCCGATCAATCTTTTGTTTTCTCGGCGAACGGGAATACCTACTGATAACGCGAGTCTTTCAGCGTCTGGTCTGCTGCATCGTATTATTATCTTCTTTCTAGCAAAGGAATACTTGCAGATTCTGCGAACCTCTTCGAGTGGAATTAAGACAATGATTGTGGTTGATTGATTCTTTAATCTCTGGCAGAATTGCGGTGATGTCAAGACATACTGAAAAACATTCTTTTATTATATTTTATTTTAGAGTATAGTAAAATATGCCAGAATATACTAGAATATACAAAAATATACTAGAATATACAAAAATATACAAGAATACACCAGAATGTACCAGAATACACAAGAACATACCAGAACTTACCAGAACATACCAGATTATACCAGATTATATCAGATTATACAAGAATACACAAGAATATACCAGAATATACCAGAACATACCAGATTATACCAGAACATACCAGATTATACCAGATTATACAAGAATAAACTATAATATACCAAAATAAACAGTGTACCAGAATATACCATAAGTGAAATTTTTCTGATTGAAACGAGACCAAACATGATACAGTTCGGAGCATGTGTTCGTTGAATCGATGATGATGGCAATGATCTGTCAATATGACACATGTTTCTCAACGTCGTTTTACAAAGTAATTTAAGTTGCAAGATTCAGAGAAGAATCAAACTGAATCACATTAAATAACAAGTAAAACGATGATCTAAATGAACTAAGATATTTATAAATGTCGTGTGACTTGTTGAAGACTTGTGTTCCCACTCTACTTTCCCCTTCCACGACGTTAGTCCCCACGCGTTCGGTACTGACAGAAAGAGAGAGGGTAATTGCTTTCTCTCAGTTTGTATTCCCTCCTCTCATCTAGCGGTACACTGCGTGTGATAAACTCTTACATCGAAAGTAGTCTACTTCGCTTATGAGGCCCATTCATGATCAAGCATATTGCGCAACAATGCCTATTGCGCAACATTATTGACCGTGAATGGTAGTGATTGACAATATGAATTTGGATGGACTTCATGCTGCACAATAATTGTTGCGCAATATGCTTGATCGTGAATAGGCTCCTTTAGGCGAAGAATGGGTTCCAGATAGATTGTTGGAACTGCTCGGTGGTTCTACGAAAAATGCTTTACGACGTACTACTCTGCTTCAATGTAGATAAGTTTACAACTTCTACTTTGTGTTTTTTCGTGATCCACGGTTGGCAAATTTAGTCGTGCGGTTACCTATCTCACGAAAGTATCTTACATACTCGGTTTCATAGACTCCTCGATAAACAGCTTTGCATACGATATTAATTTATCCTTGCTTGCTTCGATACCGCATGCACGCAACAAGAGAGAACGTTCCTCCAAATAAGGTTAACCCACGGAAATATGACTGCGAAGAAAATTCGATTGCACGTAATACTTCGCGTGTAAACAGACATTATTCCGGAGTTCTTTGTACTCGCACGAATCCACCACTTTATAGTTATTGTAGTACTGCAAACATTTTTTTATCACATCACATATCTAAATGGGGCAGCGCACAATTTTCGTAACAATATTCCCGATAAAACGATTCCAATTGGTTTCGTTTATTTGTTTAATAGTCATCTGCAAGCTATAAAATTAGTACGTGATATTTCTTTAAAATTTGTTAAATTAGAGAACAAAAGAAGATTGGTTAGAGTTCTGTAGTAAAAAATATTGTATTAAAATTATGTAAAATAATATATAATATTGAGTTGGCAAGAATGTAATTCCATATTTTTAGGTGAAATAGCGACCAATTTTTTATTCAAGCAGTGAACTTTAATGAGTAAGATATTTTCCCTTGTGTTCGATGATCTTTTGCCAAAAAGAATAAATAAATAAATATATTACTGATCGAAATGCATTGTTTGAGTAAAGAAATTCGGTTTTATTTTACCTTAAAAAACCGACATTACTTTCTTACCAACCCAATATATGTAATTACATAATACAGAGTGTCCCAAAATTCCTTCAGCATCCGGAAATGGGAGGTTCCTTAGATCATTTGCAGAAACATTTCTCTTTGCAAAAATGTCGTCCGCGGCATTGTTTAGAAGTTATTAACGAAAAATACGAACCAATCAGAGCGCGACTACAGCGACAGGTCCCACTTAGCGCGGTGTTGCCGTTGGTCGACCCAGAATCAGTCCGCTGTAGACGCGCTGTGATTGGTCCTTATTTTTCGTTAATAACTCCTAAACAAAGCTGCGTACACTATTTTTGCAAAGGAAAATATCGCTTCCAATGATCTCAAGAACCTCCCATTTCCGGATGTTGAAGGAATTTTGGGACACCCTGTATATCATACGGTATACATAATTATATTAGGTTGGCTTTTTCTTCTTCCCCTTGGGGTTTTTTGTTCTTTCCTTTTCTTTTACTGGGGGAGGGCCCTTTCTCAGATTCACTGCCCCTGGTTTTCGTCCGAGTGTGGTCACTCCTGTTCTTTGCTTAATATATTAGAATAGTGGATATTTTTATCGATCGTACATAAGAATTAATATTTTTTCGCGGCGCTACTTTGTTCGATCATTATTT
This sequence comes from Lasioglossum villosulum, assembly GCA_963971365.1. Taxonomy (NCBI): domain Eukaryota; kingdom Metazoa; phylum Arthropoda; class Insecta; order Hymenoptera; family Halictidae; genus Lasioglossum; species Lasioglossum villosulum. The sequence goes on from OZ020497.1 coordinate 32,162,947, forward strand.
TACTGTACTTGGCTCTACTGTAGCAAATATGTCAAAGTGACATACATGTGCTCGTCCATCTAGTAGAGGAAAAAGGAAAGGTGGTTTTTGTGTTTCGTCCTAGACCCGCTAGAGGACTCATCAGTAAGGCTAACTAGACCCAAGTACAGTAAAATAATGATCGAACAAAGTAGCGCCGCGAAAAAGTATTAATTAATATATTAGGTTGGTCTAGCTTGCAATTTCAAAAATCCTGTTGATAGAAATAGTTTGTCAACGACGGCAGTTGGATTCAAACAAAAACAAACAATAAAATTACCGGTTTCATTGTCGAGCAGTTCGAAATTGTACTGCAAATATACACACCGAGGAAACTGGTAAAATGGCGGCTTGTGTGTCGCCGGTAAATGTAAATGCATTGCATTCCGGAAGTATTCGAGCACAGGTGCCCGGTTGAACCGTTCGATATTAACGATATTAGATGCCGGGTGTAACATGAATTATAGAGAGAAATTTATCCCTTTGCTACCATTGAACAACTCTGATGGTTTCAAGCATCGGCGCTGCGAAACACGTTATAGCTTATGAACACTAATTATGTCAATCTGAGACGAATTAACGTCAGACGTTCGCCGAATTACATACTATTCGGAATTTACAGTTAGGAACACGATTGATCACACACACTTCAAATCAAAATAACTTTTTTATGCATGGACCATATTTCTATTTCTCTGTAAGGCTAGAAGAATTAGTTTAGTAAATTACGTCTAATAAATATGTTGAGAAAATGTGTTGAGAATTACAATTCATTTCAAGAAGATTTCAAGAAGACATTTGAGAATTACAATTCATTTGAGATTTACGATTTCAATTACAAAAAACAATAGTAAAAATTGATTTTTACATTTTTTTTAGCTGAGGCAATAATGAAAATTTGAAAGATGTGTTTTGTAAACTCGTATAAATTGTGTACATTTCGAAAATTTATCTGTGAAAATAAACCATCAAAAGTGGTAAAAATTACAGCTATAGGCCGAAAATCATGAAAAATTGCAATTTTTACCACTTTTGATCGTTTATAACTCGTAAACCAATTAACCAATTTCACTGAAATTTTCAGAACGTATATAATTTAGTCGAGTTTACGAAACACAAATTTTAAATTTTCGTTATTGGCCCAGCTAGAAGAGTTACAAAAATCAATTTTTACTATTGTTTTTCACAATTCCGACTAAATGATTTAATCCTTCTATCTATGCTCAGAAAACGAAGTCATTTGGTCCATTCATAAAAAAGTTATTCTGATTTAAAACACACAATTTAAAAAGAAAATCAATTGTTTTCGACCTCTGGTTTCCGAGATATCTCAAAAATCTGACGTCCAAATTAGAGGGCTGTTTTCACCCCTTCAAAGCGTATGGTTGTCGATAACAAGAAACACGTGTCAAATATTTCTCAAAGAACTATATCTCACATTTTCATCAAAATCGGTTTGCATCAACTGAGTATGTTCCCTTGTAAGTGGCACTCGGAGCGAATGGAAATAACAAAGAGACCGATAAAAATAGTAAAGGTCCGATAGTTGGTTCCCGGCCGTGTTAAATTCTAAGCAATTTCGTATCCCCAGAAATTTAATGTCTGCATTACACCCGAGATTCGGAGACGTTAGGACTTTTAAGGGTGTCGAGTGTGCAACGTTTCCGGACCGGGTGCAGGGGTGTGGCGGGATGAGCGTGCAAGGGAGGAAGTTGTAAGCAGTAACTTTCGCGAAGTGCCTTTCAGCGATTAAGAAGAAACTTTCGCGATTTACAGTGAATTTCGCAGGGAGCCGCAGACTTCGACGATCCAATCGAAGATTTACGACTGAAATCGCCATTTGAACTTTATATCTTTTCGAACAACTTCGGAATTGGAAGGGCTTATAAGTATCGGCCCTGGCGAACCATTATCGACACCGTTACCCTTTACATTTAATTGCGCCGACGACATACAATTCCGATTGTTCCGAATTAGCCAAATTGTTTCTTGCTAGCCCCCGAATTTTCCATTGTCACTGGAATACACACATACCGGTAAGGATTATTATACGACTACGTAGTTAGTCTGCGAAAAGGAATGCATTGTTGTTTGTTTGTTAGTCATTTTAATTATTTACAAATAATCTGATCATATTCTTGTATTTTCATGTATAATCTGACCGTATTCTTATATTTTCATGTTTTATGTTTCATCCATGCATTTTTCCCATAAACGCATGAAATGCATTCATTTCTGCAAACTAAAACAATTGGAATATTATTTGTTCTCTTAGTATTTTAAATTACTGAAAAATAACGGATACTCTTCATGCTTCCATTGTTTTATGCTGAAATTAATTCTTGTGATTTCATTCATTTAAAATATAACATATTGAATTAGTAAATTATTTACAATAATATACATAATAAATTTGCTGAAAAATAATTTTAACCTTTTTTTGTAGTTTATAAGTCACTGCGAACGAGCGCTATTCTACACAGTGTGCAGGTAAGGGACATAGCATTCCACGTCCGTAGCGAAGTTAATTCGTTTTATGTGTTCGAGGAATCTTACTTCTAATTTTACGTTCCATAAACTAACAATACACGTAACGTTTATAGTTTATTGCGTAGCGTGAAGCACACGTATATCACATGTATACGACATCCCTTGGAATTGGGACAGGCTATAGCTCTTTTTAAGTGAAAATGAGGAAAATAAATGGAAGAAAATGTGGCATGGTTTAATGAGATCTGCATTCCTCTCTATGTTTTCGTCTTTTTTCGACTGCAGAAATGTAACCACGTAATTGCAATATTTCTTTCAAGCGAATTCGTAACATTTTATCACTGTTTAGTCTATAGTAGTCATTTATTGATCATATATTATGCAGGAAATGTTAACAGAGAAAAATTAATTTTTCTGTGTTAGACAAAACTTTTACTGAAATACTACTTCTTTTTACAAGTGTATTCTTCCATTTCTGAGCTTGTGTGATCTTGAAGATCATTATGTCGTAAAAGATCATTATGTCGTAAAATTACGCATACCATTTAATTGAAAAAATTGCAGGTCACCTACGTTTCTAAAGAATAATGCAGAAACACAGTATTACAAACACCTTTTCCTGTTTCATTTCTTCTCGAATAACAACATCGGGACCACCCTGCAGATGATCTTCCTCAACATAATTTTCCTCTCGATTACACTAGTAATTGTAGAACATTTTCCACGATGAAGAAAACAATTCCCCAGCTTCCTGCTTCATTTATACAAGGTCTTCATTCTACTGCTAGCCAGCACTTTTTTGTAAATAATAAATATTAGAAAAAAATTATAGAGGATAAAGTAGTACTGTTTTTTATGCGCAACGCAATGACATATGCATTTTTGTTTTATTTACATTATTTTGATAGAAATGAAGGTGACCTTGATTTACGAAAAAAATGCTGGCTAGTAATAGCCTGAAGACCCTGTATACAGTGACTCCCACTAATATTCGGACACTCTTACAAAGACGATAACTTTTTTAATATTGTACTATACGATTTGAATCTTTTGGCAAGCTAGTGCAATTAGTTTCACACAGGATGCGAAAAAAAATGTTGTGAAAAATCGCAATTCATCTGAATTATAAAAAAAATACTAAAAGTTGCATTTTACAACTTTTTTATGTGGACCTATATTGAAAATTTAGAAACTTTAACTATCAAGTTAAAAATACTCAGTTTCATTTAAAGATATTATGATCTTGATTTTTTGTTGAAAATCGATCTTTTTTTAATTTAATAAATTAGAAAAAAATGAGGACAAAGTAGTACTGTTTTTTATGCGCAACGCAATGACATATGCATTTTTGTTTTATTTACATTATTTTGATAGAAATGAAGGTGACCTTCATTTACAAAAAAAATGCTGGCTAGTAATAGCCTGAAGACCCTATACAGTGACTCCCACTAATATTCGGACACTCTTACAAAGACGATAACTTTTTTAATATTGTACTATACGATTTGAATTTTTTTGGCAAGCTAGTGCAATTAGTTTGCCACAGGATGCGAAAATAAATTTTGTGAAAAATCGCAATTCATCTGAATTATAAAAAAAATACTAAAAGTTGCATTTTACAACTTTTTTATGTGGACCTATATTGAAAATTTAGAAACTTTAACTATCAAGTTAAAAATACTCAGTTTCATTTAAAGATATTATGATCTTGATTTTTTGTTGAAAATCGATCTTTTTTTAATTTAAAAGATTGCAATTTGTTATCGGTCACATACTGACTAACTCTAGTGTCAAATATTTTTCTGTTCGACCATCCGAAGTGGTTAAAAAATCGTGAGGACTATTTCACGCCCCTGTATATATTCATGTATTCCATCCATGTGTAATCAACATAGTATGCCATAAACTTGACACGACCTTGACAGTAAGGTCGTAGCAGTATGGCAGGCTTGAGTTGTCGATATTGTTGAAGATATTGATCTCTCGAAAAAAATGTCAGCAACTTACTGTTCGGTCATGTCAAGGTCATAGTATACTAGACCGTTGAACTCGCCTTGGCATACGTAGGTCTAATTATAACAACAACCTAATATTTCATAATGACCCCGGTCTAATTTAATCAGAAATTGTGAAATCAGGGTAACAGACTAATCTGGTTAAGCGATTCTAGCGTCCATTTTGCGACTGCATTATAATAATTGCTAGTCGATTGATCGATGAGATTGAATTACTTCGGTAAATTGGAAATATGGTTGCTTTTACGTTTGCACGCAGATTGAATATTAGATCGAGAATCTGGATTGTTCGGACGACCGATTGTTAACAATCGTGAACGCGACAATATGTACGAGGAGCGAAGTCTACAATATATCAATCCTCGTTCCGTTTTAAATTCTCCGCAATTGTGTGTTTTACTTCGGCCGTACACGCCACCATACGTTATCACAGTACTAGATAATCAGCATCGAGATTAATTTTCGGAAAATTCGAACACAGTTTCCACGCTTGTCGTTAACAGCTGTCCGAGTTTAGCGTGGCCGAACACATGGACTTCGGTTTTGGCACCGCACCCCCAAATTCCCAGCGCGACGTGGAACGCAATGAATACGATTAATTAATGATGCAATGACACAGGAGGTGCGGACGCTCGTAGTTTCTGCGTTTCTATATCCCGCTGGACCGCGTATGCGAACAGTTCTTGGTCAACCATTGATTGCTGTTGAACCTGTCAGATTTGTTTATTTCATATCGTACAATGAAAAACCAAGATCATACGAAATCATACATTTTCCACGGTGATTATTGCGCCTTTCATGATATCTCGTTTAATCTTTTACAATTACAAACATTTTTAGTTTCTTGAATTTATAGTGGGTGAATCAGTGTAAATTGTTGGAATTCAACGATACCATAGCGTCTTAGGTTAAGGGGGTAGAGTACCCACGTGACATTACTAGAATCTAACCAGAATATTACTAGAAAACAAGTGAAAACAGGGGTTTACGGGAACACACCTCACGTCGTCATATGATTATATTTTGAGCTGAGTGAGGGCTCATTCTAAAGAGGAAGGTTAAATGAAGCGCGCGTGGGTCCAACTTCAGTTACATTATGTTTATATCCAGTAATGTGACTGTCCAAAATAGGGAAAACAAATGAAGAAAAATTCCGGATATTCTAATGCATTTTTCGATCACAAAAAGATTTTTCCTGCTAATTTAGGGACCCACGCGCGCTTCGTTTAACCTTCCTCTTTAGAATGAGCCCTCACTCAGCTCAAAATATAATCATATGACGACGTGAGGTGTGTTCCCGTAAACCCCTGTTTTCACTTGTTTTCTAGTTAGATTCTGGTTAGATTCTAGTAATGTCACGTGGGTACTCTACCCCCGTAAGGTGGCAGTTTTCACAGGGACAGAAGAGTCCAGACAGGGGGCATAAGGCCAGGACCGTTGTCTGGTAGTCAGTCTGGTAGCAGCAGTTAGCCTGAGCAGGTCGGAATTTCTGAAAGAGCATTTTTATAAAGTATACACTATTTACATAAAGTTAGAATACAGGATACGCGGATACACTGCTATGTTAGTTAAATCTTTATAGTACCACTAAAGTATATGTGAAAAAGTATTGTTAACATAAACAACGGACTATATTAAGGCCATAACCAACATAAATTCCTAAAATAAAATATTAAATACTATACAATCTCTTCGGAGGCGGCGCAAAATTAAAAATTTTGGACACTAGAAATTACGAAAATCTTTGAATTTTTTCACATAGTAATAATATCTTCTCATAATCAGCATTATATAGGAAATTCCATTTAATTATACAAATATTATATCAATTTACACTATAATTTTAATTTATCCTCAAATTTGGAACATTTTCAATTTTGCGCCGCCTCCGAAAAGATTGCATTGTATTTAATATTTTATTTTAATCAATTGTATTAACAGTTGATAGATGGTTTCGGCGCACAGGTTCGATCAAATATAAACTAAATTTCCATGTTTTATAACAAACTTGCAAGTTGAAATCTCGACGTTTCGATCCTGATGATCATTTTCAAGAGATTTTTGCGTCTGAAACAAAGTGTAACATTGCAAAAAATCAATTCTTTTCGATCGCAAAAATATTTCAATATGTATTAACAGTTGGTGTGTATTCATAGAAATCAAAAGGAAATTATTTCATACTTTTTAGTGCGTTTCGAAACGGTTTAATTTTTTTTATAAAATTTTTTTGTGGGATGGACTGCGGAAGAATTCCATAGTTCGCGAATGGGCCTTCCTAATCAGGTAACGATGATACACCGTTCGATTGGACGTTTCTTGCAGCAACACGCCAAACAGGACTTTGTATTCTCACGATCGCTTCGCGCGATCACGGACCACAATGTGTCACGGGAATTCGTTACCAGGATATTGATTTCGGTTCCGGCAGCGATCCTGATCGAGTGCCAGTCGGGTTTCCACTGTGGCCTACGCGAACGTGACTTCACCCGAAATAGGAGATCATGATTCGGATAAATTCATTGCTAAATATTCAGCGATCGCTGATACAAATAGTAGCGGCATGTGTGTCACTGGAATGCTTTGAATAATTCAATAGGCATGCCAGGTATTTTCCCGCTTTCCTTGTTCGTGTCGAAGTGTCCGGCGAAGCTTCGTTCCTAAGCGGGAAAATAGTTCGCGTTTCATGTCGGATTTCCATACATTTGTTACGTTTTCGTATTTGGCAAAGAGGCCCAGCATCATGAGATTAATATTTACTTTTTACGGGAACAATAGCGTTACGGTCTTAACTGCTGGACGGAGGACATTTCTGACCACTTACAACAGTTGTAATTACATTCATTCAAATTCTTACGTCAATCAACTCTCTTTTACATATTTTTGAGTCCGCTTCTTGGAGATGTACAGGTTGTCAAGATATGTTATGTAAAAACCTTCACAGTGGAAACCGAACCGTTCTCTTCAAAATTGACGTTAACGATTCAATAACACATTACATTTACTTGATTCTGAATTTCATTAAAGCATAACTATGAGAAGAGGGCAATAAATTAATATGTACACTAGGGTGGACCTTAGTTATACTTGGTGACAATTACTTTGTTGTTTTTTCGGGAGACCACTTAGAATTGTGCCACTGGACGAAAATATAATGTGTGCAAAATTTGAAATTGATCGGATAACTCAATTTTCGCTTCTGTTACGCACTATAACATTAATTTAAAAAAAAATTCGTGACCTCGAAATCTCAAAAATTGACTTAAAAAAAAGAATTTTTTTCATGCATTATGTTTAATTTAATAGACAGTACAACTTTTGTGTAAGAAGTTTTTTTATATTTTTATAAGTATCAAAGATATATATATATACTGGTATATATACTATATATATACTATATATACTATATATATACTATATATACTATATATATACTATATATATACTATATACACTGGTATAACATATAATAATAGTCCACTCTAGTGTACATGCTGCATATAACCTTTTGCCTTAAAATGTTCAATTTTTACACAAGTAGAAACTGTTTAGAATTTTTATAAATAAGTAATGATTACTAATATTGAAATGCATTACAAACAATTGAAAAAATTTATTAGAAATTCCATATTATTCAACCATAGATTACTTACTCCTATTAATTGATAATTAAAAATGTGTTATTTACAGGACATTTTAACAAAGACCGATCACAATAAAGTCTACAATGTATTATTAATATATTATGTATAAGCATATGTATACATATATATATATACAATGTATTATTAATATATTATGTATAAGCATATATGCTTATATATATATATATATGTATATATGTATACATATGCTTATACATAATATATTAATAATACATTGTAGACTTTATTGTGATCGGTCTTTGTTAAAATGTCCTGTAAATAACACATTTTTAATTATCAATTAATAGGAGTAAGTAATCTATGGTTGAATAATATGGAATTTCTAATAAATTTTTTCAATTGTTTGTAATGCATTTCAATATTAGTAATCATTACTTATTTATAAAAATTCTAAACAGTTTCTACTTGTGTAAAAATTGAACATTTTAAGGCAAAAGGTTATATGCAGCATGTACACTAGAGTGGACTATTATTATATGTTATACCAGTGTATATAGTATGTACACTAGGGAGTAAAAAGACAAATTCAACGTTAAGTAATCTATGGTTGAATAATATGGAATTTCTAATAAATTTTTTCAGTTGTTTGTAATGCATTTCAACATTAGTAATCATTACTTATTTATAAAAATTCTAAACTGTTTCTACTTGTGTAAAAATTGAACATTTTAAGGCAAAAGGTGATATGCAGCATGTACACTAGGGTGGACTATTATTATATGTTATACCAGTGTATACATATAGTATGTACACTAGGGAGTAAAAAGATAAATTCAACGTTATATAAATATATATACTAATAATATACTGCAGTGGAGAAAATCGAGTTACAAAATTAACAAATTTTCAAACTCAAATTTTGCAAATATTATTTTTTCGTCCAGTGGCACAATTCTAGTTGGTGATAAATTCGATGGTCGAAAATTAAGGACCAAACTAATGTACACCTATCGAAAATATTAACATAGAACAAATTGATATGTGAACTGTACATTTCGTTAACACAACATTAAAAAACATTTAAGTTGGTCACTTTCTTGAAACATACAAAATTAATTAATCGAATGACCCTTGTGTGGTTTTGATGCAACTTAATAAATACATAAAAAAAAAGTTTGTCACTAGGGGGCAAATTGGTTTCTCATATTCGGAGGACTCTGAATTTACACGATGAGAAATCTGAAGCGTAATGGAGCAAGGGAATTAAAAACCACTTTGTTGATCGAAAACGAATGAAAAACCCGTAAAAATACTTAAACTTGTTCCACCTGATGTCCGAAGGTTAGCCAACATGGCTGTAGACTGCTAGAGGAGGAAAAACGAGAGGGTGGAAAAAGTTTCGCAAGGACGAGCACGATAATAATGCGCTCATTAAGGGAAATCTCGCCCTCGCCGCTATGTACTCGGTATTTCGTCGAAACTTTTACGAATTCTTTGTTATGCTTTTACACGTGTAGTCCGGCCTCCCGTGTTCATATCAAGCCTAGATTTTCATTCGTAATTGCTACAAAATGTTCTTAAGACTGCCAACGCAGTTGTTTCGTTGATGAGAAAAGTTTTATTCGGCATTTCCTCTCCAATTCTGTTTATTAGTGTAACGACTTAAGGTACGGACGTGTTGCTCGGAATATTTTCCATTATTCTGGATTATTGTGAACAATAGCGCTTTTTTTGCATTATGGGTACCATTACGAATTTACATTGTTGGTTTTAAGAACAATGTATGAATCTTTATCATTTTTAAAATTAATAGAACTACGTCAAAATATGTTAAAAGTAATAATCTAATTAATATGAAAAAAAGACTTCAATTAAAATAATAATGAAGTATTTATAAATTGTGTCAAAGAGCGAATAATAATATGACTGATATAATGGGTGGATTCTGACAACGATTTCAAACTATTATAAATTCATGCAAGATAATTATTAATTACATGCTATTGTTTAAAATTTGTAAATTAATAATCATTGAATCAATTTAATTATTTAAATCCAAAATGCAGCGTGTAATTCCAAAAAACATTGCAGTGTTTAGCAATCTATGTTTACATTGAAGAAGGTAAAAATATAATATATTAGAGAATGTACTTTTTCTAAAGAAAGTGCATATACGGTTTATTGAAACTTGAGTATTTAAAAAATGTGACTTCTACGTTCAGGAAAAGTATGTTATTTATTATCAAATCAATATTGTGGATCGGGATACTTTTCTCGAATTAAGAAATTAAGAAAAAGTTACGATGGCTGGCGCCATCTACAGTTGGTGAAGAAACCGAGAAGAACCTTGCTGATGTTGCGTCGTAAAAACAGCTATCTGCAGAAAGATTGCAATAAGGGATCTTATAACTATAACACAGATTTCAACAAACTTTAATGTTATATAACAAAATAATGATTGTACCTACCTTGATTATTACAGGATGATTATATATAATAATAATACTATCTAGAGAAATTTTAGTTTCTCATTTCTGTCAATGATAGAAAGAATAATTATCCAATATTAATTGAAATATTAATTGAAATTTCTTTACTGCAAAATATATGTACATACAAAGAGAATACAGTGGTTCTCCCATTATTACAGGATGATTACATACAATAATACTATCTAGAGAAATTTTTAATCTCTAATTTCTCTCAATGGTAGAAAGAATAATTATCAAATATTAATTGAAATATTAATTGAAATGTCTTTACTGCAAAATATATGTACATACAAAGAGAATACAGTGGTTCTCCAATTATCACAGGATGATTACATATAATAATAATACTATCTAGAGAAATTTTAGTCTCTCATTTCTGTCAATAGTAGAAAGAATAATTATCAAATATTAATTGAAATATTAATTGAAATGTCTTTACTGCAAAATATATGTACATACAAAGAGAATACAGTGGTTCTCCAATTATTACAGGATGATTACATATAATAATAATACTATCTAGAGAAATTTTAGTCTCTCATTTCTGTCAATAGTAGAAAGAATAATTATCAAATATTAATTGAAATATTAATTGAAATGTCTTTACTGCAAAATATATGTACATACAAAGAGAATACAGTGGTTCTCCAATTATTACAGGATGATTACATACAATAATACTATCTAGAGAAATTTTTAATCTCTAATTTCTCTCAATGGTAGAAAGAATAATTATCCAATATTAATTGAAATATTAATTGAAATTTCTTTACTGCAAAATATATGTACATACAAAGAGAATACAGTGGTTCTCCAATTATTACAGGATGATTACATACAATAATACTATCTAGAGAAATTTTTAATCTCTAATTTCTCTCAATGGTAGAAAGAATAATTATCCAATATTAATTGAAATATTAATTGAAATTTCTTTACTGCAAAATATATGTACATACAAAGAGAATACAGTGATTCTCCAATTATTACAGGATGATTACATACAATAATACTATCTAGAGAAATTTTTAGTCTCTAATTTCTCTCAATGGTAGAAAAATAATTATCCAATATTAATTGAAATGTCTTACTGCAAAATATATGTACATACAAAGAAAATACAGTGGTTCTCCATTGTGTATTTACTTCTTACGTTCCGATTCTGTAATGAAAATTCATGCTCTCCAACATCATAATGTAATAAGACGGACTGTATATCTCGTCTGATGTTCCCTGTAATTTTCTTCGATTCTCCGCAGAGTTCTAACTCTTACAAACTTACGTTCCATATATTTTTTCTCGCTGCTGGAACTTTTAGAAAAGCATTGCTTGTTTGCTACAATTTCATACCACATCTTTCTCGCGTCCCACTGGAGTTAGAATACACTTGATCTCGAACTTGCAATGTTTCACAGATTTAACTGTTAGAGCAAACAAGACCGAACAACATGCTGTTTTGTGAGGAAAATATTTGTGGCTGTGTGTATAATAATAACCCTAAAGAAAAACATGAGCATATTTGCGTAAAAAAAAGATATTCATGTTTGAAATTTTGCAATTTCTGAATACCAATACGATTGTGTGCTTGCGGTCCGATCTAACTCATGAGTATATTGTATAAACAATACTACTCGTGGAGTCTAATTTTTATATACAGTGGGTAAAAAAAGTATTGGCACACTCTTAAAAAGGCGATAACTTTTTAAATATCGTATTATACGATTTGAATTTTTTTGGGAAGCTAGAGCAATTAGTTTGCCACAGGATGCGAAACAAAAATTTTGTCAAAAATTGCAATTCATCCGAATTGTAGCAAAAATACTAAAAGTTGCATTTTCAAACTTGTTTATGTGGGCCAATATTGAAAATTTTAAACATGCATTTTGTAGATCTTTGTAGATCCAATCTTGGGATTCAAAACCATATTTTTTGAGATATCTCGGAAGCCAGCGGTTGAAAAAATTCGATTTCGTTTTAATTGTGTGTTTTTAATGGGCAATGTAGTCATGCAAGAAAATTTTAACATATTTTGTCACGCTACTATTTACGCCACCTTCTTTAGTTACTGATAAAACAATAAACTACATATCATCCAGTGGTTTATATTAAATTCTTATATTTCTATAAAACAAACCAAAGTTCCTTCCTCCGCACGTCAGGTGCAAAACTATCTTCTATTATGCCTAATTATTGTTAAATGGCAAAAAAAAGAAAATCCTGAAATACATATCTCTATTTTGGATTAAAGATCACACACCCAAATTTAAATTAAAATGAACTAACTCTAAATACGAGAACTGCAAAAAAATATCAAATTTTTAATATTATATAGTGTTTAAACAAAAAATATTTTTTAAATTTTCTTGCACGACTACCTTGCCCATTCAAAAACACATAATTTAAAAAAAATCGAATTTTCACGACCTCTAGTTTCCGAGATATCTCAAAAAATACAAAATACATGTCAAATATTTTTCGAGGAACTATATCTCACATTTTCATCAAAATCGGCTTGTATCAATTGAATATGTTCCTTTGTTAGTGAGTTAACTTTTTAATAATCTTAATAAAACGTTAATATACCAAGAACCTTAGTAAACGATATTTTTAGGAAGGTTATTAGTGTTCTTCCAGTGTTTTCTAATGCTTGGCCAGTTTTTCGGCATTTTTAAATAATTCTTCATTTCTGCCACTTCCACGGCAAGCTCGTGCCCTGGCAAATTGAAACCGTCCAGTCCGCTTCGAGCTGGAGCATATTTTCTTTTCTGATTTATAGCCGATCCTGATCAAAGTGATCGACCCTGTAAAGGTGGCGTCTGTGGTCGCGAAAATCGCGTAGATCTCTTTTTACGTTCCGGAAAGCCTTCGTTGAATTACGAGTTTCATAATTCATCGCGCGGTTCATCGATTTGAAAGCTCTCGCCCGGATCCCCGTCGGCGCGCAGAGATGCAGACTCGTCTTATCTTCGTAGAAGATCTTGCCCCGACATGCCACAGACTACAGATTGCGAGGAAATCGCTCGATCTCACTGTGATACCCTGTCTTTCGGTAAAAATGTTAAACAACCGGTTGCACAGAGCAGAAGTCGGCAGTTTCCAACTCTTTCGCAACAGCTAAGGATTTTAGCTTTTCAACTTCTCAGCTCTTTCATAGCATTTGTTATGAAAATTAGCTGTAGACAGTATGCAAGTAACACCACGCTCGAGAAACATTCCATCGAGTAATTTTGCACAATCAGCGCCATTTTTGTTTGATGCAAGTGGTAGGAGAAAAGTTATAGACAGAACCTAAAAACACGCAGAAAAACAAGAAAAAGTTGCCAAAAGTGTATGAAATCAGTTTGCGATGAACACGCATACACACGCACAAATACAATATGTAAAAATGGCCATATTATTAATTAATTGCTATAATTTAATATTTTATATGTTAGTATATATATTTAGTCAAAGTATGATTTTTCGTATATGGGTACCCGGGTACCCCGATTATACAACAAACGTATATACAAGTTTGAAGCTTAATTATTCAAAATATTTGACATCAATTTTTTTTCTCGGAACGTTAATCGACTTAAAATTGTACAAAGAATGCGGATCCAGAACGGCTTTGCAATATTTTGTCACAAACAAAATTGTCACAACAAAAAAAACAAACGGCTTTTGCATACTGTTGATAGAAAGCAGCAGATGCTTAAAACGCGTTGTACAGTAAAAATTAGGCGCCAGCCGTTGCGTGACATGTAATATGTAAGTCGTAATTATATTATTAATCGTTTCGCGACTGTAAGCACGAATCTGAAAAAATTGCTGGCTTTATAGCGTGGATCGATGAATAAACCACCCGCAAACAACGAGTTCGGAGAAGCCTGTCCAACTTTTTCTTCGTCGCGAGCCCCCACCATCAATCACGTCGTTCTCCCATTACGGCGCGGCGCATAGTGGGCCCAAACGCCAATCTAACTGATAAAATGTCGAATTTTCTATCACATACTGTTACTTACTTTTTTATTTGTTTCCATTTTCAAATCCCTGTAGGTCTTTAAATTAGATTCTGTTTTGCTCTGAAGATTTTTCAAGTGAAACTTGAAGTTGAAATTAGAGCTGTGACGTATGAGATACCCGGGTAAACAAAAATTACTCGGGTACCCGGGAATCTCATGAATAGACTTCGGATCTTTATGCAAAATAAAAATCGTTTGCATCGTTTACAAAGCAATTCGAGTGTTTTTAGGGGGAATAATTAAAAAGTCAATTATTTAATTATGAAATTAGGAATTTTTATTTTTATGTAAAAATACCAACAAGTCTACATTTTCTGGCAATAGACACGTACGTTTCGAGGTAACAATATTGCCAGCTGTGGAAAATACTCTCTCAGAGTAGTTCTCGTAACCAGTTGTGAGACCTCATGAGATACTCGGGTACCCGGATACTCGGCTATCTCATGGGTACTCGGATACCCGGGTATCTCATATACCCGGGTAAAAGTTCGAGCTCTAGTTGAAATAATGTATTTCAACAAAAATTGATGAAATCCCAACAAAAACATCCTGTGAACAGGAGCCAAGTTCTCTATGGCCGTAAAAAGTGAGATCAAACAAAATACGGCCAAGTTCGTTAGCTTAGAAATACCTCTTGAAATACTGAAAAAAAGCGTTTGTAAAAATTAGTTTAAAAGAACGCTATTTACATTCTAAAGAGTTACATACAGAGCTAAATCATTCAAACTTGGCCTTTACTTTTTAAACCAATGGCCATGAAAGGTTTCAGGTAGCTAAAAATTTACAATATTCTTGAGATTTTTGATCTGCTTATACACCTACTTGATTTAATAATTGTCCCTTCAAGAAATCCCATATTTTTCAATGTGATTCTTAATCTTTCCAGGAACTCTGTATTAATAAATATACAAATAAGGATTTATTTTTAAAAAATGGTTCCGTTGGTTCAAATCCGCAGCTTCGGCGTTGCATAAAATAGTGCAATGATTCGAGCGATTCTATCAGTCGACGAAAGTATAAAAATACTTATGCCAGCAGAAGTTGATTTTTGTTTGACGGGGCGTGTCGGGTTGCAATAGGAAAAACTTGTCTGGGTATGAGCGCGGAGATTGTAATAAACGGGCGCAACGTAGTTGCGTATTGCTTGTTCTGGTACTTGTTCGAACAACTGTAGATTGGATCGACACGCTTCACTCAGCATGAAATGCAAACGGGAGAATATAAAACAACGGTCAGATGCGATATGTTTCGAGCGATGAAAAAAATCGAAAGGGAAAATACGATCCGTGCCGCGCGCGAGGCAACTGCCGGTTGTAAAAAGCATTGCTTCGAAGATTTGAATGCCGGATCGAGTTTGAAATGATTGGTTTATGGCGAGATGCTCTGTCCGCGGAAGTCAAGGAAATACGTAGGTACGTATCGCTCCGAGAAACGCGAGATTGCGTTGTTTAGAAACGACGTTGAAACGATTGTTCGTTTTTAATCGCTTTCAAGACTTCATACCTAATTGCGACATTGTTTTCAATTGTTTTAAAAGCACCCCGTCACGAAAACATTGAAAAATGAATGGTGAGAAAGAATTTTTCAATTGACGCCATTTTTTAGTGGATTCTGCTGTGTTTTCGCTACATATAAACTTCTAGAACGAAAAAAGGGTGACACCTTTTTTACTGGTCTGTAAAATCAACAATTTTTAAGATATCGAAAAATCCTTTGAGATTTGTGCATACAGTGAATCACGGAAGTATTCGAACGCACTTTAAAACAATATAACTTTTTTATGTTCGAACCAAGCGACCTGACTTTTTTACCAATTGATTTACCAAATGATATGCAACAAAGATTTTCAAAAAATGGCAATTGCTAAGAATTACATGAGAATAATGAAGAAAAAAATTTTTTATGTCGTGTTTTTAAATGAAATTGCAATGTCACCGATGTTTTTTTAAATGGAATAGTATATTTTTTTGCGATAGCATGATAAACAATAAAAAACTGAATTTAGTGGATACCACCTTTTTGACCTTGAAATGACAATAAACAACAATAAAATCTTTGCTGAAACACGTAAGTTTTAAACTTCCACATTTCATCCTCTTCAACATGATTATTTTTGCTCAAGGTCATTTCAAGGTTAAAAAGGTGGTATCCACTAAATTCAGTTTTTTATCGTCTATCATGCTATCGCAAAAAAATATACTATTCCATTTAAAAAAACATCGGTGACATTACAATTTCATTTAAAAACACGACATAAAAAATTTTTTCTTCATTATTATATTGCCCCCCTGCAATGGCGTCACTTTGTCCTCTGAAGTTTTCTGATAGGACTGTAAATATGAAAGATATTTAGGTGTTATCATTTATGTGGGACACCCTGTATAAGCGTAGTAATAAGCGTGGTAATAAAAAGAATTGGTGCTGATCACCGGTACAATTAACGACAAGACCATTGGTCTTCGTGCATTCATAAAAGTGTAGAAGTGTGTAACAATAGAATTTAAAATTTGCATAACATCCAGGGTCTACTAATGGTGATCGAACAGGCAGTAACGTGCGACAAAATAGATCCTCAACAACGTTACGTCAGATAGGAGCAGTTCCGAAAAAATACGGTGTGTATACAAAAAAAAGTTCTCAGCAGCAACGGCGAGATAAGACCTGGCTGTGAACGCTATCTCGCATATCACCAGTAATTTACGGGATAAGTAAACCGACGGGGAGGGAGGATACAAGAACAGCGAGCCAGAAATATAGTAGCACCCGCGAAAATATAGGAAGTGTCCTGGGGATACGCGCGAACTTGGATTCGGAGAGGGTTTGGAGCCGACGAGAAGTCTTATCGAAGTGGTTCACAAGGGGATGGAAAGAGTTGCCGCCTCGTGAAAGGATTGTCGCCTTGAGAACGTACATATGCAAGGAAGCTCACTTGCCGCGCAGATATTTGATACACGCGTTTCGAGCACAGTCGCTGATATTTGAATATTCCGATAAACATTCTACCACCTCCTTTGATGGTTATACGCGAATTTTAGCACCGTTCGAGAGAGATCCATCGATCGGCGATCTTCCGGAGCGTTTAGCTTCTTCCGGAAAACTGGTGATTCGTATTATGTACCTAGATTGCGGATTTTTATAGAAAATGAAAATAAAAACAGGAGTCAAACTTCATTTATATATATAAAAATGATGTCCTGACTCACTCACTCACCTATCAACGCCCAGGCTAAACCCTTGGCCCTAGAAAGCTTTCCTTTATGATCTATACAAGAGATAAGAAAGGATATTGCGAAATCCAACCCCTAAGGGGGTGAAAAGGGGTTGCAACGTTTGTATGAGGAATATTTTGTTCGCGATTCGATTTGCATGAAACTTGGTCTTATTACTCTATGATATAATTAATCAAACACCTATTTCGGCGTTTTTAAAAAGTCAACCCCTTAGGGGGTGAAAAGGAGTTGCAACGTTTGTATGAGGAATATTTTGTTCGCGACTCGATTTGCTTGAAACTTGGTCTTATTACTCTTTGATATAATTAATCAAACACCTATTTCGGCGTTTTTAAAAGAGTCAACCCCCAAGGGGGTGAAAAGGGGTTGCAACGTTTGTATGAGGAATATTTTGTTCGCGATCCGATTTGCTTGAAACTTGGTCTTATTATCATAACCCCTAGATACGTCGTGGTTTTTCAAGAAACAACTCCTTATAAATTCAATATAAAATTAATAATTAATATTATTAATACTTTCATTGGTACGCGCATTGTGCGCTGCCAGCAACTTATAAGTACCAACACTTACAGTTATGAAACATTTTAGATCTAGTCAAAACAAAGACTATTAGTAAGCAAGATGGCGGCGTTTGACAAGACTCACATACGGCACTGTATACTGTGCCTTTCAATTAAAGAAAAATGCTTCCGAAGCCCATGAAATTATTGTGACGAATGAATTGAATTCTGCTTGAATTTTCATTTATTCCGATCACTCCAGCATTATTTAGCAGATACAAATTTCGAAACATTGGAAGAGGTGCAAAATACTCTTGACGAATTCATTAAATCAAAAACGCCATCAAATTGCTTCCATTTTTTAGAACTCGGTTTCGAAGGAAAAATTCATAGATGTGCATTCTAATAGTTAAAACATGCCTAATTTTTCAGAATTTTCAATTGAACACGATGAGACGAATTACTGGGAGACGTGATTTTTTTGTCGCCCCGTTACAACTACTCGCGTCGACATACAGTGACACCCACTAATATTCGAACACTCTTAAAAAGACGATAACTTTTTTAATATTGTACAATGCGACTTGAACGTTTTTGGGAAGCTAGAGTAATTTGTTTGCTAAAGGATGTGATAAAATAAATTTGTTTAAATTGCAATTGATCGGAATTGTAGAAAAAATACTAAAAATTGCATTTTACAACTTGTTTGTGTGGGCCAATGTATAAAATTCAAAAAAATACCTTTTGTAGATCTGTGTCAATGAAACATATTTTGAAAATTTCGTTAAAATAGGTCGACGTTGCAATGAGCTACAAACGTTTAAACATCAGCAGTACATCTAAAGATTCTTAAATATTTCAATGCCTGTAATTTTTTTGCGTTAACCGATTTCGATGAAACTTTCACAATTCGTATAATTAACAAAGATCTACAGAACGTATTTTTCAAATTTTCAACATAGCCCCATATAAAAAAGTTGTAAAATACAACTTCTAGTATTTTCTCTGCAATTCCGACAACTTGCAATTTTTCTAAAAAATTTTAGACGCGTTGTACAGCAAGCCGATTGTTCTAATTTCACAAAAAATTTCAAATCGTATGGTCCAATATCAAAAAATGTTATCGTTTTTTGTAAAGTGTTCGAATATTAGTGTGGGTCACTGTACATATAGGAATGAAAATTGGCACAAAGTTATTCAAATTGGTTTACAAGCTTTCTAAAATATTAAAAAGAAATTATTGTAGAATTAAATTGCGTTTAATTGTTTAAAAGATATTGCTATAGTGAAAACATTATTCATTCAGATTTAGACAAACCTCTGGCTTGTAACTCATTTTGCACGGCTAACGTAAGCAATGGCACGGGACAGTGAAATTCGCAAACTTTTGATCTCACGACTACGAAAGAACGCCTTTAAAAAGGAATGGGAGAAAAATTAGCGGTTACTGCTGCCATCCTAATAACCCCGCCGAGCATTCTAAAAATGAAACGTAAATTGCAGCACTTTAGTGAATCATCCGGTACATTTTTCGGACCTGGCGGAAAGATACGGCGAAAAAAACTAGTACATTTGCATGCTATTCATAATGAATATTCATTCTAATCTGCATGGCTCCGTGTAGCAGCCACATTATTCCGACAGGCTTGCAGGTCTTTTGATTTTGACACTTTCTTTTAAAAAGAATACGAAATTACGAGCCCGACAGGATGAAACAGTTCGCGAATCCTATGAAATTCTATTAGGGATGATAAAATCGTGGAGGTTATCGATTCGTTCCTGCAATACTCATCCGCCATTCAGGCTTTGGTGTCGACGTTATTATCTGCTTTCCGCCAGAAGCACGTTTCAATATTTATGCTGTGATTAAATTTTTTCACCGCAAACTTATCCAATGAATTTGATGAGTCGACAGGCGAGAAAAAAAACGTAAACTTTCGCAGACATTTCAAGCGACTTCTCAAACATGAAAAACTTGCCAGATCATTTTTTGATAAACTCTGTGTTTGCTGTAACAACCCCTTTCGATTGAAAGGGTATAGCCGGATAAGATGGTCAAAAATGCCCTTGAACCGAATTGTATCGACGAAGTGTCATTCGATACGGCACTGTGCAAAATTTCAACCCTGTATCTCGATCGGGAGGGTAGTTATGGGGTAAAATCGAAAAATCAGTTTTTGGCCTATTCTCCCTAGTTAATTATGTTTAAAAATTCTGAGAAAAATGTGACATATGTAAAGTATCCAAATGCATACTTCGCAATTGGTTTCAGATTTTTAAATTGAAAATTCTGCTTGTAAAAAATCAAACACCTCAAAAAAATCGACAAAATGCAGATTTCACGTGGAAGTTCTAGAGTGACAACTTTTATATTTTTACAGTAGCGATATATTGTTATTGGTATGGTTCATGAATTTTTTCAGATTTTTTGGTTTACTGCGCCGTTGTCAAAAAAATAAAAACCGATTTTTTCGACGTTTTTTCCGCGAAGAACTAAGTTAACCTTGAAATTATAACGTTCTATTTATTTTTTACGTTTATCAGGCTCTGATAATAAGTATCTAACAGA
Organism: Lasioglossum villosulum; assembly: GCA_963971365.1. NCBI lineage: Eukaryota > Metazoa > Arthropoda > Insecta > Hymenoptera > Halictidae > Lasioglossum > Lasioglossum villosulum. The sequence goes on from OZ020497.1 coordinate 32,183,867, forward strand.
AACTATTTCTTTCCCGATCGATCAACGGTAGACCAAGGTCTATTGGAAGTGATCTCATAATTTTTCAATGAAAGATAATGTTACGATCAGTCAAGGACAACATTCTGAACAACTTCTGTCAATATAACTATCCGTCGCTCAGACTTAGCTTCTGAAAAAATTGCGAAAAGGCTTTGTTAATTACTACATACTCCTGGATTTTCGTATGGGCTCTCCGATCCCTCTGCAAACCTAACCACAACTCATTCTATTCGCATAATTTTTGCATTGTAACCACTGATATCAGTGATTGTAACTGTCATCCAGAATATGATCTAATAATGGAAGAATTATGCGAATAGAATGAGTTGTGGTGTGGTTAGGATTGGGTTAGGTAACGGAAAATTCAATACAGTACTAGCAAACCTAACCACAACTCATTCTATTCGCACAATTTTTGCATTGTAACTGTCATCCAGAAGATGATCTAATAATTGAAAAATTATGCGAGTAGACTGAGTTGTGGTGTGGTTAGGATTGGGTTAGGTTAGGAAAATTCAATACAGTACTAGCAGTAGTTTTTTGGAATTTTCTCGAAAACTATGATCGAGCGAAGGATACATATAATGACAAAAGTTGTTCAGAATGTTGTCCTTGACAACATATGTAAAGGTCAAGGTCGTCCGAGTTGAATCCCCTCATCGATATATTTACCCAGTCTATTTCTATAATTTGGTTTTACATTCTTCATAGAGTTAGTGGAAAAGATATTGCTATTGTGACTGTGACAGCTATGAAAATTGTAAATGAACGAATGGCATAATTTTATAATAATAACCGTAGTATTAACAGAAATGAATTTTCATGTAATTCCGACTGTCGCATTCGTCTCTCTGCATATTTATACCCAAATGAAATGCTATCCGATAAAAACCTTCGAGAGGATGCTTGAAATAATTTCGTCGAATAAACAACAGTTTCCCATGTCAAGTTGAACTACAAATCATTGATTCTGTCGAAGAGGGATTAAAAAAAAATCGCATCCCGACGAGAGGGGTCTGGCCTGTGGTACTACAAACAGAACAAGAGTTTTCACATTTTTCAACGGATTGAACCGCTTTAATCCGACCTGCGGGAAACGAAAAGGTATATGTTAGGTCGAGAAAAGGACGTCGGACATGCTGCGCCAACGGGGGAAAAGGAAAGCTGTTTATTGTATACCACGGACGAGCAGTAACCGTCTGTAATAAATACTTGACGAAAACGTGGAGTAAAAAGTACGGAAGATAAGTACAAGTACCACCGACACCTTAAATTTATTTATTTTAGATCGGCATCGTGTCGAGTCCAGGTTTTTACACGTGATTTGAAGGAAAGAATGTAAATTGCGATTTTGTTAAACATTATATCACAGACATTTTAATTCGCGTCTACGGCGTCGAGCAAGTAATTAAAATTTAATTGGAACGTCTGTTAACAGCATTCTCGAATCTACTAAAAAATATGTTTTTCGTTGTTTAATTCCGTTTTACATTAATTTTCGTCTCTTTCAGTTGCTACGTAGACCAAAACAAGCCTTTTTATTTTTGAAAATAAATCAATCACGAAAGCCACGAATTAATTTGTACAGAGTGTAAGGAAATTGTATGTCACGGCTACCATAGTATGATTCTACACCCTCGATTTGGTTGAAATTGAACTAACTGCCGCATAATTGTAGGATTTAAATTACAAGTAAAGTAACACATCCGTAAAATATTAACAATTTAAGATTTAATTTTAAAAATATCAGATACAATATCAAAACACGTCCTTACTTTTTCACACGTCAAACGAATCTGAATCAAACAACACAAATTATAAAACATGAAGAACGAAAATAAATCAATAAGTAACAAACATCGAATCGTCGCGTCGTTACAGTTACTATCGACGCGAGATTCGATGAAACTCTCGCCGATTATATGTAGACGACTTCTCCCTACATAATTGACCTTAACCTTGAATTTTAAGGTCAAAAGGTCAACAATCTTCTAAAAATTGCATCGTATTTTAATCGTTGTGGTTGAGTTGTGACCCATGGTTCCTTTTCACTTTTTACCGTCACGACGTACAGTGGTCCAAAAGCCCAAAAACGCAGACAAAACCTAAAAATGAACTTTCAGCTAGGTAAGTTTTAATTATGGGGGTTTTTTTCTTGTTTAAGGGCGGTGGAGGAATGCTACTTATGCACACCCCCCGCAGATGTAGTTTGGGGGGGGTAGTGTCGGGCTCGGTTCCCCTCAGAATGACGTTTAGGGGAATTATGAGGCCTATGGCAACACCATACAGTAATTTCTCAATCGTAGTCCTCGGTCGCCTCTGCAATCGTAGTCCAGTGCCTACCCATTCCACCGCCTGTCAACGCTGCGCCGGGCAGCAGGACGGCGATGTTTGATGTCGGCTCGGGTATATCGGTGTGAACACCACTACATTGACTCGAGTGAATCGAATTTTCAAACTACTTAATTTTCATTATTTTTTCATGAGATTTTACTGGCTTATTCCTGGCATTTTTCTGATTAAAATCATACGAAACACGTAAGTTTTACTTACAAGAAGGACAGCGTGTTTGATCTATGCCGGCAGCGACTACTGTTCGCGTCTCTTTCTTTCCAATACGCTCTTCTTCGTTGCGTTCGAAACTTTCATCGTCGATTAAACCACTAAATATTGGCCAAATTATATCGTGTTTGGTATGATTTTAATCAGAGAAATGCCACGAATATGTTGGTGAAAGTTCCATAATGATATCATCGAAAATAAAGAAGCTAAGGTCTTGGTGTTTTATTGTGATGACGCACGGGCCTTTAAACTGTGCCGGCGACGGGGACACGCTTCGGCCACGCGATCCTATTTCATTCTGTCCTTCTCTACGTTCGGCTTGTCGTTTGAAGTCTCAGCGCGGTAGGGTAGACGCAGTCATAAATCAAAAAATAGCCACCCTACTTGATCGTAGTCCGTTCATAACACGGGTGTTGGGACTACGATTGAGAACGACTAAACCCCCACCGCTCAGGTCTCTTCAGACCTTCTTCACCTACTAAGGTACACGGATTAATACCCCCATTGGCCCGCTTTTCGCATTCATCGGGGGTATTTTTCCGTGTCCCAGCCACTCCTGTTCTTGGCTAATATAATTATGGGGTTGGTTACTCTAAGAGTAATACTACTTGGGGGTAAACGTCAAAAAGGTCACATTTTTGTACCTGACCAGCAGTCGTAGTCTGAACTTCGGTTGCAACAGACAGTGTTATACTCCTCCAAGTCCCAGTGCAATTTCTGAGTGTACAGTGTGTAGATTGTATTGGACCATATCAACTTTACTTGTACATTATGGATGCTGTTTGTGGGGGTAAGTTGCATAGTTTTTAGTGCCAAATGTGTATTATTAATTGATATCTATGTATACAAAGGAAAGGGTAAAAGTGAAGGCATATATTTTAGAGATTAGAGAAAAAGTAAAAACTTCAGCAAGGTTCCACGCTAAAACTTGTTAGAGCTTCTAGTTTATACTCTTACTTTGCAATTTAATAAAAAATTACCTGCCCCTCTCTGCCCCTGTGGTTATAACACTGTTTCTTGTAATGCAGAGTAGGTATTTTGTGAGATTTCGATGCATTTCTTCTCAGACTGTAAGAGATGTGCACTAAGATTTTCTGTAAAATATGAACAGTTTTTGACGGACTGCTTAGAACGTATGGGGGAGAACAGAATGTCAGATTTTTATAAACAATATCTGGAATCTTTTTTAATTTTTTAGAAGAACGAATAATTTCGTGCATACATGTTGGATCTGCCATTTTGTTTTTTTTTTTAATTTTAAGTTCAGATTTGTGATCATCGACCCCAGAAACGTCTTAATACCAATTTTCAAGCAAATCCAATAATTTTTTTAATATATATCTTCGCCATTTTGTTTTTTTTTAATTTTAAGTTCAGATTTGTGATCATCGACTCCAAAAACGTCATAATACCAATTTTCAAGCATATCCAATAATTGTTTAATGTATATCTCCGCCATATTGGATCCGCTATTTTGTTTTTTTTTTTATTTTAAGTTCAAATTTGTGATCATCGACTCCAAAAACGTCTTAATACCGGTCTGTACGAAGCCTAACAGATAGTTCATATTTTACATTGTAGAAGTATAGCAAAAAAACTTTAGATGTGTTTCGTGATCTATGTAAACTCGTTCTATTTATGTCAGATTAAATTCTTAACAGCTACCATTTGTCAAAGAAACGTAAAATTATTGTTATTATTAGAACCAATAAGAATACGCGGAAGCTACGAGAATGGTTTTATATCTGAAGTGTCAGGAGACGAGAAAATGGATTACAAAGTTGTCAATTTTAAGCGACAGAAGACTCGAGTTCACCGTCTTTATTAGCCAGGCACAATTTCGTTAGTGTGCAGGTTCAGCTGGTTTAAAGTTTATTTAGTAATTAAACTTTATTCACTGACCGTTTACCCGGCGCAGGACGCCTCTCGGCGACATCGCAAAACATTCGGTGAAATCCACAGTTAAAATGCAAAAACCGCGTGGAACTTCCGGACTTTCATAACTCCGGCTTCAAGTTTCGGACACGTTGTCGTCGGATTCTTACGCTCGGCGAAACTGTCACGACAACGCGACGATTTCTGTGGTAAACAATTTGTTAATTAAACATTCAATTGTTTCTAACATAAAATAACGTCCAAGTAATAAGAATTCTTTGGACGAATAATCATCGTCCGTTTTAAAAATGTTATTTCTCAGAAAGTGCGTATGAAACGAGATAGTATTTTCTATTTATTGTTTACTTACTGTTTAATAATTGACTGAGCACCGAGTGTATAATACAGGCGCACAGTGGTCCGGATTAGAAAATTGTGTGACATTTTGCTACACTAAACATATTAAATTATTTATCATTAACAAGTGATTATTCTTTCATATTTTTCAGTAAACATTTATTCCCTATAACTTTTACAAAAGTTATGCAAAAATGTCACTAAATTTATTGATTCGAACGGCTAAAAAAATTTTTATTATTATAAATTATTAGAAAAAATAATTCGTAAACTTATAGTTAAACAATTATTTTTAATAAAAAAATATCTATGAAAATTAATTAAAAAATATTGTTTAACAAATGCAAAAAATATTTAATTACCTGTGGTTAAAAATTACTATTTTTTAAATATTTTTAATGATCTATTATATCTATTATCATCTATTATAAAAATCTTTTCGATCGCAAAACTATCTAAATACATTTAAAATAATCTAAACTATCTAAATACGTATATCAAACAGTAGATGCCCAAAAAACTATCTAAATATATCAAATTTTGTATTCGCATTTGCTTGTTACCCAATCATCGCCATTTTTCGTCATGGTGCGCGAATAGTTTTTCAATTCCCCGTTCCGGGGGGTGAATTTGCTCCCCGTGTTTTAGCCGGTGCTTCCAGCAATTTTCGCGATCCGGCTACGAGACTTCTCTGATGACCAATTTCAAGATCAATTTCGCGCAATCGTATACCGTTAAAATCCGCGTGACTAACGGTCGGTTTCTATGCTTCTCTCATTCCGTCGTTCCCCTCCGCGCGCGCGGAATCCACTCGCTTCCCCTTCATCGTTTAGAATCGTTGTGCGCGGACATAGTTCCGTTTGCGAAAAAAATTACTGCAAATTACACGTTTAATATGCCACACCGAAAGAATCTCTTTTATGCTCGTCCCTGCTACATAATGTACACGGTGAATGGCCCGAACAAAACAAGAATGGCCTTGAGTACCATCAAATTTCTGATTCAGTTAGCCCGCGAATGGCGGTTTCATGGTAATGGAGGAAGATTAGCGGTCATTCTGCACTCTCCTTTCTTGCTTCGTGGTTCGCCGGTGAATGAGATATTGCCTTTTAGACGCCGGGCGCAATTTATACTTCGTAATTTTATTAACCACTCCGAGCTCCGCAATTTCTTGCATACCTCAAGAATTAAGAGGGTGCACTTTCCTCTAGGGAGATAGGAGATCGTTTCTTTTTTCATTGCATTTTCTTCAAATGTAACATTTGAGAAACACGTTTTTAAAATTGCACGAGCACCTGTCCCATACACAACGTACTAAACAGAACATATACAGTAATCTCGCGATCTATGATCGGGGATGTCTTTACGATCTATGACAAGAGCTTACCCATTCCACTGCCGGGCAACGCCGCACAGTGGGTAAACTTGACCTAACTCGATTCAAAAAGGAATAACTTTCGATAGAAATGAGATAGAGGGCTGAAATTTTGTTTACATACAGCTGAAACTTTACAGAATATGGAAAAAATAGGGAGATTATGGTACGAATGTTTTTTAACCTCGAAAAACTTCGTCAAAGTTGCGCAATTTCGAGAAAATTGTGGTTTTTAAAATACCACACGCGGCAAAAATTTTTTTGGAACATGCTCTACATCATTTCGCATAGATTTTTTCACGTTGATTTTAAATGTAGTCTCAAATTTTTCTATGACCTCAGAATTTTCCAAAATGTATTATTGTTAAACAGTTAAACTTTTATTTTTTCAAGGTTAGAAAACATTCGTACCATAATCTCCCTATTTTTCCCATATTCTGTGAAGTTTCAGCTGTATGTAAAAACAATTTCAGCCCTCTATCTCATTTCTATCGAAAGTTATTCCTTTTTGAATCGTATTTTGTCAAGTTTACCCACTGTGCGCCGTGCCGCGTCGCAGAGCGGCGGTGATTGATCTCGGCTCGGGTATATCGGTGTGAGCACCACACATTGACTCGAATGAATCGAATTTTCAAGGCCCTTAATTTTCATTATTTTGTTATAGGACTATCACTATCTTGTTTCTGGTGTTTTTCTGATTACGACAATACCAAACACGATATAATTCCAACTGTATTTAGTGGTTTAATCGACGATGAAAGTTTTACTTACAAGGAAGGACAGCGTGTTGGAAAGAAAGAGACGCGGGCATTTAAACTGCGTCGACGACGGCGGCACGCTCGGTCATCCGATCCGTGTATCATTCTGTCCTTCTCTATATTCGGCACTCTTTTGAAGTCACGGCGCGATCGATTCCGAGAAAAAAATAGCATACCCTTTACGATCTATGACATTTAAAACCCCCGTTTTCTGGTCATAGATCGAGAAATTACTGTACCTTTACCTTACCAATGTTTTGGTGCTTCGGTCGCCGGAGAAACATGTAGACTCATCTCCAACAAACGAAAAGTCATCTAAGAGAGAGAGAGAGGGAGAGAGAGAGAGTGAGCGGGACGTCACGGAATACTAAATGTACCGTTCTCCAGCACGCGTCTGCTAAAATCGTTGGAACGATTCTGGCTAGGAAAATGGCACCAGACACACGAACAGGTAGCGCGATGGTGGCCAGCTGAGCGTGTTCTTCCGGTTTGTGTACCGGCAAGACACGCGACAAACTCGACGGCTCCTCAGTGACGATCCTGTCGCCAGTCATGAATAATGTTCTGCATCCGGCAAATGTTAGAGACGGTTCGCGGACGCGTTCAAAGACGCTGAAACACCAAGTGGAACGCTTTCGCGACGACAAACGGCGTCCGGAGAACGGTGTTCCGTCAAACTTGCGAAATTCTGTTAAGCACAAACGTATACGGAAAACGGATTTAATACGCTGTTAATGCTCGCGTTCGATTTCACGATGCAGAAAACGCACGAAACGGCTCGACTGATAGCGGGAGTCATGTTTCGAACAATTACTGTTCACGCGTGAACAGAACTCCTCTCCGGACTAATTGCGGCTTTCTTTGCAGTTTCCGAGTGCAGTGTACATTTAGGCATCGTTAACGGTGCAGCGTATCGTTACAAGTGATAAAATATGTGCTCCTCGGGAAGAATTTTTACCGTGGAATTTATAATGGCTGAATTTAGTCGGTTACTGACCGAACAACGCCGCATGGCAAATCTTAATGCGTTGCAAATGAGGAAGAAATGATTATTAAAACGTAAAAGTATCATTGTATGCGAATATAATTATGCTTAATTTATTTAATTCGATGCATTATTCCGTGACAGACACTTATAATTTGCTCCAAACCTGCAGTCTTTCGATGAAATTCGACTGAAGTTAAAGTCAAATTAAAGGAAACCATTACAACGTAATAGAATTTTAATTTGTATTGACTACTGAAAATAATTTATCGGATTTAAAAGTACGGCGTCCTGTTTCAACTTTAATTGAAGCGAATAATGTATGTATACAGTGAGCATAAAAAGTATTTGTGCACCCCTTAAAATTGAATAACTTTTTTATAATTGTACCGAAAGACCTGACTTTTTATAATCAATTACAAGTTACATACAAAAATAAAAAGGGAATTTTTTAAACATTTTTATTTGAGCCTTTATAATATATTTTAAAATATATTTTAATTAATAATATTAAAATTAAGGGCCTTAATTTAAATAATATTAAAATTAGAAAACATATATTGAAAATATTAAATATATTTTAAATTTATGAGAACATAAAATATATGTTTTCTTGATCTATGTTAGTTATACATATACTGAAAATTTCATCGGGATCGGTTGACGCAGAAAAAACGACAAGCATCGAAAGATGTACGATTCTGGATTTTAAGCAGAATAGAAACTGATCAAAAGTCGTGTAGAACTACGATTTTCACTACATTTAACTTCTTGTATCTCGTGTGTATGTTAATTGATTTCGATGAAATTTTCAGCATGTTTTTTTTTATCAGGTTTACACCTGCGACTATAAACATGATATGAATGAAAGTTCCCTGGGGCTACTGCCTCCTACATTTTAAACCTGAAGCATTTCTTGGTTACGTAAAATTTGGTGATTTTGATCAGGTAGAATATTAATGAGCAAGAAAATTTTCAAAGAACTTGCCAAGTTCGTAGCTTCAGCTAACTTAATTTTAAATCCTAGTTAAGGTATTCATCGATAAAATTTTCAGCATGTGTGTGTAACTACTTTAAATCTACAAAACATATATTTTAAATTTTTATGTAGTGTCCACATAAAAAAGTTTAAAAAAATACTTTTTTCATTTTTGCATGTAACGTTGTAATTTATAATGTTTGGAAAATCTTTTTTGCATATCATTTCGAAAACCGATTATAATCAAATTGATTATAAAAAATCAGGTCGTTTGGTACAATTGTAAAAAAGTTATTCAACTTTAAAGGGTGTACAAATACTTTTTAAAGTCACTGTACACTTCCGGTAGCCAGATGAAATAAAATGCAATAGATGAAACTTTCATGAAACTTTGAGCACTTTCATAATTATGGGCACATATTATATTTTCGAGTGTTAATTCCGTCGGTGAATCGTGTTGACGAAGAACATAGAAAGTGCTCGCGTTTTCTGTGAAATTCATCTTGAATGCATTGGCAGGATATTCTAGACATGCACTGCATCACTCCCGTATTAGGAAGAAATAAATAACACGTCTACGCTGTTACACGGACGTGATGAATGATTTGATGGATCGACGACAGTTGTGAATAATATCTAGAAACTGGCGAGTACCGCTTCCTGTTCTCGCAAAACGAATGTCGCAGTTTATTACAGTGAAATTTCGGCTGTCATGGAATATTCTTATTCGTGATGGAGTTGTTCTGTACGGCAGGTAATTAGGCAGCGGATTTTATGCGTCTACGACGAAAATGAGTAGGTGTAATTTGAAACAATAATAAACATTAGACGTATTTAAAATTACTGTTAAGAGGGAAAATGAATTTTTAGTTCCGGTCAGTTTGTTGCAATTTTAATGAAAATATGGATATACTTATTATTATGTTATTTTATCCTTTCTCACCAGTGGAATATCCTGTCACGCAATATGGTTTATGCTGTGTTTCAAAGTAAGATGCTTGCAACTCAATATCTTTGTACACGTGATGAATAAATAACATATTCAAAATAACTATCAAAATTTAACCAGTATGATCGGTCAATATTGCTGAAATTCTATGTATCAAATAGTAAAAGTTGCTAACATTAATTAAAACCTGTAAAAAAATTAGAAGAATTTAAAAATTATTAATGCAAGGAATAAACTTTAATTCAGCAACTGTGTCTTCCAATAATCAGTTATACTAGTTATTAACTCAATCACTCAAAATTATTTTTATTATTTTATTGCGAACCGAATTTTCATTATTTCATTGTCTTTTGTCCCTGTTGTGCATGTATCACGATGTCACGTGACTAATCCAGTAGTGGCAGAGAGAGAGGGTAACTTTTTCCCCTCGATTCGTGTTCCCTCCCCTCGTCTGGCGAGGGTGAGTTACTCCGACGAAAATAGTGAAATAAATCTGCTAGACAATTCTCTAAAGCTCGTTCAATATTTGCCAATTGTGAGAAATAATACGGTCAAAGAGGGAAATTAAGAAAATAATTAGGGCGATGGTCTGTGTAAAACGGGAAGTTGGAATAAAACGCGCGCGTCGTTTGAACTGCCGCATGCCACGCTGGCGAGCGGTATCTTTTTTAACGAGGCGAGCCACTCGAATATACGAAACGAGAATCTCCGCAGACGCGTTAAAGTATCCTTAATTAGCGTTCGCTAATTACCTGGCCGGCATGCATGTAGCGATCTATTTATACTCGTGGATAATAATGTTGCATCAGAAGCAACGGATTCTGAGCCGAGAGAGAGAGAGAGAGAGAGATAGAAAAAAAGATGTCGGGACTTCCCGTTACTTCTGACTGGTTCCTCTAACGAAAATCCCCGGTCGAATGCACTTTATCGTTGCATAATATTCGCGAACGGCGCGCGGGTTTGGCCAAAGAACGCGCGCGCACGGGCTACATTAATTTGATTAGTAATGGCAACAATAACCGTAATACGTAGTGAAGGGAGATAACTGTAATTACGGCGCATAGCGCGCGCGCACGCGGAGGGGCTGTTTCCCTTAATCACTTTCTTGCGCCGACCTCGAAGCTCTCTAATTTCGCAGACAGCTCGTTGGAAAGATTGTTATCCGACGCTACTATTTACATACGCGAACGTACCCGCAGTTTGCTCGTCGAATGCGAAACGATCCAACGATCAGATGAAGATGCTGAATGGACTATTCATAGTGTTCGCTGTATTAACCTCTTGCCCCCTAACTATTCCACGTGGATACCCAAATCGTGTACTGTAAAAAAAGGAATCTTTTTAACAAAAGAAAATATACAGTGACTCCCACTAATATTCGGACACTCTTACAAAGACGATAACTTTTTAAATATTCTACTATACGACTTGAATTTTTTTGGCAAGCTAGTGCAATTAGTTTGCCACAGGATGCGAAACAAAATTTTGTGAAAAATCGCAATTCATCTGAATTATAAAAAAAATACTAAAATTTGCATTTTACAACTTTTTTATGTGGACCTATATTGAAAATTTAAAAACTGCGTTTTATAGACCTGTGTCAATTAAACATATTCTTAAAATTTTGTCAAAACCGGTCGACGTTGCGATGAGGTATAGACGTTTAAAGATAGTAAAAATTGCAGATTTTCACGATTTTCGGCCTTCAACTGCAGTAAATCTAAGGATTCTTGCATCTTTCAAGGCTTGTCTATTTTTTCCTCATCAACCGATTTTAATGAAACTTTACCAGTGCATATAACTGACACAGATCTACAAAAAGTAGTTTTTAAATTTTGAATATAGGCCCACATAAAAAAGTTGTAAAATGCAACTTTTAGTATTTTTCTACAATTCCGATCAGTTGCAATTTTTGACAAAATTCTTTTTTCGTATCCTGTAGCAAACTAATTGCTCTAGCTTCTAAAAAAATGTTCAAATCGTATAGTACAATATTAAAACAGTTATCGTCTTTTTAAGAGTGTCCGAATATTAGTGGGAGTCACTGTATATTGAGAATTCTGAGCAAACTTTTCGGCGTGTATAATTCGTCGTTTCCAACACTGTGACAAAATCTTTTCACGTGTGTGGCACGTCATTCCAATTCAATATACAAATGGAAGAGTACTGTCGAAGAGTCGTTTGGATGTACACAGTCATAAAAGTATGTGATTTTAATTCCGATGACCTAATCATATTAGTTACGAAACCATTAATACAAAGCACAAGAAATAGCAAAATAGTAATTATTTTGAGTTGTAACGATCGTAAATTGTTGTTTATGCACAAATGATATCGGCGCTACAGGTTCGATCAAAGATACAAAAAATTAGCAATTTTGCAGAATTATAATTTCAACGTTTCGGTTCGGCTTTGAACCATCATCAAGAAAAGTTAACGTCTGTGAAATATTAATAGACACAGTTATTCAATAACACGGGAAATTTTATAGTTTAGACAAGAGGTAATACACATACTTGCTAATTATGAAAAAACACAGAATGAAGAGTGTAAACGAAACGTGTTATTGAATAACTGTGTCTATTAATATTTCACAGACGCGGACTTTTCTTGATGATGGTTCAAAGCCGAACCGAAACGTTGAAATTATAATTCTGCAAAATTGCTAATTTTTTGTATCTTTGATCGAACCTGTAGCGTCGATATCATTCGTGCATAAAATAGTAATTGTTATGACTTCATCAGATTTCTTCAAATTTTGAAATGTAAAGTCAATTTACTTTAGTGTAGTGATGCAAATTAAAATTTGTATCGATTGCCATGAAAAGAGCGGAAGCATCTTTCTAGCGTTGGTTAAAGGCGGTAGAGTCGTTTCCAGAATTGTAAGGGTGCGGGATGCGCGTTCTCATTTCTCGGTAATATAAAGATGGGATTTTTCAGTAGTCAAAGGCGCTAGATAAAAGATCAATCTATACCGCAAACGCCCTCGAAAGTCCTATTTTTACATGCACAGTTGTATGCTTCCGAATAATAACAGTTCTCTGTATCTCGATCGTCAATTGTTCATAACTAAATTTAATGTTATCGGCGCACTGGTTCATTAACTGGTTCAAATTTAATTCAACGTTTCGGTTTCAGTTTAGACCAACTTCAAGAATAGAACATTTCAGTATTGCGTCCGTAAGAATTAATCAAAGACAATTTGTAAATCGTGATTTATATAAGCAGAATGAATTAAGAAACAAAGTGTACAAAACTTACATGCTTATAAAAAGTATTAATTTAAATTTTTAAAGAATTCGGAACAACATGTTGGTTCCATGCCGGTGACATGTGGACTGACCAAATCTTATAAATTTGAAACGAAAACGAATCAACGAACATAGATCTCTGTATTGGCTAATCAATATATGGCGGCAAATATGAATCCTTTCTTAACCTCGCTATAACTAAACTGCATTTGTTTAAATACCAATATGAAAATGGTAACAAAATAATAATCGACATTCAAATTGCTTTATGTTGAGAAAAAACAAAAATACTTTAATTTGGAAGGTGATTCATCATAAAACATTACTGGTTCAGTAATGTTGCGTAGTATTCGTGTATCAAAGGTGTTTCGTACCTAAGATTTACGCTTTGGTGTTTAATCATGTGAATCGTATCCAATAGTATTCTACGTTATAAATTAGATTCTTTATCAATTATTTTTATATTCTCAAAATCAAAAGCATGATCAAACTCTAGTGAATGCCTCGTCAGAGCAGTACGTTGTGTTGGAGATAAAGAGATGTTTCGTTTGTGTTCTGATTCTGTTTTCTAAATGTTTACTTGTTTGTGCAATGTAAGATTGGTCACACCCTTTGCATGGTATCGAATATACAACATTATAACATTTTAGTAAAGGAACTTTATCTTTGATTAATTTGTCTTTCGAATAATGCAAATTACGTCTCATAAACGAAAAGATAGGACTTTTGAGGGTGATAGTGGTTTAAATCGATCTTTTATCTAGCTTTTTTTAATACTGAAAAACACCATTTGTGTATTATCGAGAAATGAGAACTCGCAACCCGCACCCTTGAAATCCTGGAAAGACGATTCTTCTCCCTTAATGTGAATTCGATTCGGTGTTGTTTTCTAACAAAGATTCGGTTGAATTCGTGAAAATATCTATAGTGAAAAATTTGAATATTGAAAATTTTATCTGATGTCCAAGAAAATAGGTATTTCGTCGCACCGTGCCCCATGACGACATCGTCTTCGCCGTCGTCGTTTTGTCTCATTCTCTTCTCGTTTTCACGGCGTGGCAGACGTGTGTCAACGAGCCGATACGTGTGCCATTTCCCATGTTGCTTTTTCGCGCGACTACCCTCGCAAGGAATTCACAGACTTGCGTGTCCTCGACCAGAAAACGGTGTGACGACTGACGACCGAGCTGGGGATGATTACGGAGTCGTTCGCACGAGAAATGCTGAACGTTCCGCGAATAGTGCAGTTGTCCCCTGTGATGTAAAATGTCGGGTTGCTGAAATATTCATTTCACCCCCGTCGACATTTTCTCTACTTCCTCAAAAATCCGCGATTACTAATAAGAAAAGCTTTCGGCAACAAGCCAGCTCTTTTTATTGATGTGAAGAATGATAATACGTATTGACGAGTTTAAACGAACACTTTTGTAAATTGTATACAAATTTTCCTCTTATTAACACTTTACCTTATTAGTAGCTTATTAATAGCATTATTCAATAATTGTGTTGTTCCAGAAAAAAGCATAGAAATTTTCTTTTACATTGCAATCTGAAGTGAAACTATTAGATGATGTTATTGAGGGTGATTTGTTAGTTTACAATGAAAATTACTGTTGCTATCGAAGGTTCCTTAAAAAGTGTTTGTAGTCCAGTCAACGAAATGTTGTAGAGGAAAATGGAAGGAACACAATTTTTGACTTTGGGACTTTATTCGTACTAGTTAGGAAGCAAACAAAAGTAGGGAGACCCGGAAATAGGCAACTCGAGAGTGAATGCTGCACGCGGGTCCTCGGGGGGCTTAATCCTGGACACAGGAAGTAGAGGGGCAACCCGTTGGTTGTCCCGGGAGGTGGATGTTTTAAACTTTACCACCTCCCTTAACAAAAAAAAAAGTTAGGAAGCAAACATACTAAAAGTCCCCACTCCTAGGATAGGGGTGCAGGGGGGCACGTAGAAGGTCCCTTTTCGATTTTTTGCTTATATCTCGGGAACTATGCGAGATAGCAAAAAACTGAATGTAATCAATCTTGTGGTACATTTTGTCAGCTTTAA
This sequence comes from Lasioglossum villosulum, assembly GCA_963971365.1. Classification (NCBI taxonomy): domain Eukaryota; kingdom Metazoa; phylum Arthropoda; class Insecta; order Hymenoptera; family Halictidae; genus Lasioglossum; species Lasioglossum villosulum. The sequence continues at coordinate 32,199,031 of OZ020497.1, forward strand.
TTTTGTATAGAATGGTCTTATTGGAAAAACAAAGAAAAGAGACCTTCTACTTGAAGGAGTTTATTCACCAGGACAAACACGTTTAATTACAATCACAATACCATATAACTTTATACGACTTGATCTGTCAAAATCTATCATCAAACTGTTATTCCAAAGTAAAATCAAACCGCATTCGAAATTTTGCATACGAGTCCGCAAAGAAGTGAGACATTTTATGTCTTTACTTTGCTCCCCCCACCCCCTCCCGCTCCCGCTTTTCTTCCTTTGCTGTCCTATATGATTTGGTCAAGTGTATAGGTCAATTGAGAACATACGTCTTACGTCATACGTCTTACGTCATGTGGAAAGATTTATTTAAAACAAAAGTAACCTATCAAAAATATATTTACAACTGATCCTATCTACAGAGGTGGAAAATGAGCCGAAATCACAAGAGGCTTGTAGGATCGGTTAAGATCAAAAGGGTGTGAAGCTATGGGTCAATAGTCGCGCCAAAAGAATTAAAATGGAATCATACAGGATGCTTATGATTTTTGCTCAACAATTGATAAAGAAATAGAGTTTGAACGTATTGGTAATAATTCGAAGGGGTTTATTAATATTGGAGTATTGAACAAACAAAAGTGAGAAACAAAAGACATGACTGCTATTGTTGTTATACAATTGTTAACAATTATCATTAGAAGTAATACTGAATAGTGGTCGGTGATGACTGAAAATGGTGGCGACAGCGACGACAAAGATCGAAGAAAATTCGTGACACTTTTCGGTAACGCTTTTCGGTAACGCTTTTCGGTAACGCTTTTTTCTGCTATGTGCTAAAGTAAAGACATAAAATGTCAAAAATTGTATTCCTTCTATTTCCCTCTACACCCTCCTTTAAGCATTCATTGACTAGACTATTAACCATGTACCCTAAATTTTTCAAAATAATGTATAATATTATAATAATCACCGATATACAGATATACAGGTAGTATAAACTAAATAGCAGGAATGAATGAACGGATAGATGTTTATTTAACGAGTCAATATTAAGCGAAACAAGACGTGGCAACTTTAGTTCAACTACAGTGCGACTAAAACTTCGTTTTAAAGGGAATATACATAGTAAACTCCAAGAACAATCATTGGGTGTCTGTAATTCATACTTACAAACTGGTATTCTGCAATTTCACAAAACTTTTCAAGACTATCGACAACGCCGCACGAAACTGGCAAACTTATGGTCGGATTTACCCGCTACGTGGAACTTTGTAAAGTATTATTATCTTACTGTTCTCATAATTATAAGAAAATTTATTTTGCTCTTGCTACTCCCTGTTTCAATTACAAATTTTCCGAATTACACAGTAGAAGGTTAATAGATTAGGAGACTTGCATAAATTGGCGAGTTTGCGTTAAAATAACCAATGTTTAAATTAAAATTCACCTACATTGAATTCTTCATCTAGGAAATAAAACAATAAACTATACTTAACAAAATGTGCCAAAAGTTAACTATGTATTAATGACATATATATATTACACAACAGAAGTTGAACGAGTGACTTGACTTTTATCAAGATTTTGTGTTGATAAATATTTTAATAACAAGTTATATTTGACACTTGAAATAGACTATAATCAGTAGAGAAGAATGTTGTCACCGATGAAAGAAACGTGCACGAGTTTCGTGAAACTCAGTCGACTAGTACAGTGCGGTACTCCAGTGTTCGATGGAATAACCAAACAATAACAGAAAGAAGCTTTGCTGCAATATAATTTATGGTTACGCAATCATCTACGATATCACGGTCACGAGCGCAGTACATGTGTGCGTGAAAAATGGTATACTTTGGGGATTTGCTTGCCATTATGGAGGAACGTGACTTTGATAGAGACACCATCGATACAGACTCCCTGGAGTTCGAGGTAATTAAAGCTCTGAGCCTTGAAACAAAATGAAATGGAACAATTTTATTCATAAAACTCGAAAATAATATGAAATTTTAATATAAAATTTCCTACAAAAATAATATCTATATTTTTTATATACAGGGTGTCCAAGTTTTTTCCGGCAAAACTTTGCCAGTGTGTTCTACACGCAAAAGTAAGAAAAATATGTTATATGAACATATGCTCTTAAATGTTTTATTAAGGAGTTATTTATATATATATGGAGTATAAACATTTATATATACAACCTTATATATACAAAAATATATATAAGGAGTATAAACATTTAAGAGCATATGTTCATATAACATATTTTTCTTACTTTTGCGTGTAGAACACACTGGCAAAGTTTGGCCGGAAAAAACTGGAACACCCTGTACGTTTATGGTACTTATAAATTAATCAAATTGAATGCAGCTTTTATCTCGGTTTGAAATCACTTTTATTGAAATCGCTAGGGAGAATATAAAATGAAACCATTCGGAGGACAAAATAATTCCACGAACTTTCATCTTCATGAAATTACTCAAGTAAATAATTTATTTATATTAATGTTTATATCACAACATAAAACTTCTGACGAGAAATCCAAGTAGGCTGTTTGCATTATTTGATTAGCGATCAGGGGATGTTTCTCATTAACTCAGTTTCTACATGCTTTTATAATGATGACTTCTTTTCGTATGATTGCAGGCTATACAATTGTCGGCGTACCCGAAGAAACTAGATCTTAGTAATGGGGGTCTCTCAAGAATTCCTGAAAGTGCTATAGCGTTCCCCGCTATAGAGGAGCTGGTGTTAAGCCAAAATCAGCTGACAAATGTCAACAACAATTTGGAACTCTTACACCGGTACGTATATTGTTTAGAATAAAATTTCAATTGTAATATTTACAGTAACAACATGATTTTCTGGTAACAGATTTCCCAAGCTTCACATTCTTCATCTGGAGAGCAACGAGCTGAAGAAAATTCCGCGGGAATTACTGGAGCTCAGGGGGCTGACTTACCTCAATGTCTCCGACAACAAAATCGAGAAGCTTCCGGCTGACATAAGCCAGCTTATCAAGTATGTAAAGTTGATTTTATCAGATTGCGTTCCTTCTAACGTTCCACGAATGCGAAACAATGTTCAAAAAACTGTTTCATAGAAGTATTTCAGTACCGACGCAATAAGGCTGAAGTACGTGGACTTTAGCGCCTTCGATAACGTTCGATATTTTTAAAATTGTTGAAAATAAAATTGGTTCCCGCGGAACGTTGATTTCCCGAGACCATCTATAAACGCTGGAAAACGTGAAAGAAACCGTGAAATATGAAGTTTTCCGATGCACGATTTGACGCGGAATATCTTGCCGGAACTTTGAAGAATATTCCTCGTCGATTTGAGAACGTTTCTGCATAGAAATCTTTCTCATCGTGTAAAAGAATCAAATCGTGATACACAGCGTATGTATATCTTATTCTAAAACAACCATCTTATTTAGCAACGTCCTACAATATTTAATATTTTCCCTGTTAAAGTATAATAGCTCGACACTATTTGCAATAACCATCCTACGTTGTTTTACAAATTAAAGCGACTTTGGAACGCACCAACTGTTAATATAATTGATTAAAATAAAATATTAAATACAATACAATCTTTACGGAGGCGGCGAAAAAATGAAAATGTTAAGGATAAATTAAAATTATAGTGTAAATTGATATAATATTTGTATAATTAAATGGAATTTTCAATATGATGCTGATTACGAGACGATATACAGGGTGTCCCACATAAATGATAACACCTAAATATCTTTCGTATTTACAGTCCTATCAGAATTTTCCAAATCACAGATATTGCTGATTATGATTTAATTGGAAAAGGTGGACTTGGAAATCAGTAGTTTGAAAAAGAAGATATATTAATATGTGAAGGCATGTGAAGGAATCTAAGGATTTTCGTAATAGTAATCTAGTATCGAAAATTTTTAATTTTGTGCCGCCTCCGAAATGATTGTACTGTATTTAATATTTTATTGTAATCAATTGTATCAACAGTTGTTGTATATTCATGGAAATCAAAAGAAAATTACTTCATACTTTTTAGTGAATTTTTTTCGTAAAAACTGGCGGAAGTATTTATTAGCATTTTCCTGGAATTCAAACAGTTATTATGTGTAGGAGTTTTCCGGATTTACGCGGACAATCCTGTAAATGAAATCGAAAGCATTAGCCCTTAGCACTCTAATGGTGACTCTGAGGCACCATTAAAAATTGCTGTACCATTATTCAAGAAATTGTATACATTATTAAATACATGGGTATCTAATCAATTACTAAACAGTTAGGTATTGTATGAGGTATTATATCAATATCATATCCATACAATTTTTGAAATCATAGGTAATGGAAATATTCCAGGTAGGAAAACATGTTGAATTTTTTAGTTAAAGTAGCTCAGAGTTCAAAGGGTTAGGTTCACGTTTGACGGTGTTTCGAATGGTGAACGGTGAACCCGCTAGAGTCGGTGCCGAATCGCTTTCCACGTGACGAATTTACGAGACGTGTCAATGGAACACGCATATCGGTTCGTCTGAGCCGATGATCGCGGGAGGGCCGTCTAATTAAAGCGGAAATTACGTAAAGTTTCTCGAAAACTGCTTTCCACCGAGCGGAAATGAGGATGCCGGAGAAGAAGGAAGTACGGGTATGAGCACGGGCCGGCCGATACACGGACGGTGCGGCGCGCCGGTTACACGTCGAACACACGCGTGCGCGGACCGGTAGCCTCCGCGAAAAAAGAAAACACGGGTCGTAGACGGTGTACACCTGCGACTGCAAAAGCTAAGCCAACTCTCCGCTTACTTACCGGTAGAATGGAGTTGGGCAACACGCCCGGCAGAAGTCATGCATCGGGCCGCACTGGTGCAGAAACAACGGAGGAAGAGGAGCCTAACCGCGAATTAATGTGGAACTTTCCAATAATCGCGTGTTCCCCGTTGTTTGGATTTCAGTTTCGCCCTCCCCCAACCTCAAAATCAATCTTTTACCATCTGTTGAAATTAGTACACTCTTCCCTCGCGTAGTGTCACTTTCAGCTCTACGGATAGTGTTACTTTTTTATCACTCCTTACTAGGAGGTTCTTCCTTGTCTTCTGATTATGAATAAGGATGATGCAAGATTTATGTAGTTTTGGATGTAGATGATCTTGCAATTGCAACAGCTAATAATGAAACGCTGAATAGTTTTAAAGAATACTTAATGAATAAATTTTCAATGGTAGATTTGAAAGAGATTAAATTGTTTCTTGGACTGAGAGTTGCAAGAATTAAAGATAAAATAACTCTAGATCAAAGTAATTATATTAGACAAGTTTTGAAGAAATTTAACATGGCAAATTGCAATTCAGTGAATACTCCTCTAGAAAGTAAACTTAATTATGAAGCACTGAAATTAGATGTAGAATATGATGCACCTTGTCGAAATGTTATTGGTTGTTTAATGTATATAATGGTGTGTACACGGCCAGATATATGTGTAGCTATTAGTATTTTGAGTCGCTATACAAATAAAGAAAATAAATAATTATGGAATTGTCTCAAAAGAGTTTTAAAATTTTTTAAAGGAATAATAAACATTCAATTAATGTACACAAAAAATAAATATAATAACATTTTGACTGGATATGCTGATTCTGATTGGGGAGGTAATGATTACGATGATAGAAAGAGCACAACAGGATACATATTTAAACTGTTTGAAAAATGCACAATTAGTTGGAACACAAAAAAGCAATCGTCAGTGGTAGTCTCATCGACTAAGGCTGAATACATGGCTTTATTTGAAGCAGTTAAAGAAGCACTATGGCTAAAGTCTTTAGCAATTAGTATTAACCCTTAGCACTCGAATGGTGACTCTGAGGCACCATTAAAAAATGCTGTACCAATATTCAAAATATTCTTTACATTATTAAGTACGTTGCCATCTAACCAATTACTAAACATTTAATTATTGTATGAGACATAGTATCATACGTGTAGTATGATATAAAAAAATCATAGGTTAAATGTACCTACTACTGCGGGTGTACTTCAATGAGATTGAAATATGTAAAAATAAAAATTTAACCATGGATAAATTTGTACAATTCAATGAGAATGTATTCTCGTCGGTGAGGCAAACAAAACTGTCAATCAGTCTCATATTTTTGTAATCTCAGGATTTGAAAGAACGTTCTTCATAGAAGGTAAAAATAAGATCATTCTTCTTCTATCTCCACAGTAATCGTTACAGTTATCCTAGAATAGAATTAGTTCAGATCGGAAGAAATGTTTAATTTTGATGCAAGACCTCTCTTTTAACTTTCATTATTCTTTGTGCTATTGCATTTTCTGATGCACTCCTGTAATTGACCAGGGATCACGAAACTAATCTTTGAGAAGAAACCTCGCGATCTCAGATCGATCGATCCTTCCAGTCTTCTGTGGTCTCTGGTGGCAAAAATGTTGCACTTGCAGCTAGAGGTTCAGCGTGCGTTTCGTGCGAACCGTGGCGCCGGTTCTTTCTTGAATAGCGAATGCTGACACATATTCGAAAATGTTCTCGTTTTACTTAATTATTAAATACATGGGTATCTAATCAATTACTAAACAGTTAGGTATTGTACGAAGTATTATATCAATATCATATCCATACAATTTTTAAAATCATAGGTAATGGAAATATTCCAGGTAGGAAAACATGTTTAATTTTTTAGTTAAAGTAGCTCAGAGTGCAAAGGGTTAAAATAAATATATCCGAACCCATCGTAATTTATGAAGATAACAATGGTTATATCTAAGTAGCGAGCAATCCTGCTAGTCATAAAAGGTCAAAGCACATTGATATTAAATATCATTTTTCCAGAGAACAGGTAGGGAATAAAGTGATAATATTGAAGCTTAATGGCGTAGATTCGTTTTTTCCGGATTGCAAGGGTGCTGCGGGATTCGCCTTATCATTTCTCATGTTTCTCGTTTTTTTTCTCGATAATGTAAAGATGGGGTTTTTCAATCTAGGCCGCGCTCGACCTCGAAAATCCTGTTTTCATGTTTACGAGGCGTAATTTGCATTACTCGGCAGATGTTCACAGCTTTATGAAATTAGCTTCATGTGCGGCTGTACGATTCCGAATAATGCAAATTACGTAAAAATAGGGCTTTTGAGGGCAATTGCGGTCTAGATTGAAAAACATCTTTGCATTATCGAGAAAAACGAGTCTACCGCCTTAAAGTCCCGTACACAGTTTCTCGAAGACTGCGCCAGTTGGACCCGAATGTGAAAAATGTGCTAAATATTGTATTGAAATGTAATACATGGAACTAGACCTTGGATTTTAAAAAAGAGACAGCAGGTAACAGCGACGCTCTTCCATTAGGATATGACTTGGCAATCTTACAAAACTGAATATGAAGAAACATAGTAAACGATCGTGATTGAGATTGCAGATACTTCTCTGTGGGTTTATTACATGGACGTACTATTTCTCAAATTGTGATTAGTAAACCTGGATTAACCCTTAGCGCTCGAGTGGTGACTCTGAGGCACCACTAAAAATGCTGTACCACTATCAAAATATTATTTACATTATTAAATATGTTGGTATCTAATCAGTTACTAAATATTTAAGTACTGTATGAGTTATTATATCAATTTCCTACCCATGAAAATTAAAAAATCATGGAGAATAGAAAGATTGTATGTCGAAGGAATGTTTAATTTTCGAGTTAAAATAGCTCCGATTGCAAAGGGTTAATAACCTCGTATGCGGGAAAATAGTGTTTCAAATTCTCCAAAAGCCATTTTTATCGAGAGAAATATACAGGGTGTCTCAAAATAAGTGTAACTCCCGGAAATGAGTGGTTCCTTCGGTCATTTAAAGCGACATTTTCTTTTACAAAAATGGTGTCCGCGGCTTCGTTAAGGAGTTATTATCGAAAAACACGGACCAATCAGACCCCGGCTATAGCTTAACGTGGTGGCGCTATTGGCCGTACCAGAATCAATCCGCTGTAGCCGCGCTCTGATTGGTCCGTGCTTTTCGTTAATAACTACTAAACAAAGCCGCGGAGGCCGTTTTTGTAAAGGAAAATGTCGCTTCAAATGACCAAAGGAAACTCCCTTTTTTCCGGGAGTTACACTTATTTTGGGACACCCTGTATATGCACAACGTAACTTGAAAGTTTCATCATTTTCTGAATTTCCAGGTAGGAAATCTTCAGTTGTAAATCAAGCAGAAACTGTGGCACCAGCAATAAGTACTATTTCCAAAGAAAAAATTACACGAACTAACCCAGCTGGCACTGGTGGCTTCGCCATAATAATAATTTCATAAAAGGAGTTCCCGAATGTGTAGCATACCGGCGGGAACATTGTAGTAATTCAATTCCAGAGTCGGCGGGAACAATGCTTTCCGGAGAAAATTAAATTTGTTTGTAAGTTAAATCCAGGCCGCAGAAGTATATTCAATTGAATTGGCGAATGAAGATGGGACGGGGAACGTTCACGTTGAATAGATTGAAAAATAAATGGCGGCGCTGTTTAATACGATTACTCTGTTGGGAAACGCGTTGTGAAAAGTGTGCGTTGCAGGGCGTGCGTTCTACCTTCGTGCATGCGCTATTAATTAATGGTGAAAGTAGTGGTTCCCTTATCTGACCCTGCATTTATGCTACTTTCTTCTTGCGGAGTTAAACGTATACAATTTCACCGATTTAACAGTACCATACAAATATTCTCTGTCCCTTGTATTATTTCTTCCTATTATCTGCAATAATAAATAAATTCATCGTTTCAAGACATTAAATATTCCTTATTTCTTTCTATGAAAGAATCCAATGAAATCTAATAAATAGTATTTTTAATCACAGCCAAATCTTAATTGAATAACCAACTTTCTTCCACGTCAAAAGTACGGAAGACTAATGAAAACGGAAATCGTTCAGATTACATTTACCTAATCCATTGAGGATATGCAGAATGTTATGTCTACAGGAAGTGTGAGAGGATGCTCTTTCTTATAACGAATGCTTTCTTTTTACTGTGCATGCAGTCTTCTATTATTTACAAGAGAATGGACGACTATTTTAATTGCAATTAATTTATAAATATATTTATAATTTAATTTATAAATGTATTTATAATTTGATTTATAAATGTATTTATAATTTGATTTATAAATGTATTTATAATTTAATTTATAAATATATTTATAATTTAATTTATAAATGTATTTATAATTTGATTTATAAATGTATTAATAATTTAATTTATAATTTTATTTATAGATGTATTAATAATTTAATTTATAAATATATTTATAATTTAATTTATAAATGTATTAATAATTTAATTTATAAATATATTTATAATTTAACTTATAAATATACTTATACATATAAATAAACTTGAAACTCCAACAGAAATTATTAAATAAATTAGAAGTAACTACAGAAATATTTTTACAAACGCTAAAATTGTAATTAAAATGGATTGCTAATTTTATTTGATAAATTACAAGAAAAAAAAATTGTTTTTATTCCGTGATTTTCATAACTCGATACAATTCGGTAATATCACGTTCGTTCCGAATACTTAAAATTAGCAATTGAATACTTAAGTTCATGTTGATCTTTGTTTCCAATAGAACATATACAATAGAATAAAACAGAACATATAATGGCACATGAATAACATAAACTGAATAGAGTGTTTTAACAAAGTTTCGGCTTTCTGCTGAGTAAGAGTTAGATAACGCATCGATTTCCATATGTGCAGCAGAATGCGCGTACTTGGTTGAAATAATTAAGAACATCAGTTTCCAGTATGATTTAAAAGCTGTATGACGATGCGTACACAAAGACACGAATGTTTCATTACACAAAGAAAATTCAAAGTAAAGACTCGCAAAGGATCAGCTACTTCCATACCGTTGGTCTCTCCTGCTCCTCTAACGAGACAAAAGAATAGCTTAAAACATTAATGGAGTCTCCGGTGAGCTGCATACAGAAGCGGATCTTTAAAAAAAAGGCTCCTATTCATTAGCGACTCCATTATTCGCGAAGAGGGAGAACGATCCTTGTCTTTATAACCAATTAATGTTAACAATCTTTTCCGACGATTCGACGATACGAGCTCCGGGTGAAAGGTCCGGATCTATCATAACTGAAAAAATTGTCCGAACGGACTGGTCTTTGGCTCCTCAAAGGAACAGAAGAATCGTTTGAAATATTCACCGGTGTAGCGCTGGATGTTGCAGATATAAGAGAATTTTAAAGGAGTATATAACAGTCTCGCGAGTTTCCTGAACCCGGAACAAAAACCTTTCCGTTGGAAAAGTTATTTAAAACCTTTTTATCATTGAATTTCTTCTATAAACTAGCTGGTTATTGTTGCTCGCTCGCTTCGCGAGCTTCGCAGGTGGGGGTGTTGTAGCTCGCTCGCTTTGCGAGCTCGCGAGAGGGTTAGTGGTACGGATGGTATTTTGTGTGTGACTCTCCACGAGCCACACAAAGAACTTCCCGATTCGTTAGTTGCAATATATTATTATCATTATTTATTTAGTATACGTTTTAAGAAGATTATACATTCTTTGGGAAGTTCAATAGTTTTCTACTTATCAAAATGTTTGAACCAACATCGTATGCTCGTTGCTCGCTTGATTCCTTGTTATAGCATAGTAATGTTGCAAAATAAATTACAAATGCATTTAAATTTTTTTTAAATTTTTTTTTAAATGAAAAAAAAAAAAAATTTTTTTTTATTTTTTTTATTTTTTTTTTTAATAAAAAAAAAATAAAAATTATATATAATTGTTACGTTTGTTTCTTCGGTGGAAAATTTCCGTCCTCTCGTATAATTTGCATTGTTGAATGAACTTGTTTCGAAAAAAACTAAAAAATCTAAAAAACTACTTGACCAATATGGACCAAAATCTAATCAGCTCTAAGTTACAGCGGGGCACATCGATTGCATCATTCATTATTCTGATCGCATTGTTATTTTTTCAGAAAACGTTAACGAAAAATTTGATACCATACAAACGGACATACGCACACACACACACACACACACACACACACACACACACACACACATACGAACATTTTGATAAAAATAGTCTAAAATGACTCCAATGACCATGAAACGTGAAGATCTGCTAAAAAATCAATTTTCGATTTTCGGGGTAATTACAGTAACTTCCCTATGAATCGGGAAGTTAATAAGCCGCCTGCTCTACATCCGTACTCTACTCTGATACTCTAATACTGATAGATTTATGACATAGAAATTAATTATTATTCACGTCACAGGCGGTACACATTTTCTACATACGTTATACAAGCTAATAGAAGACTTATACTCACATTTAGTTAAATAATTTGCAAACAATTAGAGACAGAGTCTTTATAGTTCAAAACAGTCCTAAACTTGGACCTCTAATATTTGGATTAATAATTATTATTTACGTTAAGTTTGATTGCCAATTTATTTTAAAATATCAATGTTATTATACGCGATAATTATTTTCTGTCTGAGGGCTTAAAATATATCTTCTTTTCTAACAAAAGTTCGAACTATAAATGCACATGATTCGCATGTAAATAGATTATTTTGTATACTGTTTTCAGATGAACTTTGAATTTATTTTTAATAAATAATTATTATTTACGTTAAGTTTGATTGCCAATTTATTTTAAAATATCAATGTTATTATACGCGATAATTATTTTCTGTCTGAGGGCTTAAAATGTATCTTCTTTTCTAACAAAAGTTCGAACTATAAATGCACATGATTCGCATGTAAATAGATTATTTTGTATACTATTTTCAGATGAACTTTGAATTTATTTTTAAATTTCAATTGATGTTTTAACGAAGTAATAGTCACACCTACTTGCAGCTACACCCTCAGATTCTGAGGCTCAGAATATATAATAAAATTATTTAATCTCTTAATTATTCATTTTACTATGAAAATTCAATTGCCCAGATTAAGGTATCACTTTTGGACAGTCCAGACTTAGGACAATTCACCTTACGTTCATCACTGTTGACAAACTGTTTTCAGCGTGGAGGTTGATTACATTGATAAATACAATCGAATTAGAGGATCTTTTTTTGGCAGCTAATATGCCCGAGGTTCAAAACATGAGAAATTAATTAAAAATTACCTCGAGCTGTATTGCTCTCTACACTTTTAACCTTAATGTTCTATATGTTATGGGGGTTGGATTTGGATTATCCGGTCTGAATATGGAAGCAAGAAAATTTTCAAATAACTTGCTTAAGAAAGAAGAAAGCAGGTATGCTTTGGCAAGATGATGTTCGTAAGAATTGGGCGTGTCCATCTAATCAGAGGCTCTGGTATCCCCTTAAAACTTATCTCCTCATTCTACGTTCCCCTTCTACGCCTCTAATCCCCCACGTGTCCGTCGCGACCCGGTCACATAACACGTTTCATCTCTGTCGTGCATGTTTCACAATGTCACAGAAAGAGGGTAACTTTTTCCCCGCAATTCGAGTCCATTACCCTAATCTGGCGACTCTGATGAAGTGTAGAAGGAAGGGAGTCCTGAAGAAGTCCCCCCAGGTATTAATACGGAGAGTAGATCCCCGAGGAGATTAATTTTGGGTCAAAAAGGTAGTAGAGATGCAGCCCATTGTCTATCCTGGGTGTGTTTACGGGTTCGTCCGGTTTTATCCGTACCCTTAACAAAAAAAGAAAAGGAAGGAGATTAATGAGAATACTGTATTCTGAAATTCCTTGAGAATACTGTAAAAGTGTACTAGTGCACTGTGGGTCTATAATAATTTATTTATATCTGTGGTTGCCAGGAAGAACGCCACATGTCAACACTTTCACTTTCGAGATATTGCCGATTAAAGTTTTGAATTGTTTTCATGAATTTTGTTCTGATGAATAAGTAAATCCTATACGATAAAGCTCCACTAACACTTAAACTCGAATTTTTTGGAAATATGGAGTTGCCTCCAGCACCTGAAAGTCCGTAAGAAACGCAAAGGAAGGAAAAATTTGTTAAACGACGTTTCACAAATTTTCTGACATAAGAGCTTGACCTAAAAATGCAAACACGTTGCGCCGCAATTCATTCATGGTTGTCTTCGTAACAAAGGAGTTACTCCTGACGTTAGTCATTCCCCGATGAATCTTCGCATCTGATTCTCTGGCGCCGTAGAGCCTGCTGAAGAATATCCAGGGTTCCGTAACATAACTAAACCGGTGTATCCTCGAACAACGAAGCGCTAACCAATTGCTAGTCGCTGGTACACAACCAGGCCGCTAGACGAAGAATTAGCATAGTCCCGGTGTTCGTACGCCACAACCAGAAACTAATCCGTCTGTTCTGTTACGTCAGGCTGGTCAGCCATCCTTAGTCCTCCCTCTTTCTTCCTTGGATCAAGAGTAGCTCGAACATGCTTCGCCCCGCGTCAGACTTCTTAGTCCTCTGAAGAACTTGCACGGGCGTGCACCAGCGCGTTACGAACCTGCTCCTCGAAGCAGTTAAACATACTTTTACGCTACTGCACTTCGACATGTCTGCGAAGCAGTCCAGGCCAGTTTGCAGTTTCATCTGAAACGGTTTTGCCGAAGTGCTTGAGACCCTAGGAACTTGAAGAATCGATGAAAACTAGCACAGGAGTCTAGTCCTTCTTATCGTTTCATTTAAACAGTTTCATCGAGCTGTTTAGAACGCCGGGACACTACGAACCTGAAGAGTCGAAGAAAACAACTTGCAAAACGGTTCGATTCATTTTGCAGTCTGATTGAAAACGGTTTTGTCCAAGTGTTTCGGATACTTAGGGAACTTGGAACGTGACGAGTCAAAGAATTGCAACTTGAAGAACTGTCCAACCCACCTCACAGTTTCATCTGAAACGGTTTTCGAGGTGTGTAAGGTACTAGGAAACATGAAACTTGAAGAATCGAAGTGTTGAGGACCCTAGGGGAACGTAGAACTTGAAGAATCGAGGTGTTTAGGAACCTAGAGGAACTTAGCTAATTTGTATTGCAGTACTACGATTTGTGAAAAGTTAATCAATGTTGGTGCACTTTGATTACCTACGAATACATGAGCACGAAGGACAGTGACGGAACTCTTCAGCAAGGTGTGCACTTAAACCGGACAAGGAGGTATCCACTAGAATCAGTGAATATTTTAATACATTATGGACGGCTGGAAAATGCGAAGGAAATTTCCTTGAGGATGCAGTGTCTCGGATAAAAAGCACCTCGAATCACTCGAGTCGCTGCTCCAGATCTATAGAGACGTCCTTCCTTTTTAAATACCACCGGCTGAAGGACAGTGTAGAAGGTGAGAAGAAGCTGCTTCTTGTAGAAACATGTGCGTGTTTGGGAAATCCATCTATACATGAGAAGTAGCAAGGTTATGAAGTGGTACACAAAAGAGGACAGTCTGAATCGAGAATTTTTGGAGCACAATGAATAGCACTCGCTGCTGTTGCATTGTTAGGTAAAGTGTCAGTACGGTTACAATTCCACTCATTAATGTGTAATGAAAAATTCAAAAAGAATACAGTCAGGTTTAAAAAAAAAATTTTATAAAAGAAAAGTAAACCAACTTCGGAACGCACTAAAGAATTTCACTAAAAAGTATGAAATCATTTCCTTTTGATTTCTATGAATACACACCAACGGTTAATACAATTGATTACAATAAAATATTAAATACAATACAATTTTTTCAGAGGCGGCGCAAAATTAAAAATCTTCGACACTAGAAATTACGAAAATCCTTAAATTGTTTCACATGGTTTCACATATTAATATATCTTCTCTGCCAACCTACTAATTTCCAAGTCCACCATATTCCAATGAAATCATAATCAGCAACATCTATGGTTTGGAAAATTTTCAATTTTGCGCCGCCTTCGAAAAGATCATATTGTATTTAATATTTTATTTCAATCAATTATACTAACAATTGGTGTGTATTCATTGAAATCAAAAGTATTTCTTACTTTTTAGTGAATTTATTAGTGCGTTTCGAAACGGTTTAATTGTTTTTATAAAATTTTTTTATTTCACACTTTTTAGTGGAACGAGTAGAATTTGTAGAACAATGTAGGATGGTTTTTTGGTCTTATTGTTGGTATAACAATAGTTATTATTAATAACAAATTACATGAATTTTTGCAAGTGAAATCATCGCGGAAATATCTTCTACTAAATGTAAAAAGTTTCATCGCGATCGATACATTCTTTGCTGAGCAAACGCCGAAGAAGTCGGTTAAAAATAAATGAAGCATTACGTTTTTTGTAATAACAGTCGTTAGGAAGGAAAAATGAAAAAATTTCTATAACGGGGTCACCCTGGGGACATACTCTACAAGATGTAAAAGGTTTCGTACCGATTGGTCCATCCATCTCGGCGTAATAGGTGAACATACATAAAAAAGGTACATACAGGTCGAATTGAGTAACCTCCTCCTTTTTTGAAGTCGGTTAAAAATTCAGAAGTAGAATGTAGTTTTGCACGCAGAAAGTAAAATAATGTTATCGATGAACACTTAATTATTGTGCAAATCAATTGTCTAGATCAGGCATAAAATAAAAATGTATTTTCTCATTTAATAATTGTAATAATTCTAAAATATTGCAACAGTATTTCCAAATTCTTTTAGTGTCTTCATAGATTCACTATAATTATGGTCACAAATGCATAAATAAACGTGTACTTAATTAATTCTGCATTATAAACTGAAATGAAAAATTATGAACTTATAGAACAGTTTTTGCACTACAGTTTTATTTACTACAGCATGATCGACATAATTATAATTTCTCTCGAGTGCACCCTTGCATTATTCAGGTCGTGAATAGTTACACGATTACTTAAATAGGATTGCTACATTCCATTAAAAATTTTATTTTAATTTTATTGGTCGTCATGAAGTGTACAGTGACTCACGAAAGTGTTCGTAGACAGGAATTAAATATATTCAACCTAATGCTTTTACTTTTTTCATTGTTTAATGTTATTAATCATTGAATTTTATTAGCTCAAGAATTTATCAGACGAGACTGCATAGCAATGTCGTCAAAGTTCAATAAAATAAGACTGACTCAATTTCATTTGTGTATGCAAATGTATATTATATAGAATGCATAAAGCGAGGATACTGGTAGTGTTTTAATTAATTACCATCACTACAGTTATATAGCATAATAACGTAGTTATGTAAAATGTATAATCTCACGAACAATATCGTGTGAATATCTAACCTTTAATGTTAATTTTAATATTAAATTAAGTTTAATATTCAATTAACTTTTAATATTGAATTCAAAGTTTTACATGACAAAGGATTACGTACCACAAGGGCTTATTTGAAAATATGCTTTGATATTTAGATTAAATGAATTCCATGATTAGATCAGTTGTTTCGTGCATTATATTTTGGATTACAAAAGGATATTAGCGTCAACCATAAATTAACGAGGTGAAAATCAGCATGTTCGCATGCCGCTATAGCTTTATGTTCAATCCATTTACTTTGCTGCGCAAACATTTTCGATTTTACTTTAAAAACTGAAAGTTCGTCCGATGACACAGATGCTTACGACCAGAGGAAGGTTTTCACCATAATTTGAAACTTTCTACTCAAGTGCACATCCTGTGGGCGGCTCGTCCGTTTAGGTTCACCGATTCGTTTGTCCGTGCAGCGAGGGTGCAACGTGCATTCACGTTAAACCACATTGCGCCATAACTGTAATGCTAATTCAACACGATTTATTTGATTGAGCCCAAAGGCGGAAGTGCCGCTCAATTTATGATGAATGGCCAAACGGAAAAGCTGCATAGACGTTTTTATCATTAGAGCAAAGCTATTTAAATCAACAACAACGATAAACAAACTGCTATTCAGAAAGTTGTTACTTAAGAGGAATAGTAAACCAAAGCATTCCTGAATATGCGCCAAAACTCAACACAAATGTTTCAATTTATTTGCAATAAACACATCAAGTTTTTCCATTTACGTTTTGTTTGTATTTTCTATCTACCAAAATTATTTGAAAATTGCAATGTGGATTTTCTCATAAAAGTTGCGAATTAGTTGAAGACTTCAACTTGAAGTGAATTCTTTGTAACTTGTAACCATACTTTTTTTGCAGCCTGAAAGAGTTGATCTTAGATCGTAATGGGATCAAATACCTGTCACACGAACTCGGTGAGCTGAAAAACTTGAGAAATATTTCCTTAGCTGGAAATTGCCTCAGCAGTCTGCCACCGTTTTTCAACATGCGAGCCCTCACGCTAACGGTATGTTGCGATGCATTTCATGAGATTATTAAACTACTTTGTAATTTCAAATTACATTACGCTACCAGGTTCGGTGTTACAATGAACATTCACGGGATATAAGTAATATGTGTCTACAGTAATGCGGATACAGGCTAATGAAAGGGCAATTATTAGAAATAAATATAATGGGAGAGAACTCAAAAATTTTTAAGTTCATCTGATTCCTAGACTTCACCGGGGAAATTCTATTAGAAGTTAACCCTCCTTGTATTTTGTCCCACCAAATCGAAATAATCTTTTCTCAGTTCTGCACCTTTCTCCTTTGTTTTCCTATAATAAATAAATAGAGAGCGTTGTCCCCCATTTTCCATTCTCAAATTACAATTATAAAACTACACTAACTACAGGAATAATGTTCCGGATACAAGTAGAATATTTTATTCAATAATTTTGATTGCGATAAATTTTGTATCGAAAAGCAGTTACACAAATTATAGATTTAAAAAGTAAATGAAGAAGGAGTCATAAATTTGCTAATCAAATAAATTTTAACCTGCAAAATTTTAGTTTAGATTATATTACGACCCAACTTACGTCGGGTCAACAAAAAATTAGTTCATAGACTCATCAAGTGTTCCCCTCCACGGAAATCTTTAGTAAAAGGCGAAAGATTTATACGTGATTTGAAGGGAAACCAGAGTAACGGAAATAGTGTTCGGACCTACATATATGGGTCTGCGAGAAAATATTACTTTCGAGAAATATGTCGAATTCAAAGCCACCTAGCGGCCATCGGATGAAGTAGATTCACACCAGGGCCGTATACATTAGGGTGGACCTTACTTAGTTATACTTGGCGGAAATTATTTTATTGATTTTTTTCGGGGCAATCCCTAGAATTATGCCACTGAATGAAAAAATAATGTGTGCAAAATTTGAAATTGATTCGATAACGGGAAATGCTGCCGCATCGATTTTGAAAATTTTTTAATTTTGTAACTCGCTTTTCTCCACTGCGGTATATTATTAGTATATATTTTTATATAACGTTGAATTTGTCTTTTTACTCCCTAGTGTATATACTATACACACTAGTATAACATATAATAATAATCCACCCTAGTGTACATGCTGCATATCACCTTTTGCCTTAAAATGTTCAATTTTTGCACAAGTAGAAACAGTTTAGAATTTTTATAAATAAGTAATGATTACTAATATTGAAATGCATTACAAACAATTGAAAAAATTTATTAAAAATTCCATATTATTCAATCATAGATTACTTACTCTTATTAATTGATAACTAAAAATGTGTTATTTACAGGACGTTTTACCAAAGACCGATCACAATAAAGTCTACAAAGATGAAAGAAGCAGCCAAAATAACTTGTACAAGGTCAATCTCCGAAATAATCAGTTGAAAGGAAATATTATTTTAGGAAATTACGGAGTAAGTAATCAGCATTGGAATCATGAAAACGTCGATTTGTATCTTTCAAAGCAATAATTATTGACCGTTATCGTTTTTATTTCTTGTTTAATCAAGAATTTAACGCATCTAGACGTCAGTGAAAATAGCATTGAGAAATTGGACATCAGTGCGCTTCAGGAATTGAGAAGCATTCGTTGCGCCAGAAATATTTTAACAGAGCTAACCGTCTGCGGAAGAAATCTTGTTTCGCTTATTGCCGGAAATAACAGTAAGATTTGTTTCCTTACTCCACCAATCTCAGAAACACAGATAACAAATACTCTCATCCTTCATTGGCTTCATTTAAAATTGACAAATTCTTGACTTACTTAAATCAAACTGAACTTATCTTTCCAGAATTAAAAAAGCTGATTATAGAACCTATGCCAGTGAACCTCGAGCATCTAGATGTTTCCTAGTAAGTAAAAATTAAAAAATTGTAATGTAACATATTTGCCAAAAGATTCTAGTTTAATCTAATACAAGTCAAATGAAAAATGGCCCATATCTCCGAGATTGTATGTACATAAATTTGTTTCAGCAACAACCTGGACACCCTTCCAGAATGGACACCGGATTTACCAGTATTGCGTGCTCTTTTCGCTTCTCACAACGCTTTGACAGCCTTACCAGACAGACTGCTAACGCAGCCGTCCAGACTAGAAGTTCTTCACCTACCCCACAATAGGTTACAAGCCCTACCACCGCCTAGAAAACCCCTAAACATCGTTCACTTGACGCTACAAGACAACGCATTGACGGTTTTACCAACGAGTTTTTTCGTCAACACAGAGAAGTATGCGAACAACCTCATTTTGCAAATAGATCTCGACGAATGAATTTTATGATAGCCAAATGATAACGTACTTATGGGGCCATTTTTCAGAATGAAGGTTTTGAATCTCTCCAACAATCGATTATCGGAACTTCCTTCTTTGGGGGATGGAAACAAGAGCCGGCAGAGCAACCACAGCTTAGAAAAGTTGTATCTCACCGCGAATTGTTTAACGGACACTGCATTGGACACCCTTGCCAAATTAACGTCCCTACGTGTTCTTCATATGGCATATAACACTTTGGACACCCTTCCTGAAAGGTATTGAAAAACACTGTCAGAAAATATTTTATAAAAGAAAATTAAACCGACTTCGAAACGAACAAATTCACTAAAAAGTATGAAATAATTCCCTTTTGATTTCTATGAATACACACCAACTGTTAATACAATTGGTTCAAATAAAATATTAAATACAATACAATCTTTTCGGAGACGGTGCAAAATTAAAAATTTTCGACACTAGAAATTACGAAAATCCTTAAATTCTTTCACATGCTTTCACATATTAATGTATCTTCTCTGCCAACCCACTGATTTCCAAGTCCACCATATTCCAATCAAATCATAATCAGCAACATCTGTCATTTGGAAAATTTTCAATTTTTCGCTGCCTCCGTAAAGATTGTATTGTATTTAATATTTTATTTTAATCATTTATATTAACAGTTAGTGCGTGAATTTTTTTAGTGCGTTCCAAAGTTGGTTTAATTTGTAGAACAATGTAGGGTGGTTTTTTGGTCTTATTGTTGGTATAACAATAGTTATTATTAATAACAAATTACATAAATTTTTGCAAGTGAGATCATCGCGGCAGTATCTCCTACTAAATGTGAAAGGTTTCATCGCGATCGATACATTCCTTGCTGAGCAAACGCCGAAGAAGTTGGTTAAATATAAATGAAGCATTACGTTTTTTGCAATAACAGTCGTTAGGAATGAAAAATGAAAAAATTTCTATAACGAGATCACTCCGGGGACATACACTACAAGATGCAAAAGGTTTCTCGGTGTAATCGGTGAACATACACAGAAAAAAAAACGAAAAAAGGCACATACAGGTCGAATTGAGTAACGCCCTCCTTTTTTGAAGTCTGTTAAAAATGCAAAAGCCAACAAAGTTGTGAAAGTGTCCTCCTATTTTTTTATCATTATTGGTTGTGTATATTTCATTAATTTTTTGCAGTTGCACAGCTTCGTGGAAAGATTTGGAAGAATTAGTGCTATCCGGAAACCGACTTCAATATCTGCCAGACAACGTAGGCAATTTACGTCATCTACGAGTGTTACGAGTTCACTCTAACAGGCTCTTAACATGTCCAACGTTTAACAAAACGACTTCGCTAAAGGTAATGTTACGGAAGCTAACAAATAAATGTAATCCCTTGACGTATGTACAAAGACGTCTCGGATACGTCGTATGGTTACGACTACAAGTAATTTTTACGAGTAATTTTGCTCCACGATAATGCTTGACCACATATTGCGAACAAAACAGTAAAACAATTAGCAGAGTTGAAATGTGAGGTTCTTCCTCACCCTCCTTATTCGCCTGACCTGTCACCTACTGAATACCATTTTTTCAAGCACTTAGATGGCTTTTTGAATGGAAAAATATTCAAAGAAAAACGTGCTGTGAAAATTTGCATTTGATAACTTTAATGCCTCACGTTTATTAGATTTCTACCAGAAAGGCATTCAGCACTTGTATCACGATTGAAGAAGTGTATTGATGTCGATGGAAATTATTTCGATTAATAGAATATGAATAAAGCTTGTAAAATTAAAGTTTATGTTAAAGATTCTGAACGGCCATTTAATTTGCAACAACCTAATAATAACGTAAATGTTGTAAGTAATAACAAAAAAGTAATAACGTCAGACGAATCGAATTTGAATCTTCGGGTCTCTGTAAGGTCGAATTACTTCAAGAATCGCAGTCGAATGATGATTTTATTTAATGTGTACGTCAAGGGGTTAATTTACTCGAACAAATGGGATGAATATACGGGAGTTAAACAAATGAACCCTGGCGTAGGTATTGGATTTAGCCCATAATCAATTGGACAGAGTAAATCTGGCGACTTTAGTGCCGCCCCAGCTACAGTTTCTGGATATATCCTGCAATTCGAGGCTCCACGTGGACCCTAGACAATTCCAAGTATACAGATCCCAGCGACCGATATCGTTAGTCGACGTATCGGGACAGAATAGACCGAGTCTACCTTCTCACCCTCATCAGCAGGAAATTGTATCCTCGGGGAAGAGCGCGGAGCAGCCATGGAGACTAGGATTTTCGGAAACGGCTGGATCTAGAGAACGGTAAAAACTGGTTTATTACTATTGATCGATATCTCGTATCGGTTACCTTGGATCAACCTGACTAACACATTTCGAATCAAATTATTTGCATTCGAATCAGTTTTTATTCGATGTAACTACCACATTATATATATTATTATTATCTACCAACAAATATTTCTCAATTTTTGAAATTCATGTCTATGAAACGTGAAAGAAATATTATATAAATTCTTAGTAGCGTAAAATGATGTTGAAAAATAACTTCTACTTTCATTCATATTCATGTCCTCATTAATATTTTCTTTGTACATACGTTTTACTCTGGAGGTGTTCATTTTTTCGTATAAATGCATAAATTCGCTTCTACTATATTTCTATGCTGGTGTGTGCAGATTATACGTTTCACAAGTCAGGATGCCGTCATTCTGCAACGTGGAAGGTCTGTTCGGCATATTTGACGGTGGCTCGAACCAAGAAGCACCTAACGCTCTTCAAGAAATGATACCTCGGCTTCTGTTGGAAGAGAGAACCGTTCGCGAGACGTCGAAAGAGTACTTAAAATACACGCTGTTGTCGGCTCACAGAGAACTGAAGGAGAAAGGACAGAAATACGGCATCGACGCAACCCTGGTGCATCTTGTTAGGGTTCAATTGCAACAGGGATACCCGAAAGCGGCCACGAGGTACTCATTGAAGGTGGCTTCTTCTGGGGATGCGAAAGCTGTGCTTTGCAGGGCAGCGGGTCCATTGAATTTGGCCCCGCCCAAGAAGGTCTCCGTGAAAAATCAACTGGGGAACGCGGCCATGTTTCCTTTAGTAGTTCCCGACCCGACATTCGAAGAAGTCGATTTAGAGGATGACGATGAATTCGTGATAATCGCGAATCGAAGACTGTGGGAAGTGTTGAGCATCCAAGAAGCCGTTCGAGAAGCCCGAGCAGAGGCCAGTCCGGTTCTCGCAGCTAAGCGGCTGCAAGACCTGGCGCAGGCTTACGGCGCAGAGGATAATTTAAGTATTATGGTCGTCCGATTAACCGGACCCAATCAGGGTGATTTGGATCAGGTCATGAGGGAGTTGAGACACGCGGTTGGAAAGAATAGGACCCAGACGGATGGGGGTTGTCCTTGTCCTTGTTGCGTGCCACCGGCTGCGCATAAAGCACCTGGACCCTGTTGCTGTCACGCGAACGAGGGTTATTACTTGAATGGCGTGTTAAAAAGCATAGTGAACAGGTAATACTGCACCATTTTTATTCTACGGATTTGCTGGATCTGCAAGGTGTAGATATTAACATCTATGATGAAATTGTGATACAGGTCCAACAAACCCCATAATGGCTCCGGTAGGTACTTCAAAAACCGTCGACCTGCGCAAGAAAATGAAAGTCCACCGTACAAGGACGACAGGAGCTCGCCAAGTGGTCAGTCTGATCAAGCCAGCGATAGTACTTTTAAATCGAGACATCCTTCCGGTAGAGTCTGGCCAGGAAGTGCGGCTTCCAGAGCCACAAATAAGGCCCGGCAAAGTGTGTTCGTGCACGAGAATGGAGGAAGGAAGGTAACCGAAAACGAAAACACATACAGTAACGCTAAAAAATATTTCGGACGATCGCTATTAACGTAAGTCTTTGTACAGACCTAAACGGTTTGGCAAATCATTTAGGACTGTACGAAGCCTTATAAATATAGAGAACCGATGGTTAGTGTAATAATAAATTGGGGACATTTGTGCAGGTTTCGACTTGCCAAGGAACGCCAGAGGACACCGTCTCTGAGAGGTCCGGGGCATTAAGCGAGGAGCAGTTTCGTTGCTGGGAGTATATGCTCGAGCAGAATACTCAGCTCTTATTCGACAAGGAATTGGACACTCTATCGAGAACTCCATTGCGCCGGGGTCAATCGAGATCCACTCCTCAATTAGGAGGCAATTTGCCTTTTCTATCGAAGAGATTCGGGAGCGCCAGATCCTTTAATCCTTCCCTTCCGCGGCCACCTATCGTACGATTTGGTAGCGGCAGGAGATTACTGAACGGAGGACCGAATGCGGCTTACTTCGGCAGCCTGCAAAGGCTGATGCCGTATAATCTCGAATACGATTTTGCCGTTATTCAAGAAAGAAACGGATTGGACTCCCTTGAACAGGATGCTACAAGAATGCAACAATACTGGGGAGTAGCCACCACTGAGCTGTGATACTGATCGATGCCCCTTCGGTTTTGCAATTGTAATACTGTGTTGAAAAACGCGTTCCATATCACTATACCTTGTCCAACAAGGCACAGTTGATGTTACCTTTCTCAGTACTGTCTCGCTTCGTTGGACAAGTCATCTCGCTAGTACATAACAAGCACAATCATTTATACTTTTACGGTGTAGATACAGCATACCGAATTGTAAAGCCTAAAACAGAAAACAAACCTTTTGTACCGAACAAAAATATGTTAAATATAAATCACAAGATGTAAGTGTAAATGTGAATAGTTCTAGAAATAGGAAAGGAAGTATGTATAAGAAAATTTAAAAAAACGTTCTATTTAATAATCATATGCATTTCACATGTGGATATATTCAATGTAAATGTAGTTACATATATTAGAGGTACCTAATGAAAATATATTAAGGCAATGCCAAACCATAAATCACACATTTTCATGTGTTATTCTTTTCAAAGAATAAACGAAACGATCTCACATTATTTATATACAAAAAATTGTGATTATATATAGTATTTTTTTAATAAATTAGTTGAAAATTATTCTAATAAGTATTTAACTGCATTTATATATCAATTATGCGTAATAAAGATCAGCTATACAAATACATGGATTGTATGGAGGTACGGATTCGATTTTTCGCCTAACTATAATGCTTGCGAAAATATATATATTCTTTTACAGGAACAAACCGGCAACTTTTGTACCTGAAGTTATGACATAAGTAATCAACAGTAGTACTTTACGACAACGTACAATTACTTTCTATTTTTACGACAAAAATACGCAATTACAGATTTTGAATTTGTATCGCGACACACCTGGAACAATACATTGCACAACAACTTGGCATATTTATCGAACTCGTAAAACGACAATATAACAAACACGTGATTTGTGTCTAACATTGTTGCATTATATTATTTATTGAACAGCAGAAAACTATCTACTGTCCAGACATAGGACACTGGCGTCACAAACTGCTAGCGATTGTACTATTCAGCGAGCGGGTACAGTGATGGTATTCAGCTTATCGATTCGTACGCAATGTCCACCAGATGGCGTGAAAACAGAGAGGAACAGAGAGTCACCGACGAGATACTGTTAAAGACTGCCAGCCTTACGGGACTACGTGTCCCGCGAAAATGTCGGTATTTTGTTACGCCCTCTGGGATTTATTCTAGCTCCAGCCAGAAAAACAAAAAGCCTCTGACGACATTTCGTTAGTGCAGAAGACCACTGAAGATATTATTATTAAATATTGCATTCTCCGCCATATTTTAGACAATGTTTTGGCACTATTTTGATACTATTCTCGTCCGTGGAGTAACTTTTAGTGATGTGGTCTTTCAGGTCACTGTAATTTTCACCGTTACCACACCGCCCATTGCGCCCATTTATCGGACCGCGGAATAGCACAGGGGCTGGCAGTCTTTAACAGTATCTCGTCGGTGCTTCGGCCAGATCTCGTAGTCGGAGGAGAGATTTAAATTCAGAAAAATAAACTCATAATTGAGAGAAATAACTAGGAATGTTTATTTTAAACAATCGCGAGAACTCTGAATAATAATTTGAAACTGAAAACTGAAATATAAAACTGAAAAACTGAATAATAATTTGAAGTAAATGATTCGCTAAATGATCAATTTAATACAACCATGCGCGAAGGTACTATAAATATAAATACGTGTTGTCACGTCGCGAGATCAAGTGAAAAGAATGAAGAACAACAGTTGCCGCTTGACACAAGGAGGAATTCTCCTGTTCTTTTGCCATGACAACTGTTGATAAACAGTTGCGGATAACGTTACAAAGAATATTTGATTTCGCGCCGCTAGGGATATTTCGCACCGCTATGGATATTCTCTACAGCTGCTCTACAGCACGGCCAATCCCGGGCGTGAGCATTCTCAGTTACTCTCTGATTTTACGTTATCGAGGCGCAATTTCTTAGACCATATATACCTATAGACTCGGCATAGGTATAGTATGTGCATACGATGCTATGTGACGAGATCCAAAATTATCTGGTGTCCACAAGCCTCGATTCGAGATAATTTAAAATGGTGGATAGTGTATGAGACGAAACGAGTGCACAGTACACAAGTATTGTATTCGACATATACATGTATATTGTTTTTACTGTTCTTTTTTTAAATAAAGTAAGTTGTGAGGAAAAAATACAGATTTTAAAATGAGTTAACCATATTTAAAATAATAAGAGTAAAGTAAAAATGAACGAGTAATAAAATAAAATACATGTATGTATTCCCCTTTCCCCTCTGCCACTTTACCTTCGCGGTACTTTTCCCACAAGCGTCGTCTGCTAGCCGGTTTAATCTCGGAACAAGGCAGAATTATCTGCGCCGGGTCTATAGATATATATGGTCTAAGACTCAATCGGAACACTGCTCTGGTAACATGCTCCGTCCCGTTATTCCTACGTCCATGGTAGTAGGTTACTATCGATTTAGTCGATAATTTTCATTCGATGGTGCCCAATGGTGCCCATCACTACACGGAAATTTCGGACGCGATTAATCGAAGCCGCGATCGCGCTTATCGCGATTCGTTCCAGGGCATGTCCTAACAGCCAATCGGATCACGTTCCGAGGTATACGGCGTTATCTGGAAGTGGAAGAGGTCGTCGCTAATGGTAAAGGTAGAGCGCAGATGCGTGCGCGTCGACATTGACTGGAAATTTGCCGAGGGAGGCGGCATCGTCGCGTCTGCCGAAACGTAAAAATTTCTTAGCAGTCGGCTCTTTAGATAGGATCGACTGCCTCGATTCAAATTTAGTCGAGTCCAGTCGAGTCGCAGCAGTTGAGTCGGTCAATTCGCGTCCGATTCATCACGGTTTCCTTCGAATTTCTACTTATCACGGTGCTGAAATCTTGTTTCCGTCGGTTCCGAAACATTTCGGAAGTCGATTCGTCGCGTTAAACATCTCTGTATCGATTCGTTTGAGAAAACCCGTTCCGGAAGAATTTCATTTCGAGAAACAGGAGATCAGCTAAAACGCGTCTGTCGACGCAACGCCCGGTCTGGGTTAGGTCCGAGTTAGCTGTCTGGCAAAGTAATAGTAGCAGAAACAACCCGTGTAAGTCGAATATCACGAAAAATCGCAAGATACGTTTTTCTTATTCAACACGAACACATCGGTAAAACGGACGAGGTATACATTCGCGCAAAGTGAGCAAAGAGTCGAGTAGAACTGGTAAACGTGCGATTTCCATCACCATTGTCGGTTCACCATAAGACAAGAGGTAAGTGAATTTCTATTTCTTATTCAAGTCGCCGTTCGGTATGTGAACGGTGTTCTCCTGTTTTCTTTTTATGCTTTCTTATTCCATGGATATCTCACCGAGTAAATATTTTTCGAGGATACGCGAAACGCATAAGACAGAACCGTGCTCGAATTATTTCGATATCGAGTTTCGCGAACGGGCGAGGAACGTGTGCATGTGTATCGGACGCGTGGACGGTATGCTGGCGTTCTCTGTTTCTTCGTTTCTGCAAAATCTCTTCGCTGAACATGTTCGAATGGTACAAGGTCTGTTCACGTAGCTGCTGCATAATTGTTTGAACTTGAGCGATTTTTATTGAAAATTCACGGTTTGCGGTTTGCGATCGTGATCGATACACGCGTTCGCACAGCTTGGTCGGTCGTTTTACGATTTGCGCGTTCGTGCAAACATGCACGAGTGGTCCGAACTAGTTTGCTAGGTCCTATCGATAATTTAGCACGTGTCGCGTTGTACCAATCGAAAGCTGTGGACACGATCGCATCGGTCTCGACTCCATGCACCAGCGAGACGGAGGGTGTTACTAATTTCACTTAAAACTCAAAAGGTTTCGTCGACTCTTAATCAATTGTTTGTACAAACTCGCCGATTGTTCTCGGTCGAATCCATACATGTCATCGTCGGACATATAGTTTCCGTTTAAAATCGATACACTCGAGTGCGCATCGAGTTGCGTAGTTTCTTCCTCGAAGAGCGATTAAGGTTCATCATCGTTTAGGACACGCGTCAGGTTTTGCAAACGAAGTAATTGAGGTTAACCGTGTTTTCGAAGTATGGTACTCCTTGAACCGTAATCTGCTGTTCTCTATGGATATTATGTGAATTATTCCTCCCCTCGGGGGGAGGTAGAAAATCCCGCCACCCGTTATCGGATTAATATCGTTCGAATTCGGTAACCGATCGAAGATAATTATTTTCAGAGATTGTAAACAGTCTGCACGCTTTGCGCAAATGATAGCAGAAATATTGTAAGCACGATGGTCACATGTTGCCCTTGTGCATTGAACGCATTGAACGAGTCGCTGGAAAGATTAGCGATGCGTGTTACACGGTTTGAAAGATCCGTCTAACAATAAGTAGGAAAATACCGTTTGATCGTCGTCGTGAAAAGGACTCCCGTCTCGAGAAGCACGACGCACAGTGGTCGGAAATCGCCAAATCGTGGTCAAAAGTCCAAAATTTTTTTCCGTTGTTTAAAAATCTATGTAATACTATTTATAAGGTTCCAGAGCACGTTTTTTTGTTACAGCCAATATTTAATACGTACTTATGTCGGAGATACGTAAGTTCAAAGTAAATAGTTCTAGAAGGCCGGCATTTTCAACCATAATTGAAATTACCTCTGCGACTTATTATAGCGCTGTAACGCTGGCTTATCATTCTTGCTATTATTGGGCATGTCCTAATTTAATATAATATTCTCATTTTATTGCTTTATTTAATTTTTTAAAGCTCTGGGAGATGAAAAATAGAAATCTACACGTCTGGTACATTTCATTAACGAAAAAGTTGCTTATCAATCGCGATCAAGCAATCATTTTTTTTGGAAAAGAAACTGTTCAGGCTATTTAGCAAGTGTACGTTTCATTTCCCTGCGACCTATTGCGACCTTATGAATTATCGCCATTTCCTTCGCGACCGGTAACGTTCCGAAATGGCGAATTTGCCCTAAATCGTAGACAAAACTAATTTTCGCAAATGTAAGGTACATTATTGTTATATATTATAATAAAATGCTTCAGACAGTCAACAGCCAATTGTTTCTTCTGGCACTTTCAACTTTTTCTCCCACAGTATACATATCTTTATTTTACTAGAGGTGAGTGAAATATTGGAACGAAACAGAACTGAGAAACTTCTATTACATTTTAGTACTAAAGAATTACCTCGCATGCAATATTTAACACTAAAATCTTACATTTTTTGCTATCCGAAGTCACCTGATAATAATTTCATATTTGTGGAAATAAATAATTTTCTCGCATAACCGGCCGCCATTTTGTTTTTTGTAATTTTGACTTCATATTCAACGGCACGAGAAATGGGAATACTAATTTTCAAGGAGTCCAATAATTTGTTGGGTTACGCTTCCGCCATATTGAATCCGCCATTTTGTTTTTTGTAATTTTGACTTCAGATTCATATTCAACGGCACGAGAAATATGGGAATACTAATTTTCAAAGAGTCCAATAATTTGTTGGGTTACGCTTCCGCCATATTGAATCCGCCATTTTGTTTTTTGCAATTTTGACTTCAGATTTATAATCAGCGACCCGAAAAACTTATGAGTATCAATTTTGAACTAAATTGGAGTACTCCTTCCTATTTTGACCACGTTTTGGCGATTTCCGACCACTGTGCGACGGTTATTCTTGCCCTGGACATCTAGACGCGAGGAATAATGTTAGAGAAGATTTGTTTGGCATGCGCTAACAGTATGCACAGCGCACACGTCGAGCCTACAGAATTCGACTAGATGAAATATCGGAGGTTTTGGTCGCGTCTTTATCAATGATTTTCGCGTTGCCAAAATAGAAATGTATTTTAAGGGAAACCGAGCGCTTTTCCAGGTTTTATCGGGACTTTGGCACCGAACCAAATATTGTCGTCAGCTAGACCTAACCGTCGAGTTGCCGAGTAGACGGAAAACCTGCCCCGCGAGAATCGATTACGCGTTGAAATAAATAGCCGCCGCGATTCAAGCATGGGCAGATTTATTTTAGAAAAGGGAAAGAAAATTCCCGGCAAGTTACGCGCTGCGAATGGCAGATCGAGTAAAACGTGTTCGCTGTACGAGTCCGACGGTGGCGGAGACTTATGAAACGATCGGTATCGATCGGGATTCCCGTTCAACAAATCGTAATGCCATTAAGTACGCGTTGTGCAATCTTAGATACGATTTCGTACGCTTCGTATTTATAATTTATCATTGAATCGTGAAATTAAGCTACTCCTTCGTAGATAAACGCAACGACGCAATTGATCGCCGACGTCTTAGCCTTCGAAGCGGAAGACAAAAAATCCGTTAGCTCTAACGTTCGGTTCCGAAGAGGGCAAGTTGAGAACACGAAAGAATACGGAAGTGCGTAGAAGACGTGTATTGCGTTCGACGTGACGCGGCGCAGCGAGACCCTAGTAGCACAAAAATATTGGGTAAATTTTTTTTTTCAAATATTGAAAAAATATTTTTTAAGCCACACTTTTTCATATGAGAAAAATATTATATCTGAATATTTTATACATATACAAGAAATGTAAAAAATTCAATGTTCAGAAAATATAAGCTAAATATTCAGAGAATATAAATTACATATATAAAAAACATAAAGTAAATATTTAAAAAACGTGAAACTCATATTTAGATAACGTTCAATTAAATCTTCAAATTTAAGAAAAAGTTATAACAAAAATTAAAAACTATAATGTAATAACACTACTTTCTGTGCACTGCTCGAGGGAATATTTATCTTCGTCTTCGAAAGGGGTTTATTGAAAATACAGAATTTTTTTATGCAGTTAGAAAGATTAATGGTTCGGGGAATGCTACATTCGTAGGCCCATAGATTTTTTTGTGCAACTGTGCATGTGCAATTGCATCGATTCTTTAAGTAGAAATGCATATTTTTCGTTGTACTAATCGATTTCACTGTTTATTCTGTGTAAAAAATGATTACCATAGCAAAAAATTATTAAATTATCTGGTTTTCAAGATACTTAAAAATTTCTATTTCTAATATTACATAAAGATTAATTTTATGAGAAAATATATTTTTTTCATGGTATGAAATAGAAATATTATTTGTATATTAGGAAAAACTATTCTATTTTTAATATTAAATAGAGATTCGTTTTATAATGAGAAGAAATATTTTTTTCATAATATGAAATAAATATTATATGTATATTAGGAAAGAATATTCTATTTCTAACATGAAATATAGATTCATTTAATATTTAGAAAAAAATATTTTTCTCGTAACATGAAATAGATATTTCCTCCATGTTTATAAAATAATATTCGTTACTTAATATAAAATAAATATTGTATGAATATTTGAATATTAAAAAAAGATTGAATCTCTTTTTAATATTATATGAATGTGTATACAATGTTTTGTGCTACTAGGGGAAGCTGTGAAATGTCAAGAAAAAAAAAGAAAGTATCGCTCGGAGTTATTGCACGCCGAAAGATAACGTCGAAGGAAAGAGGAGGGAAGCGACGTCAGCGATACGCTTGACAATGTCGAGGAATCGGTGATCGTTCGAAATCTCGAACGCACCATCTCTGCCAAGGTTACCTCGTGATCGAATTCGAACGAAAATAAATGATATTAGGTACTCGATAAAGCGTGGCCAACCCCGGGGATAAGCGCACCCGATCAATTATTTGATTTCGTGCAAATTTTCGATCGAATCGATCGCGATGATCGCGTCGATGGTGGGGGTGAAGCGGCGAAGGAGTAAAGGGATGACGCGCTGAGAGGTGGAGGGACGTTATTCTTACACTGTCGAAATATTGCCGAGCATCTACATATATTACAGAACAAACGAGATTTTCGATCGTCTAATTTTCGTGATCGTCATGATGGCTATAGCCCTCGTATCAGCAAGTTTTTTGAAAGTTTTCTTGCTATTAATTAATCATTTTGTCAGGATCATTTAACCTTTTATGGGCCAAAGCAGATAGGGTAACTGCACCAGTGAATGAACATTTAAGAAATTGTTCAGGAAAATATTTTATTTAAAAAAAAACTATGTGAATTAAAGGAATCTCATATATGCCAAATAGCTCCCTATACTTCATTTGTCAAAAATAAATGAACACAAATACAATGAAATTATTATTATTCTTCTTTATTAAACGTTAAATCAAAAATATGAAAAATACCAGTCAATGAACACTACATTCTAGTAATTGAATAATGCTAGTCCAATCAATGAACAAAATTACTAAACAATATTCTCCTATTTATTTAACTCTTTAATCACAATTTTATCGCTAGTATGCCGTCCGGGTTAAAATTTGTTGAAATATACAAAAGCGTTCATTTACTGGTGCCCGTTCATTCACTGGTGCAGTTACCCTATATCCATGCCCAAAGTGTAGGGGGCATTAGCCCTAGGTAACTTCACAGTAAAATTCATCAGGCTAAATTATCCCAGGTATTTACCTGTAAAAAAAAAAGATTTTCGATCGTCTAATTTTCGTGACCGTCATGATGGCTGTAGCCCTCGTATCAGCAAGTTTTTTGAAAATTTTCTTGCTATTAATTAATCATTTTGTCAGGACCATTTAACCTTTTATGGGCCAAAGCAGATATATCCATGCCCAAAGTGTAGCGGGCATTAGCCCTAGGTAACTTTACAGTAAAATTCATCAGGCTAAATTATCCCAGGTATTTACCTGTAAAAAAAAAAAGATTTTCGATCGTCTAATTTTTCGATGCTCTATCGCGTAGTCGCAATCGATTTGCGATTTGCGATGGGACTCGGTCGCGCAAACGCGATTCACAGTAGGCAGCGATCTGATCGATGCGACGTACCTTGAGCTACCCTCGTGGCTTGAATTTCTCAGTTTACCTTCGGGAGAAAAGGAGATCGAGTATGTTCGTATCGTAGGATTATACTTGGTTACCGATCGCTCGAAACTTGACACAGAGGTGACCTCCGTGCCGGCGGTATCGATTCTTTTGCGGATAGAATTCGCGCCGCATCATCGTATTTCAGATAGTATGCTTCCGCGAACAGTCTGAAAGAGGAGGAAAGAAACGAGCCGTTGCTAACCAACGTGAAGGATCGCCGTCGATCCTAAGAAATGCTCGAGTTACTCTAATTATCTACGTATACATGTATATATATATCGACGCGTGCACGTGTCTACGGATCTTGATGCAAAATAAAAATTGTCTGCGCCGATTCAAAGCAATAGAAACTTTCCTATTCACTTTCTATTGATAATTTTAATAGAGGAATCATATATCGGCATCTTTATTTCTCAAATTTTCCTTCAATTTTCTTCTAAATGCGTAAAGATCCGCAGTCTACTCGCATCGTTCATCGAGCTGCAGCGTCCTTGTTTCGGCGAGACCCTCAACTTCGAAGGTAAGAACTGTTCCGAACGTTTAGCTCGATCGGAATGTTTCCTGGGTTCGATTGTTTGCGATCTCTCTCTCGCACGCGCGCACGCTCTCCCCCTTTTCCTTGGCGGATATAGTTTATCTATTGCATTAAGCGTGCGAGTGTTGCGCACGGGTTTACGTAACGAGCAGCGGTTTATCGGTATCGGTATCGACGTCGCTGGCGGTCGCGGTTGCGGTAACACTGACGATGGCGCTAGCGCTGGCGCTAGCGGCGGTGATCGATCACGTTCAAACTGCCGCGCACTATCCTAGGTCCTAGGCCGTATACGTAGATTACATATAGAGGATCGTTGCGCGTCAGTCCGCTCGCGGAGTGCACCGCCGCGACGCGAAAAGCGAGACATGCTCCGCGCGACGGTAAGATACGATAAGACGCAACGTTTCGCGGAATCTAGAGCACCAACGCTCGCTTTATCGCGTTTTGATCTTTGTTTCAGACTGAAAATATGAATGGAGTCGAGAGTTGGTCATTCCCTCCGAAA
The DNA here is from genome assembly GCA_963971365.1 of Lasioglossum villosulum. Classification (NCBI taxonomy): domain Eukaryota; kingdom Metazoa; phylum Arthropoda; class Insecta; order Hymenoptera; family Halictidae; genus Lasioglossum; species Lasioglossum villosulum. Next base: position 32,233,039 of record OZ020497.1, read on the forward strand.
CAGGCTCTATACGATCCATCTCTCGAGAAAGATGCTTGCGGCGTTGGATTCATCGTGGCTATAGATGGGAAAAAATCGCACAAGGTGAGGCAGGGGAGGCCGTTGAATTTCTCGCAAATTTCTGATTTCATTTCTCTGGTCGTTTGACAAATTTGTTTTCGTAATCTGTTGACAGATTGTTCGCGATGCGGAGATTTTATCGGCACGCATGAACCATCGCGGTGCTTGCGCCTGCGATAACGACACCGGAGACGGGGCCGGTGTACTTTGCGCAATTCCGCACGAGTATTACGCTGAGCAAGTTCGGTAAGAGATAACCAGGATTCGTGGTGCGACAGTTTCTTTTTCTCTTCATCTATCAGCCCCTCTGACGTAGCGACGAAGAGCGGAACGATTTTATCACAGCCGCGAGTTCACAGAATCGTAATTTCTCTAGGTTATCGTGTTACGTACGTGTGACTACGTCGCAACAGTTAGTGCGTGTTTACCTTCTTATCATCTCCGCTATGTATGTAGATCGGTCTGCTATGTATTACCACGCTAGTCACGATGCGACTAAAACTCTTATTTCTTCGTTTCTCGTCAATGTATCGTGTCCTTGTTCTCCTCCTGTTTCTTTTTCCTCTTTCCTCCTCCGACTAGCCTTCCGATTAACGTGGAGCACAGTGTACATTGGACACGATGTGATTTATGGTCGCGGTCAAGATTTCTCGTTCACGTATCGCCGGCGTGATTCACGATCGATCGAATGCTTTTCGGTTTTATCTCTATATTGACTTCCAGTCGAGAACGTGCATGTATTATCAGACAGGAAATGAGAGTGCTCATGTCCGGGGTTTGTTCTGCCACCACCTTTGTCAGCATAGGCGAAGGCAGAACCTACATCCATACAAAGTATTATAAGGGTGTACAAAGTATTATAATTGTACCAAACGACCTGATTTTTTTATAATTAATTAGCAGCATTTGTTTATGAAATGATCTGCAAAAAGGATTTCACAAAAAATTATTATTTGCAAGGTTACGGGCAGAAATAAAAAAAGCATTTCTTTTAATTTTTTTATTAGAGCACTTAATGAAAATTTAAAATATATGTTTGTTATATATATGATGAAAATTTCATCGAAATCGATTAACATACAGACGAGCTGCAAGCGGTTTAAAATGGTGAAAATAGAGTAATAAAACCTACCCTGGCATCTGCAGGATGGCAAAAATTATATACTTAATTATTTTATGGGGGTAGACAAATGTAACTACCCCATCATAAACGCTGCCAGCCAGGTACCGCTAAGGTCGGTCCGACTGCGCGACACGGGCAGTCCCGACAAATTCTTTTAACATTTGATTAATAGGCGCAGGATTTCCTACCCCCAATAATAACTCCGCCTTCGGGGTTAGTATATCAAAGGGAGAAATACGCGAGAGGAGCAGGCACTTTGGAAACTCCGAGTCCGTAGCTACAAGCCCGTGTCTCAAACTTATTGTCCATTTATATATAAAAACTACGTTCAGAATAAACATCCAAGTGAATTAATCAAATCAGTTTTGTGAACACCTCCACACTTTTTTATTTGGGCCCTTACTGAAAATTTAAAATTTATGTTTTGGAGATCTATGGTAATTATATAGGGTAACTGCACCAGTGAATGAACGGGCACCAGTAAATGAACGCTTTTGTATATTTCAACAAATTTTAACCCGGACGGCATACTAGCGATAAAATTGTGATTAAAGACTTAAATAAATAGGAGAATATTGTTTAGTAATTTTGTTCATTGATTGGACTAGCATTATTCAATTACTAGAATGTAGTGTTCATTCACTGGTATTTTTCATATTTTTGAATTAACGTTTAATAAAGAAGAATAATAATAATTTCATTGTATTTGTGTTCATTTATTTTTGACAAATGAAGTATAGGGAGCTATTTGGCATATATGAGATTCCTTTAATTCACATAGTTTTTTTTAAAATAAAATATTTTCCTGAACAATTTCTTAAATGTTCATTCACTGGTGCAGTTACCCTACATATCGAAAATTTCATAGAAATCTGTTTGCTTTTTTCATTTTTGTCTGCAACCTAGTAAATTTTAATTTTTGGAAAATATTTTTTTAGATCATTTAGAAAACCAATGCTTAAATTGATGATAAAAAATTCAGGTCGCTTTTGTACAATTATAAAAAAGTTATTTTGGTTTAAAAGGTGTACGAATACTTTGTACGCCCACTGTATACCTTACATCTGGATATTGTCTGTCTCTGTCTATACTGACAAAAGCAATGGTAGAAACCACCCCAGAGCAGTTTCATATTTTCTCTGGTATCGCTTTGCGTCCTCGCGGCAAAATTGACACAAGTAAAAAAAACACGTTTTTCAGGAACTGTTTTCAATATAATAGTATATTGTGGAGGCGTCAAAGCTATTGTTGGAAGAATTTAATCTCGAAGTAAACATTAATAATGTCATTTTAGCCTTACAACTGACATCCCTTTTTACTCTTAACATTTTTCATTTGTATCTGATACCCATACGGAACTGATATATTTTGAGTTGTAGTTGGCAGCTAGACAATGAAGTTAAATAACAAAATTAAATTTATCTGAACTTTGTGTGGTTCATATTATAACATCTGCGGTACTAATTAGATTTATTTAATAATTTACTACGTAAACGTCTTTATAATTTCAATTATTGTGAGATAAGAATTCCGGAACCGGTCAATCGACCACTCGAAAATCAGGTATTTTGACTTGTGTCACTTTTCGTCGCAAAGGTACGATATTATGCATGCATTTTCCATTTTGCTGTACAAGAAAATGTTCTCGTTACCGTATCCTTTCGTTTCTCTCTAGCAAAGAACAAAATGTCGAGCTGCCACCATTTGGCCGCTACGCCACCGGAATATTGTTTTTGGACAAGAGTTCGCACGAACAGACGGAGGCACAATTCGAAAAGTTGGCCGAGGAATGCAACCTCAGGGTAGAGAACTATTTAAAATTCGATCTTACATTTTAGTCTCTTATTTTACGATTTGTTCGTTCCTCTATCATAGTTTTGTTCTGCAGGTAATTTGCTGGCACGATGTTCCAACCGACAATACAAAGATTGGTCGAGTGGCGCAGAAATGCGAGCCTTATATGCGTCAAGTGTTTGTTACCGGTGATCAAGACGATGCCAGTCTCGCGCGTCAGGTACAGTTCAAATTTCGCGTATCGTTGAAGGCCGTTGCTCGTTCGAGTAGCGCTACTTATTGATAATTTTTTATACGTGGAATTCACAGGTTTTTGTACTGAGAAAGAGATCGTCCCACTCTATACCACGACCTGGAATTAGATACTATATATGTTCGCTCTCCTTGCGAACGATTGTTTACAAAGGTCAATTGACGGCGGATCAGCTGTGGCTTTATTTTCTGGATTTGAAGGTGAGCATAAAGAAAGCGATGTTGCGCCGACGCTGTCCATCTTGGTATACATACTCGTTAATTTATTTATCGACGCATTTGTTTTCGCCTATCGATGCAGTCCCCGAAGTTTGAGACGTATTTGACGCTGGTTCACACAAGATTTTCCACCAACACGTTCCCTAGTTGGGAAAGGGCGCATCCACTTCGGTAAGCGGTTGCAACAATCGAACATTCCATTAAGCAGCTGTTTGTCCTTTTATGGGGGTAGTCTCGTTTCCAGGATTGCAATGTCTCGGTAATGCTAAGGTGGGGTTTGTCAGTAGTCAAATGCGCTAGATTAAAGATCGATCTAGGCCGCGATCGCAGTCGAAAGTCCTATTTTTACGTTTACGAGGCAGAATTTGTATTATCCGGAAGCATAAAGCTGTGCATAAAGCTATTTTCATAAAGCTGCGACATGCTAATGCGAAAATAGAACATTTCAGGCGATTGTGACCTAAATTGTTCTGTTATCTAGCGTTCTTGACTACTGAGTAGCTCCATCTTTGCATTATCTTTGCAAATCCCATTTTTGTAATCCTGGAAAAACGAGCCTCTACTCCCTTAAAGTGTCGATGTCGATGGACGATCAGAATCGAACCAACGAATGCTCTTTTAATAGATTGCTGGCGCACAACGGAGAAATCAACACCTTAAGGGGAAACGTAAACTTCATGAAAGCCCGAGAAGGTGTGATGAGCAGTACGATATACGGCGAACAATTGAAACAACTATATCCCGTGGTGGAACCAAATTTATCCGATTCCGGAGCTGCTGACTGCGTTCTCGAATTCTTAGTGATGGCTGGTCATAGATCGTTGCCAGAGGTAATGCATGCAATGTTGCTTGCCGTATACGTTAGATACCGTTACTCGATTCGATTAACATCCTGTGGAACGAATATCGCGTTTAGGCTGTGATGACGATGGTTCCGGAAGCTTGGCAGAACGACCTGACGATGGCAACAGAGAAACGGGACTTCTATCACTGGGCTGCTTGTGCAATGGAACCTTGGGATGGACCAGCTCTCTTGACCTTTACCGATGGCCGTTACGTTGGAGCTATTCTCGACAGGTAGAACCGACGTTCTTTTTTTTCTCTCCATCTCGCCAGATTCAAACCGCCACGAGTTTTCTGCCCGTTTTCTTCGCTCTCCTCGATCACGCGAAGCACTTTCAATTCCGCTGCGTCAACCTTGCAACCGTTTTCACTGCCCACGGTGGTCTGTGTCGTTACCTTTTTTACCTTGTTCCCATTATTTTTGTTTACGGCGAAGGTAGGCTGTACATAGTGTACGTGTGCAGTGTGCCTGCACGATGTCGAGACAGAGAGTAAAACACACGAAGAAAGAGTGAAGGAGAGGCGAAGCTTGGAGAATAAGATGTAAAGTTTAGCATGAACATGTTCGTTTCATCATTTTCTACGCACTATTTCGTCGTATACGAGTAAATATACTGAAAACATAAATCGCAACGAGGCTGACATTCTGTCTTGTTTGAATGCCTGATTAACATGTACGCGCGATAACTGGAATTGAATCGTACGAAGGAAATGAAACAGAGATTGCTTGAGCCGGCATTAGATACTATTAGGCACGTGACGTCGACGAGGAGAGCGATAGTGAGATGAGAAACGTAGACAGACGAGAGCATGATTGAGAGCGTGAGAGCGTGAACGATGATCGAGTGTGGAGGACGAAAGGAAACGGGCACGTGGTTTTTATTTATACATATACGTGTGTGTGCATATGTATGTATACATATATTGTATATACGTATATGTATATATGTATGTATATTGTATATGTATTTGATATACATATTTATATATACTCGTATATATGTATAAATGTCTCTGTGGTATGTATATATATATGTGTCGTGTACGTGTACGTGTACACGTGTACACGTGTACATGCCGCGTATTACATGTACATGGGTCGCGTAAACACGCATACGTAAACGAGCGCTAACAGGAAGACAATGCGAGAAAACAAAGCGAACAAGAATATAGTCTCACAATCAGTTGATAACAATCCGCGACACTGAGGTGGTAATACAAAAGACTTTTTTGAATTTTTGTTTGGCAGAAACGGCCTGCGCCCGTCGCGCTTCTACGTCACTAAGGATAACATGATGGTGATGGCGTCCGAAGTGGGCGTCTATGATACTCCACCCAGCAATGTAATCCTGAAGGTAAACGAGGAAGTAGACACATCACCGATCAGGCCCACCTTCCGGATCAAAGTTTTCTAGTCGAAATTGACTTTTAGCGGACGACTCCATCTGCGCGCTTCGATATGCTTCCTCTTTGTTCTGTACGACATGCAACATTTCAGCTCTAGGACTCTAGGAGGACGAACTAGGACGAACTAGGAAAACTGTGCTCTGTGCTACGAGGAAATCTTTATTAATTCGTGGATACGGATCGAATTTCAATCGAATGTCAATTGAACTTCAATCGAACCAGTTGGGAACGCATTATCAAAGGCAGCGTGCTCGTTTTCTTTTCTTTTTTTCAAGCTAACCGATACAGGAAACGATCGAGTATCTTCCTTGCCATGGTCATCGTCGGGCATACTTTTCTTCCGACTTCCTTCCGTCCTTCGTTGTTCGTAACTGCTCCCTTCTCGCCTTTTCACCCTTTTCTCGTTTTACCTATTTCTCGGTTTCCCTGTAAAAGTATGCCCACGATCAATTCGCAAGTACATCTGCAGCAACAGGTTTTGCTCGAACTGATCTCGGGCACGTTTCTATATTGTATTATATTTGTATACTTTTTCATCTGCTTGTCGAATCAATTTTACAGGAGAGATGTATCTCTCGGTAAAAACGGACGGCCCTCGTCTCTCATAATTTGTTCTACGTATCGCTTTAGTGTTTTCGCAGTTAGAGGATCATATTGTGTTTTATTTATTTTTGAACATGTCATGTGTGATGTATAATTTCTCATTTAGGGAGTAGGTTTGTATAGTTCTTCGTAGGATCGTCATCGAGTGCCGTCGTGTGACCGTTGAATGGTTGTACATACTGTTCAACGATGATTATTTGCGTTTCGTTTTATTTGCAGAGTCGCTTGAAGCCCGGAAGAATGCTGCTAGTCGACACCCTCGAGAAAAGGATTATACAAGACGTTGAACTAAAGTTGCAGATTGCTAGAAGCAGACCTCATTCGACATGGTTGAAGGAACAGGTAGAGTATCATTACAAGCGTTTATTTCTTCTTTTTTCGACAGTCTCTCTTTTGTTGGTCCTCTTTCCTTTCATTGCTTCACATTAAACCCTCTCTCTACTATTCGGCTCTTCGAGTATTCGACTATTGGACTATTTACTTGTATTCAAGTTGCTCGATACTAAATACTAAATGGATTCGTTTCTTTTTGTTTTTGCAAACCTCTCGTTGCACGAACGATGATCGTGCCATAACGGCACACAGATGGTGAGTTTCGTATTCCCGATCGTGCTCGTGTTCGTGTTCATGTTCATACACGTTTGTACATGTGACGTGCATGAACAACTACGTTTCGCGTGCACGGAAAGACTCCTTCGAACGGTATATTGTTTTTGATCGAACGATTTTCTTTATTTCTAATTTCTCCAGATCACGATGGAAGAATTACGCTCAGCGGACATGGATGCGCTCCGCGCAGCTGCGCCACCCTCCTCACAGATTCCCGATAGAAACGAGTCCGATACAAATCCGATATCTGCTGTGAATCGAGTTTGGGGAGGCGACAAAAGGCTTTCTCTTTATGGATACACGCTCGAGACTATCAACATGTTGCTGTTACCGATGATGCAATCCAAGTAAGTTCTTTATTTTATTCTTGACAACTCGGAGACTATTCACCGACGATTTTCTAATTATCTGCGTGTTTAGGAAAGAAGCACTGGGCTCGATGGGAAACGACGCTCCTCTCGCTTGTCTTTCCCAATTCCAACCACTCATCTACGACTATTTCAAACAGTTGTTCGCACAGGTTTGTACGACTCGTTTTTCTCGAAGTTTCTCCGAGCGGTAACTATTTACAAAAAGTAAATAGAGAGTGACAAGAGAGTAAAGCTTTTCGTGCTGGTCTGGCAACGGAGAAGTTGTTAAAAATGTCGAAATCTATAACATTTAAATCTCATCAAAATCGGAGATGAGTGCCTCTTTGTAAATGGTTACTAGACTGCGGATCTTTATGCATTTATACCAAAACTGAGAAGATGAAATTCAAAATTGTTGTACAATTTAAACAATTGAAGATGTCAATATATGAGTTTTATTCTATTAAAATCATGTTCAGGGAAGAAATAACATTTGATTTAGTTTCTATTTCTTGCAATCGATGCAGACAATTTTTGTTTTGCATAAGATCCGTAGATTACTAATTACGTTTATTTTGGGAACAACACGCCAACAGGTCACGAATCCACCGATCGATCCGTTCCGAGAAAAGATCGTGATGTCTATGTTGTGTCCCATCGGACCGGAGAGTAACATTTTGGAGCCGAACGAGCTGCAAGTTCATAGATTATTTTTGCCGCAACCAATACTATCGTTGGTAGATTTGGAAATAGTGAAACGTACAAAATATCGCGGGTGGAAGAGCAAAGTGATCGACACGACTTATCCTGTGGAGGACGGTCCATCCGGTTTGCAGCCTACGCTGGAGCGCGTTAACCGCGAAGCGACACAAGCTGCGAGAGACGGTTACCAATTTCTGATTCTTTCGGATCGAGACGGAGGACCGGACAGGTAAGCAAGAAGGTTGTGAGCATGTTGTTTGTCGTTTGTCGTTGTCTAATATTTCGCGACATCGATGGTTTGCAGAGTTCCAGTAAGCAGTCTGCTGACTCTCGGAGCGGTGCATCACAATTTAATCGAAGAGAGGCAGCGCATGAAAGTCGGTCTGATCGTTGAAACAGCCGAAGCCAGAGAGGTGCATCAGATTTGTTTGCTACTCGGTTACGGAGCCGACGCGATTTGCCCGTATCTCGTGTTTGAGATGGCGAGAAATCTTCGGGCGGATGGTGTGCTCGATTCGGCATTGACCGACGACGCTTTATGCGCGGTAAGTTCAGCAAAGAGTCGACGAACGATGGCTTTTACCAATAGTTACTGGCCCATTAGAATTAAGTAATGAAAGTAGTTTAGTCTTTAACATACACGCGTGTGTGCAAAGTGTTCGTACACTTTTCAAAATGGAATAACTTTTTTATAATTGTACCAAACGACCTGATTTTTTATAATTAATTAGAAGCATTGGTTTATGAAATGATATGAAAAAGTATTTTCCAAAAAATTATTATTTACAAGGTTACATGAAAAAATAAATTACAATAACTTCTCTATGAATCGGGAAGTTAAAAAGGCATTTTTTAAAACTTTTTATAACGTTATCACTGGCAAGGGGGTGATGTAGCGGTACACGATTCGCATCGCAAGATGTTAAAGTTGACCGCCTGCAGATGTTAGGGTCTAGAGTAATAAAACCTACCCTGGCATCTGCAGGATGGCAAAAATTATATACTTAATTATTTTATGGGGGTATACAAATGTAACTACCCCATCATAAACGCTGCCAGCCAGGTACCGCTAAGGCCGGTACGACTGCGCGACACGGGCAGTCCCGACAAATTCTTTTAACATTTGATTAATAGGCGCAGGATTTCCTACCCCCAATAATAACTCCGCCTTCGGGGTTAGTATATAAAAGGGAGAAATACGCGAGAGGAGCAGTCACTTTGAAAACTCCGAGTCCGTAGCTACGAGCCCGTGTCATAAACTAATTGTCCATTTATATATAAAAACTACGTTCAGAATAAACATCCAAGTGAATTAATCAAGTCAGTTTTGTGAACACCTCCACACTTTTTTATTTGGGCCCTTACTGAAAATTTAAAATTTATGTTTTGCAGATCTATGGTAATTATATACATACCGAAAATTTCATAGAAACCTGTTTGCTTTTTTTATTTTTGCATGCAACCTTGTAAATTGCAATTTTTGGAACATCTTTTTCGCAGATCATTTAGTAAACCAATGCTTCTAATTGATGATAAACAAATCAGGTCGTTTGATATAATTATAAAGAGGTTATTCTATTTTAAAAGGTGTACAATCACTTTGTACACCCAGTGCCTATAGCGTTCATGGCAGCAGAAATAAGCATAATTCACAATTGAATATTGAAAAAGTTTTAATCTTTTGTAAATCAAATGAATTTTTTCGCCGCTTAGTCCGCTTACCGTTTAACCCGCCACTGTTTACCAATCTATATTCTCGGAGACGTTTTGAATGATTCTTTTTTTCGAATCTTGCAGAATTACGCTGATGCGATGGAAAGGGGTATTGCCAAGGTTATGGCGAAGATGGGAATCTCTACGTTGCAGTCGTACAAAGGAGCTCAAATTTTCGAAGCGGTCGGTTTGTCGGATGAGGTGATCGACAAGTGTTTCAGGGTACGTTGACAATATTTTTCGATCGATGCGAATGCGATTAAGGTACGAATGATTAGAAACTGGATCCAATTCATGAATACATGATCTGTGATTACACACTTTCAATGACGTACCGCGCTACACCGCACCGTACTGCGACAAAAAAACACGGTTTCTTTCTCGTTTCTATTGGGCTTTTCATTCGACAGGGCACGCAGTCGCGCATCGGTGGTGTCACGTTCGAAATCTTGGCGAGAGAAGCGTACGAAAGACATCAGATAACGTACTGGAATAAACCAATGGATATGTTCGTCATTCGCAATCCAGGAATTTACCATTGGCGAGCCGGTGGAGAGAAACACATCAATGACCCGGACAGCGTCGCCAATTTACAGGTAAACCGGCTCGATTGTTTTCGGCGAAACGACATCGTGCAAGCTTGACTTCATTGTATTCATCTTGTATTCATTCTCTCGTCGAATTTCTAGGATTACGTTAATTCGAAAAACCAAAGTGCTTACGAGAAATACAGAAAAACTACAATGGAGATGGTTACAGCCTGTACGTTACGAGGACAGTTGGAGTTCATCGATACCCCAGATAATTCTATACCCCTCGAACAAGTCGAACCCGCCACCGAAATTGTCAAGCGGTTTGCAACCGGTGCCATGAGCTTTGGTAGTATTTCGATGGAAGCGCATTCAACTTTAGCGATCGCGATGAATCGTATCGGAGGAAAATCAAACACCGGCGAAGGTGGCGAGAACGCGGATAGGTAAGAGAGAGGGAGAGACATAATCGAAAGCTCTCCACTTTCGAAGTGCTGTCATTCATCGAGATTATCTTGCCGCAGGTATCTCGATCAGGATCCAGAGTTTAATAAACGATCGGCTATCAAGCAAGTTGCCAGTGGCCGGTTCGGTGTGACCTCAAGTTATTTGGCGAACGCTGACGATCTTCAAATTAAAATGGCGCAAGGAGCGAAACCGGGCGAAGGTGGTGAATTGCCTGGTTACAAGGTAAGAGTGGGCACGTATAGGATATTTCAAAATAATTCTGCACCTCTAGATAGGTGGAGATTTGTTAAAAAAATGGACCGCAAAATTGACCTTAACATTGAATTCCAAGAATTACCCAATAGAATTATTCCCTTCACGTTTATACTATGTTAGGTACATACGTTTATACCTTGTAGACCTATGAAATAAAATAGTTTACGAAACTTTAAAGTCGTTTTCTAAGAGAACGGTTTACACGATAGAGATTGAGAAAGGCATGGTTCCTTTAAGACTTTTGTTTGATCCAGAGGCGCAGAATCGCACTATAGTGTTCACGACGTGTAATTTTGAAACACCTTGTACAATATGCTCCACACGAGTCGGTCAGGGTGGAAGAGTGATCCGCATACTCAAATTGTATACATTGCTCACAGGTGACCGCCGAGATAGCCGCAACCAGGCATTCGGTGGCTGGTGTGGGATTAATTTCGCCACCGCCTCATCATGACATCTATTCGATCGAGGACCTCGCAGAGCTGATTTACGATTTGAAATGTGCGAATCCCAAAGCTCGTATTTCCGTGAAGCTGGTGTCGGAAGTAGGAGTAGGTGTAGTCGCGGCAGGTGTGGCCAAGGTAACGATCCTGTTAGATCGGTAGATCGTCGTGATCTTCCTCTTGTATTTTCCCTCTCGGTTTTAATGATGGAAATTGCTCGAAACAGGGAAAAGCGGAACACATCGTAATATCTGGTCACGATGGTGGAACTGGTGCCAGCAGTTGGACTGGAATCAAATCCGCGGGTTTACCATGGGAATTGGGAATCGCGGAGACTCATCAGGTTCTAACCTTGAACAATCTTCGTTCGCGCGTTGTGGTTCAGGCGGACGGTCAATTGCGTACTGGATTCGACATTCTAGTAGCGGCTCTACTAGGAGCGGACGAATTTGGATTCAGCACTGCACCATTGATTTCTATGGGCTGCACGATGATGAGGAAATGTCATTTGAACACGTGTCCTGTAGGCATCGCCACTCAGGATCCCGTACTGCGAAAGAAATTCGAAGGAAAACCAGAACACGTTATCAACTTTTTCTTCGCGTTAGCGGAGGAGGTGTGTTGCGAATCGATTCGGTTCCTGTTTGATTTAAGGATCCCCATTTCACGTGTATATAAAGACACGTGGTACGTGGACCGTGTAGTAAGAATTTAAGGATCCGCGAACACAGATCCGTTCGGCACGTTCGAGATTGACAACTGATGCGTTATTGTTTTTCGATCGAATGTGCCGAACGAATCCGTATTTGCAGATCGGTAATCATGGATTCTAAAGTGCCGTATGATTTTCTTTACAGTTACAATGATTAAAACATCTACATCCTCAAAAATGTCGTGAGCACGGAAAGAAAATTTATATTATTTTTATGGCTGAATTTATTTTAATACTTAAAACATTGATTACATTGGGACCAAATTTTATTTGATAGAAAAAAGAAAGGCGTAACTAGAAAGCGGATTTTTATGCAAAATAGAAATTTTCTCTCTTAATATGTTCGATAGGTTGAAAATGATATAGAAGTATTTTTAAATTCGTCTAATGTTTTTAATGTTTTAAATTACACCTACCCATTCTTGTCATAAATGCATAAAATCCACTGTCTAGGCGTAACAACCATATTTATTACACTTCGTTCAAAATCATTATGACGAGTGTGACTCGTTAAAATACGACAAGGGGTTCAATTCGTACTACGCGGTTCACATATCACGAGCACATGTGTATTTAAGTACACGTTCAAAACTGCGATCTCTAGTTCGAATCGAATTGAACAAGAGGACCGAGAATAATATATTGTTCTTTCGATCAGGTACGCTCGTATATGGCTGCGCTGGGCATCCGTAAGTTCCAAGACCTAATTGGACGTACAGATCTCTTGAGGGTTCGAAAAGACTTGGCAATCGAGAAAGCTAGGACGCTAAACCTCGATAATATTTTGCGCAGTGCGCTGGAACTCCGCCCAGGAGTGAACATTAAAGGTGGGTCGATGACGCAGGATTTCCAATTGGAAAATCGTCTAGACAATCGCGTGATCGAGTTAGCGAGGGACGTACTCGATGGGAAACGGGATCGTGTCGATATGGAATTGAATATCAATAACGAGTGCCGGGCATTCGCGTCGACTTTAAGCTATCACATATCAAAGTAAGTTTGCATTCTCCGTTTCGTTCTACCCTATCAAGTAGAATTATTTTCAATAATTTAGGTGTTATTAAATAGTATCTTGTCGTAGATTGTACGGCGAAGATGGTCTTCCCGAGGGTAGTATCAACATCAAGATGAAAGGTTCCGCTGGACAGAGCTTTTGTGCTTTCATGACTAAAGGTGTTCACATTGTGCTCGAAGGTGATGCAAACGACTACGTTGGGAAAGTGAGTACATAGACGGAGAACGTACTTACGTTGCTCTCTCACCATGACAATAAGAGTGAACGACGAATCATGACCACTGGAGATTACTCTGTTATTAGCAGTCCGATCGAAAATGTTTTTATCAGATACAGCATGGTTTCATGAAAGCTTTCACGTGATTATAGCAAATTATTCGTCAATCCTTTTATTTGCATGACTTTTGAAGATCCCTTCAATTTTTTGTAAATACTCCTATCGTTTTTTACGCCTATTTGTTAGGGGATTTCAAGGCGAATTTGATGAGTATCAAAACATAAAAAATTGCTTTTTCATCTTTTTTCACAAAAAATTTGCTTTAATCACGTGAAAGCTCCCTTGACACCATGCTACACCTGATAAAAACATTTTCGATCGGACTGCTAATGACAGAGTAATCCCTATTAATTACGACTCATGGTTCACCCTTTATAGTAGTGCGGTGAATTTTGTTTCTATGTGCGCCGCTATATTCTTGTCATCGCTCCACTATAAACAGTCGCATTTAATTGCGTTGTTTGATTTTTAATCCTCGATCTTCACCGCTCCATTATCTCTGTACCCTTAGGGACTCTGCGGAGGAGAGATCGTTATATACCCGCCGAAGGAATCTATATTCGATTCCGTGGCGAACGTGATCGTCGGCAACGTTTGTCTTTACGGCGCAACCTCCGGTAAAGCTTACTTCCGAGGTATCGCTGCCGAAAGATTCAGTGTCCGCAACAGTGGAGCGACAGTTGTCGTCGAAGGTGTTGGAGATCATGGATGCGAATATATGACGGGTGGTTGCGCGGTTATTTTGGGCCTGACCGGACGAAATTTCGCAGCTGGAATGTCCGGTGGAATAGCCTACGTGTTGGACGTGGACGGCTCTTTCAAAAGGTAACGTTTCGAGCAGTTAATCTGTGTTTTATCGTGTCGTATCGTAAAACACGTTCGAATTAATCCTCGAATTGATTTTTCAGTAAATGTAACCCCGAAATGGTGGAACTACTTCCTCTGGTCAACCCTGAAGATATAAATTACGTGAAAACTCTTCTCGAAGAGTTTGTCGAAAAGACTGATTCCTTGATCGCAAAAGACTTGCTGATGCTGTGGCCCGAACCGACCACGCGATTCGTCAAGGTATGTCGCATTCGCTTTTAGGAGTAATAATAATAATTCAATGCAGAAATAGTCGTCATTGCATATCGAATTTTTTTTATTTGTTTCCAAGGTGTTCCCGTACGAATATCAGCGTGCGTTAAAACAACTCGAAGAAGCGAAGCTTGTGCAACCACTGTTGAATGGAAATACTCAAACATCGTTGAATACTCACGTGAAAGATATCGAAGACGCTATCGTGGATGTTGATATGGAGCAGCGAAAATTGGACAAAATAAAGTAAGAATAGAACCAAAATGAGTACAGGAACATATCCATATTCGTACCGTTCTATTAAATCGAGATCGAAATCGAAATTGCACTCAGAGTCATGTAATATTGTTTGTTTAGAGGATTTATGAAGTACAAAAGACAGACAGCGGTGTATCGACCTGCGGCAGATCGCGTAAACGACTGGCAGGAGATCTATAATTTCCCAGGAGTTCGCAAAGGTCTGCGTACTCAAGCGGCACGATGTATGGAATGTGGTGTGCCGTTTTGTCAGAGCAGTCACGGTTGTCCACTAGGAAACATTATTCCTAAATGGAACGATCTGATTTTCCAGTCTAATTGGAAGGAAGCTTTGAATCAATTGCTACAAACCAATAACTTCCCAGGTTGGTACGACGCATAATGTCTGTTCGCTAAGGTAGGATAGGGTAGAGTAGGTCAAGATACGCGTGTTTCGAAAGCGATTGCTTTCGAAATAAACTAATTCGCCCAATTCATCGAATTCGATGTGTTATTGCTAGAGTTCACAGGGAGAGTTTGCCCTGCTCCGTGCGAGGGTGCTTGCGTTTTGGGGATATCCGAACCAGCTGTCACTATAAAGAACATCGAATGCGCCATCATCGATCATGCGTTTGAGCAGGGTTGGATCCAGCCGCATCCGCCTAAAACGAGAACTGGTCGACGTGTTGCCGTGGTCGGTTCTGGACCAGCAGGCTTAGCTGCGGCCCATCAGTTGAACAAGGCAGGACATACGGTAACCGTTTTCGAAAGAAACGATCGAATTGGTGGTCTTCTACAGTACGGAATACCGACGATGAAACTGTCGAAACAAGTTGTCCAAAGGAGAGTGTCTCTTCTTGCTGCGGAGGGGATTACCTTCAAAACGGGTGTCGATGTTGGAAAAAGTGTCTCTACCAAGGTTAGTGTCGCATACGTGCGAGAAATAAATATAATAATGGGTTGGAAAGTAAGTAATTGCGGTATTTTAAGGTGAAATAAAATCCATTTTTTTGTGCAATGTTCTTTTGCCATCTTTTTGGTAGCTTCACACTTCCGCGCTAATGAATCTTGTGGTCCTTATCAGCGAAAAACTGATTCAAATGCAATTTCAGGTCATCATCATTAGCGAAAGTTCATTGCTTGAATAAAAAACTGGGTTTTATTTCATCTTAAAATACCGAAATTACTTTCTTGTCAACCCCATGAAATAAAATGTATATATATTGTACGTAATGTATCGATACTCTTACATTCTTGTAATCCTTTTATTGTTTGAAATTACACTCACTCATTCTTGTTATAAATGCATGATATCCGCAGTCTATTAATAATTGTAATAACTATTGAGATATTAATTCCGAGGCCTATATTATGTTATATATGTATATGTACGACACACTCGACTTTTGTGGAAATCACAGGAACTGCGCGAACTGTACGACGCGTTGTTGCTTTGCACCGGAGCAACCTGGCCTAGAGATTTGGAAATACCTGGTCGACAACTCGACGGCATTCATTTCGCTGTTAGCTTCTTGGAGCATTGGCAGAAGAAACAAATGGGAAACGATACTCCTCTCGACATGCGTCTGATGGCTAAAGACAAAGACGTAATCATAATAGGTGGCGGTGACACTGGATGCGACTGCATAGCCACGTCGTTGCGACAGGTATGTCACTCGCAACAATCGCGTGTAAACATTCCTGCACGAGTCGATTCTCACGTCTTATCTTTGATAGGGTGCCAAATCGATCACGACCTTCGAAATTTTACCGGAACCTCCAAACAAGAGGGCTGCGGATAACCCCTGGCCACAATTTCCCAGAGTATTCAAAGTGGACTACGGTCACGAAGAGGTTTCCCTCAAGTTTGGACGAGATCCGCGTCAGTTCAGCACTTTAAGTAAAGTAAGTGAAATTTAAACGCAAGTTCTCGATCTTCTGTCGGATAGATTTACGTTACTTCTCGCGTGTTTCGCCACAGGAATTCGTAGACGATGGAAACGGCCACGTGAGCGGAATTAAAACGATCACGGTTTCGTGGACGATGGAGAACGGCCGTTGGAAAATGGAACAAGTTCCCGGAACGGAGAAGGTAATTCCGTCGAATATCTCGGTACATGCTCTCGACGTTTCATACATTCGTTCAAATTTTCGACTTCTGTTTTTCGTATTCTTCCGTAGGTGTACAAATGCGATTTGGTATTACTCGCGATGGGATTCTTGGGCCCTGAGAAGTACATTGCAAGCGAATTGGAAACCGCGATGGACGAGAGGGGCAACTATAAAACTTCACCCGGTCGATACCAAACTAGTTTGACCGGGACGTACGCGGCTGGAGGTAAGGCTTTTCTATTTTTATATTTTCAGACACTTGAGACATGCAGCTATAGACAAAATTATAGGACACCCTGAAAATTATTGGTTTGGGTACTTAATAATATAGTTATATTACTATAATTAATATATATTACGTTTTTTTAATTTTTGTTTATATTACAATACATTTCATCAAAAGAAAATGGTTTATTTCTTAATAACTCTTCATAAATTTTTGCGAGAAATATTAACGCATTTCTAATTTACTCGAAAATAATACAATTTCGGTTGGGCATAATTATAAGACACTAATGTTAGTCGACTACAGACAGTTGTTGAATCTAAATGTATCCGTGTGTTTCGTACTGTGGATTCTCTATTCTAGTGATTTTGTTAGTATAAAATAGAAAAACATTAAATCTAAACACATGCCAAAATTATATGAAAAATAAACCATTTTCTTTTATCTTGTAATCTTGTCCATAGCTGTCTTATAATTTTGTCCATAGCTGCATATCGGGAAAACACAGTCAAACTTTTACCGATTACCTCTTTGGTTCACTTAGATTGCCGACGTGGACAGTCTTTGGTGGTTTGGGCAATTACGGAGGGCAGGCAAGCCGCGAGGGAAATAGATCTGGCTTTGATGGGCTCGACCGGGCTTCCTGTATCCGGTGGCGTTATAACGGAAGTTATGGCTTGAACCAGCGATCACTTGTTTTTCACTCGAACGATCTATTTTTTTTTCTGTCATTCCCTTTTAGCCCTGCGACCGGGACGAGGGCAAACATTGTTGAACGAACGAGAGAGAGAGAGAGGGAGAGAAAGTGATTGAAAGAAAGAGAGAGAGAGAGAGAAACGGCTAAGTCTACGCGAGAACCAGTCAAAAGCGAGATCAGTATTATCGAAAGCTTCCGAAAGCGCGGACTCGTTTGCTGACCCGCGGGATCTCGTTCGCATGATCAGTCTCGTTTCGCGTACAAGACTCGTGGAGATTCTCTCGGTTGGAGTTGCAGCGATCTTTTTAACGACCAGTTGTTCGTTCGTTCGTTTTTTATGGAATTTGTCAGAAAGAATTGCTTGCAGTGCCGTGTATTTAGCTGCGATCAGCGTTATCAATTTCTGTCGAGCAACAAAACTTTGGTACACACTCGTACCGCAAATACTATTTATGTATCGTCCGTAGCCGTTCTTCGGTAGTGTTGTGTTTCCTTATTTCCCGGAATTTTCTATGATTATTTCGACTCTTATCCCTGATCGACCTGATTATGCAAAGAGTAGAATCGTTCCTCGTAAAATTCGTTTTTACGAATCGCATACCGAGAAGTATCCGTTAGATCTCCTGATTTTTTTGTAATTTTTCCAGTTCTAGCGCATCAAGTAGAGAGGGTGTATCGTAACGTGATCTACACTTATACCTATTCACTTGACAAATTGGTCGTATGGTATTTATTCGTATTAACGCTGTCACGCGTATAGAGATTTATATTATATGTATAACTATGTACAAATGTTCCATATACCAACGAACTAACTTAATAGGTTTGTTCCGTGTCCGCTATTGTGCAGCGTGCGCAACGGAAGAAACATTTTTGTGACAATAAATGAATGAACGAACGAATGAATAAAATATGAGAAATAGAAAAGGAAGAAACGTTATTATACAATGAACTGAAACGTTAGGAGAGGTGTGCGAACTTTGTCGCAGAATTTTGCGAACACAGACGTGAGCCAAGTTTTCATTTCTTTTGGTGTCGTTTGCTAAATATGCGAGCAATTCAAGCCGAACTGAAGAGATGAATTCGAAGCAAAGAGATGTTTGAAGCAAAGACGATTACTCGTTGCATTCCTCATCAATTTTCGGAGGCCAAGTGGCAGAAGCTCGCGCGAGAAGAGGAGGTCGGACACCTAATCGTTTCTATTTGCAACGAAATCGTGGACGCGGCGGCGAACGAAATCTGCGAACGCTATTTTAAAAGAAAGTCGTTCGAATTCACGAGTCGATGTCTTCGCACGATATGGCTTCGTGTTTTCAACGCAAGTATCAATATCTGGTTGAAATTGTTAAACACCGAATTATGCTGGAAAGCTATTTTTCATTTACCGAAACCGAGCTAAGAGTAGCCTTTAACGTTTTATTCCGTAGTGGCTGGAACTTCCAAAAATAATTTCGGAGAAATCATTGTGCCCAACTGTGGTCGATACCCAACCAGAACCGTCCCCCGTTGATTGCTGGATATTCGAAAAATCATCAGACATTTTTGTTTCAAAGACCCCATCGGTTTACCAAAACAACAGTTCGGAAACGCGAGAATTGATCCGTTGCGATTCAAATCTCTTAAAGAACCAAGCAAACGGGCGTGTGTGTCCCAGGTCTAACAGTTCAACTACCGACGATGCATCAAGAATAAAGAGAACGAGCAAGGGAAGACCGATCGCTAGAAACTTGACCGATAATCAAGGTGTATGTATGTATAGCATAGCATAGCATAGAATAGTAGAACGTAACATAATACTGTCTCTTGTCAGGATAGGTACTTAATGTATGACTAACGAATAGTCTCCAGAGATAAAAATTCAAGATTGCAGGCATTCTCAATGACTAATAAGTTCTTCAGTTTGTTCGTACATAAAAAGTGTACGCGACCAATAAACAATAACGGATAAACTTGATTGAAATGAATTGATTAAACGCAGGAAGCGTTCACCGTCGTATCTTCCCTTCTGTTTACCACGACAACCAGTTTCTTCTTTCTTTTTTTCGAATAGAAGCACGATTTTAAAATTTTGAAAAAGCACAGTGGTGTCGGATGTATATTAAAACATTCGAAACTTTATTTTCCATTTTGAATTTAATAGTAAAATCACAAATTAAAATCAACATCACATATAGGCGGCAAAGAGTTCAAGGAAAATACAAACTCCTTACAACGTTAAAAATCTCAAAGAAGATACATAGTATACGCATAGACAGCCGTTTGAATAGGTCCGAGGTAGCACATCAACAGAAATCTCTTTATATAGAAAAAAAATGTCGAATAAAAGAAAATTTGCACAACTTTGCAGTTGTAATAGCTGTTTCCGGTCTTATTCGTCTGTTGTGTTTCTAAGCAAGCGATATAACTAACAGTAATAACATATATAAAAAATTAAAGATTCTATCGTGTTATGATCCTAGGTTTCTCTTTGTTATTTCTAATTTTTCTTTTTACTAAAGTACAAAATATACGTAACAGCATTTTATACTCTGTTTCCTACGTAATCGATAATAACAATACAAACGAACATCACACGTATACGACGTTATTTTTCTTATCTTTACCAACTTCGTTTATCTCCAAGAAGAACATCGAGACGATGTTCTTTTCTGCAATGATCATTTTCAGATTCGCGCTTTGCTGTAAACCGATTCCTCGATTTTCAACAAATCTACGACCTTCTGTTCCGTTCTGTTTGCTATAGAGATAAACGCACATGCAGATTCTTGTACTACGAAAACTTATTCCGAAACTTGTATCTTCTAACGTTGATCAGTCTTATAAATTCATATATATGTATACCTACACACACATATATATATTTATATTTATACGCATTCGACGCGCGCGTACACGCGCATAAACACACACTCACTCGATCGTACTCACGCACAAAAATTGATGTGTACATACATAGAATTTGTACATTGTACATTGAATTAATCAACTTTAGCTCATGCGCGCGCGCATTAAATATTATATATTTTGTGGAAGACCACTGTTAACGCTAATTTCAATCTTTCGTAAGGAATGCTTTTCCTCGAAGTTGTAACGTGTGTTTCTTTTTCGAAATATTGTTCCATTATGTCGCGGTAGAAAACATGCTTCTTGAAGAAACTCTCGTGCATCGAGATGTCGGAACGACCGAAAACAAAAATAGCGCAGGTACGCGAAACACATTTATCGGGACGAATCGTAGAAATTCACATCGGACGGATGTAAAGTCAAGTGTCCGATAGCAATGCTTTTAAAGACTAAAAATTACTTGTGTAATGTTACGTTGTCGAATACTGTACGCGCAGTATCGTAATAAATATTAGTAGCGCGTCGCAACTTCGTTGAACGAAGCAATTCAACAGTATCTGTTTTTTTCCTTATCCAGAGTACGCGTCTCTTTGCGCGATTCCTTCGAACGTTTTTTTAAGTTTCCTACAATTTGGTTGGACGTAGAATTGGTGTCTGCAATTACAATGATCGAATTTCGCGGTACGTTTAAATACCGTTGGAACCTCGCACATCTAAGGAATCGTGCATAGAAACGGTTTCCTAACGAAATGCTATTCTGAAATTTATCAAACCTATCGTACGTCGTGTTGTTATCACAATAGTTGAACGCGTAGATCTTGTTTCATTGAACAGATTGCGACGTTAACGGCTAAAACCACAGCCAAATTGCACGATCATCTTACAAAATTCTCGCCTGAGAATGAGACAAACAATATTGTTTCTTTAAACGCTTCCGCGTTGTCAACAGGTACGCAGAAATACGATGTTACAGTCTCCTGACAGTTCGATGCGCACATTTCGTTCTTAGTGGCTCGTATCGTTGACGAGATTGCAATGTTTGGCAGGTGTTAGCTAAACCAAGCAAATGTACGATGCACGATATCCAAACGGTGAACGAATTACGTGTTAATGAAAATAATTTAAGTCGTGCCTGTTTCGCGCGGAAATTGAAAGTTTTCTGGACTCGGGAACAATCATGTTTGCCGACAGAAATCGACCGAGGCGAATTCGCAAACGGTCCAACTACTCTTCACTGCGTTTGTTGGTACGATCTGTATAATTTCTTCTTCTCCAAAGTGAAATCCCTACTGATCATGACGGTACCGCCCCTCGTAAGATTTCTGAAACAAGAAAAACAGAAGAATTGAAGTTAAACGCTTCTATTATTGTTCTCCTCGTTTCGAAATTCGGATTCGAGTCGGGAACCGAAAATTTTTATTTGAACACCCAAAGTTCGGGTTCCAGACCCGAATTCGAGAATTCGAAATTCCCGGGTAGCCGAGTATCAGTAATTAATTTTCGGGTTACAGAGTATCAGTAGTTTTGGGGTTTTAGAGTATCAGTAATTTTGGGGTTCCCGACCCTTCCAACTCCACTTTTCAGTCTGCATCGCGCAGTCAGACTTACTTTAAAAACTGAGGTAATAGAATGTGCCATGATGTATGATCCTGTTTCAAGGTCAAGTATAGCTCGAAGGTAGACACGGCGTTGGGATCACACTGGATTTTCGATAGTTTTCGACACACGCTGTCAGTCTCGAAACTGATGAACAAACTGCAACCTCTGCAAGGAATCAAGATCAACAATTAATAACAATCGTGTAAGCCATGCAAAGTTGTAAACGTTTTCAAGCAAGAAAACCCAACGGGTTTTGCATAGTTGAACTCACCTCAGACCACACGGTTCGTTTTCTGCCATACTAAGAACTTCTCTGGCTATTCTAGGCAAAAGATCGGCAGGTAAGAGAACTTCTCCGCACGCCAGCTGGGCATGTTTTGCTCTTCTCAACTCGACTTCGAGTCGTTTTGCTAACGCTTGGCAAGCTCCATCTAATTCATCGGTCACCGTCTCAGCTGTCAAGAAACAATCAAACGTTTAGGATTGTGTGCAACCAAAATATCTATCCGGACAATCATGGGAATTCGTAATCGTATCTAAACTCTACCGTACCCGTTGCACGCTATCTACTTCTAAGCAGGGACATTGAGTATACATATACATATACCCCCACTGTTGCCACGCTGCATCTCGCGTCTCTATGTGTTACATACACATATACACCGGTATACGCGTGTGTACCGGTGAAAAGAACAGAGTACCAATACTTTCAGGAAAATATAGCTTCGCTTATGTACGCGTACACGCACACACACATACTCTCTCTCATTCTCTCTCTCTCTCTAACCGCGCATGCGCACAAGCGCGGCGTTATGGTGTACGTGAAAAAGCTGTCCTACCAATTTTTCGCCTTAATTAGTTTTCGGTTTGATCAACTTTTCGACGACGCGTTATCGAGCATGTCTTTCCGATCAAACGAAAGTGAAACAAGATCTTTCAGAGATGTTCGTAGAACCTAACCAAAACCGTCGCACAGTTTCCGTCTAAAATCAGCTGATTCGTAAAATCAGCTGAAACGGGTACGGACAGGACCCCAGCAACTATCACGGTACACGAATGCTTGTCTCGCTATTATTTAAATATACGTGTACATTGAAGTCTACGTATATGCAGAAAAACTACAATGAAATTCACCTCTGGTGTTGCTGAAATTTACGTTGACGGGACATGGTAAAACCTCCATGTTCCAAAGACGGTTAACGTTGGCACGACCTTTCTCGAATATACGTAAGACACAGTGTTACGAGCTCGCGTTTGCATCCGATGCTCGAAGATATCGATTTATTCGGTGGTGATTTACACGAATCCTGTGTCAGCGGCGAGATATCACTCTTCTTTTCAACCGGACACCAGAAGGGAAAAGAATTGATATTGTTTCTCGCGTGTAACTTTCACTCGAATCGACGCTCGCGACGAGAAGACGAAAAATCAACGGCAACGAAGCGTTTTCTGTAGTTCAACAACTGATTCGCCGGCACCGATGACGCGACTTTTATACCGGCGATCCCCACCCTCGTGATTTTTCCCTTCCATCGGACTCCGACAAGCCGCCTAGCAACACCGGCTACGGGCTACGTGATGTTTCTCACTGTGTCCACTTCGGCTGTTTCCGCTCCTGCTCGTTCGATTAACTTCGGTTCTTAATACCGTTTTCCTTCACCATCGTCGAACGAGTCGGCTTGTTTCGACTTCGTTGCAGCCTATTGCCGTTCTACATCTTCGTTTCCCTTTTTTCACTCGAGTTGCCGAGTCTCCGCTTCGTTTCATCGTTTTCTCCCATCCATTCCAATTTAACAATCGCGGTCTCCCGCAAGGATTTCGGACATACGAATACGTGAACGTATACAGTACATACACGTTCAAACTTTGTTCGTATTTCTCCGTGTATTCGTTCCCATCCATCCGTGTATACCTATTTACCAAATCGTTTATAATTTCGCCTCGGAACTATACACGTAGTATGGTATAACCGTGTAAGAGAGCATATACATTTATGTACTTACCGCTGTCTCTTTTAAGCACCGATACATCTAGACTGCGGATCTTTGTGCAATATAAAAAATGTTTGCATTGATTGCAGGAGACAGGAGCCAAATATAAATTTGTTTCTTCTTTTAGTTATCTTGTTAAGCTGTAATTAATACATTGATGGCGTTAAATCTTCTTAATTCGTCCACTGCTTTCAATTTTATCATTATAAAATCCGCAGTCTAGATACAACTAACAGTTTCATCGTTTTCTCCCATCCGTGTATACCTATTTACCAAATCGTTTATAATTTCGCCTCGGAACTATATACGTTGTATGGTATAACCGTGTTAGAGAGCATATACATTTATGTACTTACCGCTGTCTCTTTTAAGCACCGATACATCTAGACTGCGGATCTTTGTACAATATAAAAAATGTTTGCATTGATTGCAGGAGACAGGAGCCAAATATAAATTAACTTCCCGATTCATAGGGAAGTTATTGTTTTGTTTCTTCTTTTAGTTAGCTTGTTAAGCTGTAATTAATACACTGATGGCGTTAAATCTTCTTAATTCGTCCACTGTTTTCAATTTTATCATTATAAAATCCGCAGTCTAGATACAACTAACAGTTTCATCGTTCTCTCCCATCCATTCCAATTTAACAATCGCGGTCTCCCGCAAGGATTTCGGACATACGAATACGTGAACGTATACAGTACATACACGTTTAAAGTTTGTTCGTATTTCTCCGAGTACTCGTTCCCATCCATCCGTGTATACCTATTTACCAAATCGTTTATAATTTCGCCTCGGAACTATATACGTAGTATGGTATAACCGTGTAAGAGAGCATATACATTTATGTACTTACCGCTGTCTCTTTTAAGCACCGATACATCTAGACTGTGGATCTTTGTGCAATATAAAAAATGTTTGCATTGATTGCAGGGGAGCCAAATATAAATTTGTTTCTTCTTTTAGTTATCTTGATAAGCTGTAATTAATACACTGATGGCGTTAAATCTTCTTAATTCGTCCACTGCTTTCAATTTTATCATTATAAAATCCGCAGTCTAGATACAACTAGCAGTTTCATCGTTTTCTCCCATCCGTTCCAATTTAACAATCGTCTCCCGCAAGGATTTCGGACTTACGAATATGTGAACGTATAATGCAGTACATACACGTTTAAAGTTTGTTCGTATTTCTCCGAGTATTCGTTCCTATCCATCCGTATATACCTGTTTACCAAATCGTTTATAATTTCACCATGAAACCAGAATGGTGTAGCCGTGTAAGGGAGCATGTACATACATGTACAGCTGATTTGATGCATTTACGTCAAAAGCAAGAAGGTGTAATTTCAAACAGTGAGAACATTTAAAAACTTCAAGGATGTACTGTTAAATTATTTTCAACGTGTTCGCGAAGAAAATGAATGTCTACCTTGCTCCAGTTTGTTGCAATTTGGTTATAAAATTTTTATTTTGCATAAAGATCCGCTGTCTGACATGTAACTAATAGTTTCATCATTTTCTCCCGTCCAATACAGTTTAAGGATGTTCGGGAGGTACAATGGGAGACAAAAGTACAAGAAATTCGAAATCCATCAATATGTTGGCAATGAAAACCATTCGTGAGTATATTTTGCATTTAAAAAGCTTTTGTTTAATTAGTGAATTTCGTGTTATATTTATTTTTTAATCAAATTGTCTTCGTATTATAAAAAATTGTAAATTACTTTTGCGAATAATTATACCCACTGATTTGAACTTCAAGAAAATAAAATAGCGATATTCAATTACACAATGAAAAGCTAAAAATAATTATTTAGATAAATTAAAAATACTTCAGTAAGCAATATTCATGGTTATTATTGAAAATAAACGTGTGAAGTTTGCGTAAAATTATGTTCTGATATTAACAAAAAATATGTGTATATAAAATTTGACGTTTTGTAACAGTTTATAATTTTTTCTGCTCCGGAACTGTTTAGTGAATCCTAATAAATTTTGAACATAATTAATTACATAATTTTTACTATATATAAAAAAAACTGGAGTTTCTAGATGCATTTTTTTCAAGGATTAAATAGGGTTTGAAATAGAATTTTATTTATTAGAATTTTATTTTAATCCAACCCAAACATTGGTAATTCCATTAATTTAGTAACAATTGTATCCTGTCAAGTTTTCAAAAATTTTGTTGCGTTTTCATATACCCCCGAAACATCCTTAACAATTATGGTCTTCCGCAAGGATTTCGATCATACGAATACATGAACACATACATACACATTTAAACTTTGTTCGTATTTCTGTGAATATTCGTTTCTATCCATCCGTATATACCTGTTTACTAAATCGTTTATAATTTCGCCATGAAACCAGTATGGTATAACCGTGTAAGAGAGCATATATACATGTATGTACCGCTGTCTCTTTGTCCGCACTCTCCCTCTCTTTCTTTCTCTCTCTCTCTCTCCCTGTCTCTCTTTCTCGTCTCCTCGTCCTTTTTTTCTCTCTCTTTTTACTTGACTCGCGCTACACCCTGTTGTTGCCTTTCCGTCGCATTTTTATTTGTTTCTTACTGTATCCAGTGACCTGTTCTTCGCTTGTTTTCTTTTGTTTCAGTTCATAGTCGATTCAGTTTATCGACTATAAGCTGTATAAAGCTATAACTTGATCGAGTTAAACCGCTGTGTGTAAATGCATATATGCGTGCGCATGTATGCGATGCAAACGCGAGTGTATGCGTGAGTGCATACGTGCGCGTGCGATCTGACAGTCGCTAGGCCTAAGCGTCGAGCTTCGGGTATATCGGTATAGGGTTTCTAAAACTAAAATTAAAATAGACAACGCAACGAAGTAAATAGAAGTTGATATCTGTACGATTCAACGTCCGTATAATAATGTAGGAAAGATGATGAAAAACGGGTAGGGGGGAGGGTGTATCGAACGCGTAAACACGTAAGAGACTGGACAAACTAATCGGATGATGAAATCTAGAGAAAGAATGACTCCGAATCGATTGCGGATGAGTTTCTATACAATAGAATCATCGATCACGCGTTTACATGTGTACAGTATACTATCTGTTGTACATATTAGACCGTTACAAACAAAAACATTACTAATCCGTTACTTTATCAAAATTGATCGTTGATTCGCCTTTCGCTAGAATTTGGAAATACAAGGAAGCGCTTGATCGTTGCTCGGAACGAAACGAAAACACCAGAGATCAAAGATCTCGCAATAAATGTACTACATTACGTAAGACGAATGATGAAAATTCAGGCGTATTTCGAACGTTTTGTTCCTCCTGTTTCTTCGGTCTTTATGCTGTTTACAAAAATAGAACTGCTGACTATATGCACGATGCAACTATTACTATCGCGTGTGTATATTTATTCTTTCGCTACGTAATCTTTATCCGTACGTTTCGAGAGAAAAAACCTGTTGAATACGCGAGTTGTTTTACCATTACGAGTTATGGCCGATTTGTCCGCTATCGTTGAAAATCCATAATATGTATATAATAATATATATGTATATGTATGAATATTCAGTCAGTCACATAAGTTTCGTACGCCCTTTAAAATAGAATAACACTTTTATAATTGTACCAAACGACCTGATGTCTTGCAAGCAGTTAGAAGCATTGGTTTACTAAATGATGTACAAAACAGATTTTCCAAAAATTATAATTCACAAGGTTACATGCAAATGTAATATAGACGTTCCTTAAAACTTTTTTCTTTGAGCACTTAATGAAAATTTAAAATATATCTTTTGAAAAATTTCATCGAAATCGATTGACGTAGAAAAATGTATGATTTAGTCATAATGATTATGTGGATTTTAAGCAGAAATTGATCAAAAGCGGCGAAGATATCCAAGTACAATAATGCATTCATTCCACTCTTGATGTTACAAGAGTCACAAAACATTTGTTACTTACAAAATATATGTTACAGACAGAGGCGGATAAAGCCAGCACGGGGCTTGTAGCAAATGTTACCAGAAGACCACAGAAGACTCTAGATTTTGTACGATAATAAAAGAAAACACAACTTTTACGAAGAAAAGGGGCCCCAGAAACGCGGGGCCCATAGCATTTTCTACTTCTGCTATATGGCTAATCCGGCCCTGGTTACAGAACTTACAAAAAGAGGTTCAACAAAAATTCATTATTTTCTGCCAGCGCGTATGACGCAATACCGACAGAAGTTGATACGGCTATTTCTACCGTGGACACATATCGGAATAGTAATCTTTTTACATGTTGCTGCAACATTAATTGTTGCACTACTGTTTTTGTGAGAGCTGTGTGCATAATCAATCTCGGATTTATCCTTTCAAGACGAATTTAATTTATGTGTCTGTCTATTCATTGATGGTTCCAAACGAGTATGCAAAATCTTATAAAAAAGTACATGTACATGCATATATGGATTGATATATGCATTCACATATGTT
Source organism: Lasioglossum villosulum (assembly GCA_963971365.1). NCBI lineage: Eukaryota > Metazoa > Arthropoda > Insecta > Hymenoptera > Halictidae > Lasioglossum > Lasioglossum villosulum. The sequence goes on from OZ020497.1 coordinate 32,261,660, forward strand.
AAGCATACACGTATACAATGTAAATATGCATATATATATATGAAAGAACTATGCAATATATGTATATATTTTATCTATTATATTTATATATCTAGATATACATGAAACGTTTCGAGTTTGCCAATGTGCCAATGAACATTTTCGTTGTTACCGCCCTCTACTAAACATCGATTGTTGCAGTCACTTTGGTTAACCGAAAATGTCGTCGACGACGTGTGACGTGTAGTTTACGGCTGTTATATTATCAAGAAAGAATGGAGTACTTTAAAAGTAGTTTGAAGTCGGTTTTAGGTTCTACGAACGTGGAACATGAACCGTCTGGTGCGGATATGGTATAATACACTTTTTAATCAACATTTGTTTTGACATTATCCTCCTCGTGTCTTTTACCGTTTAACATTTCAAAGTTGTTGGACGATCGACGACAGTAAACAATAAAACGATCGTTTCTTGCACGGTTTCTGGAAATCCATCTTTCTACACCTATTTTATTTTATTCATCAATAACTTTGTTTCATTGGATATAATCTGTACAGGTGGAACGTCTGGTAGACAGGTTACAATCCTCGACCCTGTTAAACGACAGACGAGATGCTTGTCGAGCACTCAAAGCTCTTTCCCGTACTTATCGTGTCGAAGTCGGAGCACAAGGGATGGACGCATTAAGACAAACTTTGGACGTCGACAGAACCGATTGCGAAATTACTAGTTTAGCGTTGGACACTCTGTGTAACATAACTAATCCCAGAACATTCGACGAAGAAGGTAACGAAATTATTTACCAGTATGCTTATGCTTTTGGAAATTAGACTGTGTACTTAGTAGAAATTGTCAATGCCCATTGTCTCGCTGCAAAAACTGGATCTTATCTGATCGCAGAAGTTAAAGAGCATTGGGCGTGGCCAGTACTTGGGTGCGTTGCCCCCTGGATACACGCTATGTGTTGTTAGCAAAAGGTGGTTCGGAACCCACCGTAATAAACAGTAGGTCCCACTGAAAATTATGCTGAAATAGGCTGAAATTAGGAGATAATAAGAGTGGAAGAAGGGGAGAATGGTGAATGGATTTGTAACCCTGAAGGGGACCAAATATCATTACTCTACTTAGTAGAAATTCTGAATGTTTCAGTGGACAAGCATGGGCCAGAGAATAAAGTAGGAGAACAGTTTACAGAAATATTTATTAAGAATTCCGATAGTGTTGGAGCAGTATTAATGCTTTTAGAAGAGTTCGACTTTAACGTTAGGTGGCCGGCATTGAAATTATTGATGAATTTATTAACCAATCGACCGAAGGATATACAAGAGATAATTTTAATCTGTCCTATGGGTGTGTCTAAATTAATGGATCTTCTCGGAGATAGCAGAGAAGTGATTCGCAACGATGTACGTAATACTTAGACTGTGGATTTTATGTGATTTAAAACAGTAAAAACATTAAGACAATTTAGGGATATCCATATGTTAGTTTCAATCTATTGCAATTGTTAAATACAAGAATAAATTTTTATACGGTTCCTGCATCTTGTAAGTGACGAAGATGATTTTTATTTTGCATAAAGATCTGCAGTTGTATCCAAACTTATGGCATATTTCTGGGTCTTGTCGAACAGTCTCGGAAATAATAATTAACGATATTGTTATAGGTATTATTGCTTCTAATTCAATTAACAAAAGGTAACGCAAACATTCAAAAAATTGTTGCGTTCGAGAATGCTTTCGACAGAATTTTCGATGTTATCGCACAAGAAGGTAACGCGGAAGGCGGTATTGTGGTAGAAGACTGTTTGTTACTTATGTTGAACCTTTTAAGAGGAAACATAAGCAACCAAAACTTTTTTAAAGAAGGTAATATTTTTGTGCAATGCACGTACAGCGAAATATTATATTATATTATGTTTGTTGCTGTATTTTAGGTAGTTATATTCAGAAATTGACGCCGATGTTTCAAATTCCACCGGAAGTCGAAGACAGTCCCTTAGCTGGATGGAGTCCACAAAAGGTTTCGAACGTCCATTGCATGGTGCAAGTGGTTCGTGCGTTGGTAACACCGAGTGGACCTGCTCAGGTAAATACAGTTTACCAAGTCTTTTTCTATATCGATTTGCAAATCATTTTGACGAAAGTATCGTTTTTGAAGGCTGTGACAAATTGTCAGCAAATCATGAGAGCGTGTGGACTACTTCAAGCTCTATGTAATATATTAATGACCAGTGGTGTGCCCGCGGATGTTTTAACGGAGACAATTAACACTGTAGCTGAAGTTATTCGAGGAAATGCCAGTAATCAAGAATTCTTAGCAGGAGTGATGGCACCTAGCAGCCCTCCTAGGTAAAATTCGGTTCAACGATATATCTGTGATTGTTAGGAAGAACGCCGCATGTCACATACTTTCACTTTCGACATGCCGTGGGTGCACAAAGTGTTCATACACCTTTTAAAATAGAATAACTTTTTCATAATTGTACCAAACGACCTGATTTGTTTATCATCAATTAGAAGCATTGGTTTACTCAATAATCTGCAAAAAAGATTTTCCAAAAATTACAATTTACAAGGCTGCATGGAAAAATAAAAAAAGCATTTCTTTTAATCTTTTTCTTAAGGCCCTTAATGAAAATTTAAAATATATTATACAACTTTTCTTCTGGTAAATACGTAAATCCTATACTATAAAGTTCAATTAAGACGTGAACTCAAATTTTTTTGAAATTGTGACATGCAGAGTTTTTTCTGAGAGCCACAGATATAGGATACTAGGGGCGTGTGAAAACCCGAAAATGTAAGGATCTCGATTATGTCGAGATTCTCGAAAGTATCGGGATTTAAGAAACGAATAAATTTTATAACGTGATTTTCGGGAATGCCTCAAATATCGGAAATCTCACGCATACCACAATTGGTTTTAAAGCGAGTCTTGTAACCATAATCGAGAATTTCATCATTTCCGAGAACTTGTCTCGATCTCAAAAACAATTCTCGTTTCGATCCGACCCGACATTTTCGGGTTCTCGCACATCTCTGTAGTATTTTAAAATATCGCATCTCATCATTTTTTTTCATCAGATTTTCCGAAACTACTGTAGCATACCACTTTCCAGACCTGCGATCGTTGTTCTACTAATGTCCATGGTAAACGAGAAACAACCGTTCGTGTTACGATGTTCCGTTCTTTATTGCTTTCAATGTTTCCTATACAGAAACGAAATAGGACAAAGTCAATTGATTCAGACGTTACTGCCGCAAGGTAACGAGATGCCATCATTGACAACAGGTTTGTGACCATCTATATCGTTCTTCCTAATACAATATACAATAAACCGTTTGCACCGTGGTGCCCAACAAAAGTGAAATATTTGACGAATATGATATTGCTAGGACAGTTGTTATGCGGAGGATTATTCTCTCCGGATTCTTTGTCGAATTGGTTTTCCGCGGTGGCGTTGTCTCACGCGTTGATCGATGAAGGCACGCAAAAGGAACAGTTGTTACGTGTACTTCTTGCGACGAATATCGGGAAGCCACCGGTGTCATTGATGCAACAATGCGTCATGTTACTGCAGCAAGGGAATAAAACGCAATGCAAACTGGGTCTTTTAATACTACTTTGCAGGTGGACCGCGTATTGCCCGGCAGCGGTTAAATCATTCTTACTTATCAATTCATCCGTGGCTTATTTAACCGCGTTGCTATCCTCGCAAGAGAATAACGATGATTTGCAAGAAACTTTGCTGCAAAGTATGTGCGCTATACTCATCGGATTGTGCATACATTTTAATGACAACAGCGTTTCGAATTATACAAAGGTATTACGAATTGAAAAGAGATACGATAAAACCGAAGCAAACGCGAATAATACACGCTCAGGTCTGAAATAGAATAGATGAATGTATTCATTCCAGGAGAAACTGTGTGATTTGATCGAGAACAGAATAGGATTAGAAAGATTTCAGGACGCAATTGGTGGTCTCGCTAGGCATGAGGTGTATTCCAGAACGTTAAAACATCCTCAGTCTTCAGCGAAGACTCCTTCAGAACTGTTATTGGACCATGAGTTTTGTAGATTATTGAAAGCGTTAGAAGGTGGGTAATAATAGCCAATTCCTAATTTAATCCAATCTCATCACATCCCGTATAATCACTGTACACATACAATATATTTCCTTTCTACTTTCCAGGTATAATTACAAAGTCGGTTGTTGATACGAGCAGCCTGCATCATAAAAATCAGATTACATCACCAATACCCCCAGACTCCGTTTTGGTAGCTCAATACAAGGAAGTTATTCGAGAACAAGATTTACAGATACAGAAACTGAACCAAATCACGGAGTCGCTTGTTAAGGAAAAACATGAACTCGAAGTACGGTACAGTAGATTTTTGTAAACGGTATTCCTGTATTTTGAAGCCACATGTCTCACCGTTTATATTACTTTGCACGCCTACTGTGTATTGCAGGCACAAATTCATGATCTTCACTCTACTATCAATCACTTGAAAGATCAAAATTTAGTATTACGTGTAGCACAAACTAATATGCTGTCGGAAGGCACTGTAGAGTCTACTGACACAGTAAACAACACGGATTCCGCGGAGCTGGAGAAATGTAGAAACATTATTAGCGAACTGGAAAATCGCTTGTCGGAGTACGTTTCTGTGATTAATGAGTACAAGCGAAAACTCGAGGAAAAAGATGAGACCGCGTTCGAACAGAAATTCAAAGAGAAATCTGATGAACTGGAGAAATTGAAGAAAGATCAAGAAGATCTTTTGGAACTTTTAACGGAACAAGATGGCAAAATTCTGCTCTACAAGGAAAGATTGCTCGCATTGGGGGAAAAGGTATTTGGATTATATGTTATTCCTTTTCTTCGGTATTTCGCGAGTATTCTGAACATAATACGTTATATTTTTTGGTAGGTTGAAACAGACGAGAGTTCCATCGAACTTGACACTGATGATCAACCAGAATCCAACAATTCCGTGGACCGAGCGAATTAGCATCATTGCCGAAATTCAAACTTATTAAAATAACAATAACAGTGAATAGACATTTATTTCAATGGTACCTTTCCATCTTTTTATCTTTCTTTGTCTGAATTTCAAATCATCGAAGAACCTCTGTTATGCGTCTCAGTAATTCCTGAACATCTACTTCTGATCTCCAGTAGTCGCATTATGTGACTCTCGTCGTAGTAATCGGATCGATACACAATCAATTCGATACCAAAGTACTCAATAAGAAGTATCGATACGTATCGAAATGTAAAGTATTTGATATGAATTTATTCAATTTATCGATCCTGTTTCATAGTTTACGAAAGTATTAATAGCATTTTGATAATTCATTAAAGTATCGATTACCCGTTCGATACCCATTTAATATTTCAACGTAGCGAGTATAGCTGGATTATATGGCCGATGAGTTTCCTCACTGAATGTTAGGGATGACAAATAACGGTGAAATATTTTATTAGCGTACCTGAGTGGTTCATACACAACATTACTATTCCACATACAAGACGAGATACCGAAAGCGAATGACTCAGAAGGATTAAGCAGGATTAAGTAACAATGGAGCCATTTCTACAATTTGAATATCTTTGAGTCATTCCATGCTAAATCGATTACCTTGTGACGTCACCAACAACGATTTTGTTCTGAATGAAGTAGTTTAAATCATCATTTTGCCAGTTTAGAATTTGTCTAAAAATTACAGGCCTTCGAATTTTGCAATTGGGCCTCACTTATGAATTGTTATCTTGGGAACTGTTTATCCGATTAGGCTATATTTTTATTGTTTTATTCAGAAAGGATTGAACTATTGTTCATACTCCTGAGGGTTTCTCCTTCGACATTATCCCTTGAAAAGGATGACTAATTGAAAATTGGCGTCATAATGAGCTAGAAACGGGCACGGTGTACCCCGGTTTCAGGTAAGCGAGTCTTGCGCGCCGCTATATGGTCAATTGCTATTCCGATGAGCTAGTCTCAAAGAAATACGACTAAATGACCGTACTTATACCTCGAGAACAAAGCAATACGTCCGAATGATGGTTGGCAGTCCGTCGGTGCTTTTATTGCAGTGCAAATGAGGTATGCCGTATCTTCAGTTCTCGATAATACGCCTAAATACGCAAACTGTGGATAATGTTGGACGCAACATCGAAATAGTCCTCTTGATTTCGAAATCGTAACATTTATGTAAATAGTATAAAAGTGCAAATATAATAATTTCTTTTATGTTTATGTATGTATATACGTTAGAATATAAGTTCTGTACATGTATAATATCAACATTTTATGTATGAAAATACGATGAATAAATAAAGACAATGTCGTAAAGAACCGTATATATTTATTTCACCACCTATTCTTCCCAAACTCCTGGCTCAACGCTGAGTTATACTACTGAATTTTCGTGCTACCTCTTTCGACGTCATGTTCTCCTAATACAAAGTTGATCTTCACGGTTTTTCAAAACGTTTTCGAAATTTTCGGCCGTCTGGCTTGACGCTGAGTTGTACTACTGAATTTCGGATACCTCCTTCGACATCATGTTCTCCTAATACAAAGTTCAATTTTCGAGGTTTTCGAAAAATTTCCAAAAATTTCGGCCGTCTGGCTTGACGCTGAGTTGTACTACTGAATTTCGGATACCTCCTTCGATATCATATTCTCCTAATACAAAGTTCAATTTTCGAGGAAATCGAAAAATTTTCAGAAATTTTCGACCGTCTCACTTGTCGTTGAGTTGTACTACTGAATTTTCGAAAATTTTCGAGCGTCTGACTTGACGTTGACTTGTACTACTGAAATTCCAGATACCTCCTTCGACATCATGTTCTCCTAATACAAAGTTCAATTTTCGAGGAAATCGAAAAATTTTCGGAAATTTTCGACCGTCTGACTTGTCGTTGAGTTGTACTACTGAATTTTCGAAAATTTTCGAGCGTCTGACTTGACGTTGACTTGTACTACTGAATTTCCGGATACCTCCTTCGACATCATATTCTCCTAATACAAAGTTCAATTTTCGAGGAAATCGAAAAATTTTCGGAGTTTTGCGACCGTCTGACTTGTCGTTGAGTTGTACTACTGAATTTTCGAAAATTTTCGAGCGTCTGACTTGACGTTGACTTGTACTACTTAATTTCGGATACCTCCTTCGACATCATATTCTCCTAATACGAAGTTCAATTTTCGAGGTTTTTGAAAAATTTTCAGAAATTCAATTTCAGTAGTACAAGTCAACGACAAGTCAGACGCTCGGAAATTCAGTAGTACAACTCAACGACAAGTCAGACGGTCGCAAAACTCCGAAAATTTTTCGATTTCCTCGAAAATTGAACTTTGTATTAGGAGAATATGATATCGAAGGAGGTATCCGGAATTTCAGTAGTACAAGTCAACGTCAAGTCAGACGCTCGAAAATTTTCGAAAATTCAGTAGTACAACTCAACGACAAGTCAGACGTCGAAAATTTCCGAAAATTTTTCGATTTCCTCGAAAATTGAACTTTGTATTAGGAGAATATGATATCGAAGGAGGTATCCGGAATTTCAGTAGTATAAGTCAACCACAAGTCAGACGCTCGAAAATTTTCGAAAATTCAGTAGTGCAACTCAACGACAAGTCAGACGGTCGACAATTTTTTGAAAATCGTAAACTAATAGTTCTCTGATTACAATATTAAAGTATTGTCTATTTTAAATAATCTTGCTTCACTTAAAATTTTCGAAGATGTTATTCTAATTCTACTATCACATATTATTCATGTATAGGGTAGGGAAGAAAGAATACATTAATTATTGTAATCAATATTCTTTATTTTTCACCAAAAGATTACAATATTATTATTATTATATTAAATGTGTATCGTGATGAGATGAGACGTAGGTGTCTGACAGGATTGCGGTGACGTATGTACGAATGTTTATGCGAATACGAGTGTATGTATAGCTGCTCTCCAGGCAGCAGTAGCTAATTTTGATTTGATCCAGCGTAATCCTCGTGAAATTTTGCATCGCAGACGAGTGTAACTTACTGCTTACTGAAGTGCTAGGAACAGAAAGAAACATAATTAGTACACGATGGTTACATAGACATAGGGGAAAGTGATAGAAAGATAAGTAGCTCGAGGCTCGGAGCAATATGAATCACGTTGATACAAAAATCAAATGAACAAGCTTGGATAATATATTTTGTTCTGAAGGAAGGTGACATTACCAAATGTTATCGAAGGGAGTAGGTTTGAAATAAGCAGCTATTAGCTCGACATTCGACGATTCGGGTAGAGATGCAGGAGAATGAACACAAGCCCAATTTGGACCTAAATAGTTCAACGTGGACGCAACGACACTCTCACGACCCCATCCGTGATTGATTTTAAATCCGAATATTTTCAGAACACCGAAGACCGAAAGTTTCTTTTTCCATGGAAATTCCAAGTAGAATATTCTAAATAATAAATGATGGTAATAGTTGAGTGAAGGTGGACAACTCTACTCATTCACGATTCCACCCGTGAGTGATGTTAACACTAAACCAGTCAAATGACCGGTCTTACATTTCCAACTTTATAACTATTGAAATTATGATCTCGATTGTACAGAAAATGATTCAATAAATTTCTTCATCCAAGCACGTTTCGCAATAAAAATTTCACGACACCGAAGTGGATAGAACCTTGTCATTTTCATCAGCTAAAACATTTAAATCGCTTTCGGTGCTCAGTAGTTTCAGCGTTGAATCAAATCCAAATCAGAAATATAGATTTTTGGAACAGTGAAGAGTGAATGTTTCTTCGTCGATGGAAATTTCAATTAGAATAGTAGAGATAAAAATTGATAATAGTTGAGTGAACAGTTTAATGTGGACCAAGAGTAAACGAAATAAGTATTGAAGAATATTTGAGTTAAAACTGATTGGAGCACTCTTGGTTCACATCCGCTCTTGTCGACTCTGCCGGTCCGACTTCGATGGCCTTCTGTTTCTCAATTCAGCCAGAATATATCCTAGAGGGCGTAAGAGGACACCGAAATATTCGAGTGACACGAACTCCCGTAAGGCTGGATGTCTTTTAATAGTCTCTCGTCGGTGGCGCTGGTCGCTGTCTGTATTTCTTCTTTACCACGTTTACCTATTTTGCTACGGATGGCGCCGTCATCGATCGTCCAGAAAAGCTCTCGCAAGACAAACACAGAGAGTAAATGAGAGTGCTCACGCCCGGGTTTTGCCCGTGCCACTTTTGGCTGCACATCGAGTTTAGTCCGGATCAGCTCCTACATCGACTTTTCTAGCTCGGACAAGAACCTACATCGACTTTTTGTTTCTGGCAAGAGCCCACAGCGAGTCGCTGTCAGCAACTCTCACATTGAACAAGATCTTTGACCATCATCAGAACGTTTAGTTTATATTGTTTGCTTCGCAGCACCCGTATTATATTCCCTTTCTATAAAACAATTTTAACCTAAATGTTTTTTTCCAATTTTCGTCTCTCTCTCTCTCTCTCTCTCTCTCTCTTTCATGAAATGAAGGAAATATTCTGTATTAAATTATGTATGCAGTTATCTGCAAAAAATAATTATTCAATTAGGGTCAAATAAAAGGAACAATTAAAGAAGTAGACACGTTATGCGGAATAAATAATATTATTTAAACAAGAAAGATCAGACAACATTTTAGATCGACCTCCAACAAATTAGAAAATGTATAAGGTACTATTTAGTAATTATTGATAGGAATGCAATAACAATTAACTAGGCGAATGCCGATGAAGTATAAACTTTTTGGCAGGCAGCTATGACAGCGATGACTGCAAATAGGAAAATGCATTTTATTATTCACTTTGAAGGTTTTTTTACTTTATTTAAATATAATCTATTTAAATCTACTAAAAAAACACGGATTATTTATGTTTTTTTAAACAATTTTATATGCCCAAAAAATTCGGTTTATCAATTGTTTATGGACATTTATACTTTGTTTCAAACATTGTATTTGTTTAAATAATTTAATTTACAACCATTAGACGCAGCTCGAAAATCTATCGAGTTTGGTCTCATTCTAATCAGAAGAACGCCGCGAAATCTGCTGACATGATTCCGTGAAATTATTATGTGAAATAACAAAGTCCAGCAATTGCATTTTGGCCGTCTCATACTGATATACCTGGCTGGCTGTAGAGTTGCCCGGCCGTGTTTATTGCACCACTTGGCCGCGGCCACAAAGCCATTGTCGCCTAGGCACCTCGTCGCCCCAGTAGAAAATAAGGAAAAGGATCTTCTAGAAGTTTACGGATCCTTTCGCGAGTACATTCACGATTTCAACAACCATTAGACGCAGCTCGAAAGTCTATCGAGTTTGGTCTCATTTTAATCAGAAGAACGCCGCGAAATCTGCTGACATGACTCCGTGAAATAATTATGTGAAATAACAAAGTCCAGCAATTGCATTTTTGCCAACTCGTACCGATATACCTGACTGACCGTCGGGTTGCCCGGTCGTGTTTATTGCACCACTTGGCCGCGGCCACGGAGCGGTCAGAGCCGAACTTGAGAGGTCTCGGTCGTCGAGAAATGTAAACATAGCTAATCCAAATTTCCAACTTCCTTATTTTTCATTATTTTTTTAGGAGACTGCGATTACCATATTTGTGGCATTTTTCTAATGCAAAATGATACCAAACATGATATATTTCCGATGATATTTACTTGTGTAATAGACAGTTAAAGTTTCGGGCGCGAGCAAGGATAGCGTATGGGAAAGAAAGAAACGCAGAGAGTCCTAGTCGCCAGCACATTTCAATGGCTCGCCGGCAACTGTCCTTCCTTGCGCCCGAAACTTTGATTGTCTATTACACAACTAAATATCATCGGAATTATATCATGTTTGGTATAAAAAAATAATGAAAAATAAGGAAGTTGGAAATTTGGATTAGCTATGTTTACATTTCTCGACGACCGAGACCTCTCAAGATCGGCTCTGACCGCTCTGTGGCCACGGCCAAGTGGTGCAATAAACACGACCGAGCAACCCGACGGTCAGTCAGGTATATCGGTACGAGTAGGCAAAAATGCAATTGCTGGACTTTGTTATTTCACATAATTATTTCACGGAGTCATGTCAGCAGATTTCGCGGCGTTCTTCTGATTAGAATGAGACCAAACTCGATAGACTTTCGAGCTGTGCTTGGTTGTTGTAATCGTGAATGTACTCGCGAGAGGATCCGTAGACTTCTAGAAGATCCTTTTCCTTATTTTCTACTGGGGCGACGAGGTGCCTAGGCGACAATGGCTTTGTGGCCGCGGCCTAGTGGTGCAATAAACACGGCCGGGCAACTCTACAGCCAGCCAGGTATATCAGTATGAGACGGCAAAAATGCAATTGCTTGACTTTGTTATTTCACATAATTATTTCACGGAGTCATGTCAGCAGATTTTGCGGCGTTCTTCTGATTAGAATGAGAACAAACTCGATAGATTTTCGAGCTGCGTCTAATGGTTGTAAATTAAATTATTTAAACAAATACAATGTTTTAAACAAAGTATAAATGTCCATAAACAATTGATAAACCGAATTTTCTGGGCATATAAAATTGTTTAAACAAACATAAATAATCCGTGTTTTTTTAGTAGATTTAAATAGATTATATTTAAATAAAGTAAAAAAACCTTCAAAGTGAATAATAAAATGCATTTTCCTATTTGCAGTCATCGCTGTCATAGCTGCCTGCCAAAAGGTTTATACTTCATCGGCATTCGCCTAGTTAATTGTTATTGCATTCCTATCAATAATTACTAAATAGTACCTTATACATTTTCTAATTTGTTGGAGGTCGATCTAAAATGTTGTCTGATCTTTCTTGTTTAAATAATATTATTTATTCCGCATAACGTGTCTACTTCTTTAATTGTTCCTTTTATTTGACCCTAATTGAATAATTATTTTTTGCAGATAACTGCATACATAATTTAATACAGAATATTTCCTTCATTTCATGAAAGAGAGAGAGAGAGAGAGAGAGAGAGAGACGAAAATTGGAAAAAAATATTTAGGTAAAAATTGTTTGATAGGAAGGGAACATAATACGGGTGCTGCGAAGCAAATGGAAGCTAACAATATACACTGAACGTTCTGATCATGGCCAAAGTTGATGTAGAATCTCGTCCGGTGTGAGAGTCGCTGACAGCGCCTCGCTGTAGGCTCTTGCCAGAAACAAAAAGTCGATGTAGGTTCTTGTCTGGGGTAGAAAAGTCGATGTAGGAGCTGATCCAGGCTAAGCACTAGACTAGGGGGCAGCACTATAATGGGCACGGGCAAATCCCGGGCGTGAGCACTCTCATGTACTCTCTGACAAACAATTCTTTGCCGGTTGCGGATAGTCTATGACAGTATTGGTAAACCTCGTTTAAACGCACGTGTAACCTCTGTCTCTGTATCTTGTATAAAATAGATATATAATATAATAGAAGATAAGTAGTTAAATCGTTGATATGGCTAATACTGGAACGAACAGCAGCGTTCCACAAATCCAAATAAGATTTGTCACGAAACAAGAACAGTAAGTACTTACACTATTCGACTATTTCTTGTGACAGAGACTAGGAGGTTAATTTATTGTATTCCAAATTTTCGAAATATATTTAATGACACATATTTTATCAATTACAGATTCGCAGTCCCAGACTTTCCATTGTCTGTGCACACGGCTATAGTACCGAGCGAATTAAATACTCTCGTAAATGAGCTTTTAAAAGGTTTATACCCCATTGATTACTAAATAGCGAATTCATTCGATGAATTATATTAACTGAAAACAAATTTCTAATTATAGAATCAGCCGATTTAAAGAGTGAAATAGAATTTGACTTTCTGGTGTGCTCCCAGTTTCTGCGTTCTTCGTTATTAGAGCACATAACAGAAAAAGGTGTATCTACCGAGGAGGTGATAAATGTTGAATATGTCGAAAAATACCCACCACCAGAACCTCAAGACTGTCTTATACATGACGATTGGGTTTCTACCGTTGCTGTTTGCGAGAAATGGTTAGTTGTATGCTACAATTTTTGAACATAGATAGATAATTCCATGTTAAAAAACTCATTTTCTTCATAAAAATTATGCTTTCTATAGGATATTGACTGGTTGTTACGATAATACTTTGCATATCTGGACGTCTAAAGGGAAACATCATCTTGTAATTCCAGGACATACGTCACCCATCAAAGCTGTAGCATGGATATCGTTGAACGAAGACACAGCTAGCTTTGTTAGGTAAATGGTTGAGAGAAGCACATGTCTTTTCAAATAATCTGTAGATACGATTAAAATTTTCAGCGCGTCTCAAGATCAAACGGCTATAATATGGGACTGGAATATTGCGGAGAATTCTGTGGACTGTATACACGTATGCAGAGGACACGAACGTGGACTGGAAGCGGTCAGCGTTAATTACGACAAGACTATAATGGCAACCGGAGCTTGGGATACCATGGTCAAACTTTGGTCTACGTGTAGGTATAAAAGAAAATATTCTAAGAGACTGGAGAGCATTTCGAAAGAACACGGTATATCCATCTTCCTGTTTTCTTAGCCAATCAAGATGAAAACGAAGACGGCGAGTCTACGTCGAAACGATTGAAATCGGAGCACGGTAAAACAAGAGTAAGTTTCAGTGAAATAAAACCGACTTTCTTTACTCAAGCGATGAACTTCAATCAATAAAATATTTTCTTGTTTATTCTTTTTGGCAAAAGATCATCGAACAAGAGGAAAAATATCTTATTGATTAAAGTTCATTGCTTGAATAAAAAGATTGGGCTCTAGTTCACTTTAAAATACATAATGAAATTACTTTTTTGCCAACCCAATAGATACAATGTATCATTGTTGCTGTGTAACAGGTGTAATTGGAATTTTTCCAGGTTCCCAAAAGAACAATGAAAGGTCATAAAGAAGCCATCAGCAGTATAGTGTGGTCAGACAAAACGGAACTTATAACGTGTGCGTGGGACCACACGATAAAAGTATGGGACTCGGAGTTAGGTGGAATCAAACACGAGCTTGCTGGCAACAAAAGTTTCTTCGACATAGATTATTCGCCCTTATGTCGGTCTGTAATAGCAGCATCCGCCGACAGGCACATCAGGCTATACGACCCGAGATCTACGGGTACACTCAGAACATGAGTTTTAATTATTAATTACATTACATCACTTTACATTATTGTAATGTAAATTACAATTACTTTCAGAGGGCACACTTGTGAAATCATTGTTCACTTCTCACACGCAATGGGTGCAATCTGTAAGGTGGTCGACCGTGGACGCGAATTTATTTATTTCAGGAGCGTACGATAACGATATGAAACTTTGGGACACTAGAAGGTATAGTAAAGAAAACACAATTACGATTAAATAGCGCGATAATAGAAATAAGGTGTGCAAGATTTTTGAAATAACGTTTGCCCTTAGCCCGAAAGCACCATTATTCGATCTCTCCGGGCACGAAGACAAAGTATTGTGCTGCAATTGGTCGAACCCGAAATTCATGGTGTCCGGAGGTGCGGACAACACCGTGAGAATATTTAAATCGAAGCACATTCACCGTTAATGCTGGCGAATGTTACGGTAATGTCATAGTGTATAATTCATAATGCAGCAGTACAAACTAAAGTCTCGTCTGTTAACTGCAAATCAAGAGGAATAAGATTTTTTTCATTATTTTCATATTTATTTGACTCGAAATCAAACAATGTAATCGTTGAACCGAAATAGAGGTGAATGGATCACCGCCGATAAAATCTACCGATCGCATCGTGAGTCGCTGTAAACTGTAATCTGTAATCCGTAAAAGAATAGAAACGAACGACTACTCAACGCTCGTGGTTGCATTGACGTATTCCAAATAAACGTAAATTGCGCAAAAACGAAATGTGATGTGTGTACTCGGACAATTTACAAATTATTTTCGCAACAAATGTGATTCGTGCGATTCAAGGAAAACGACTAAAGAAAAAACACGTGTTCTTTGCGCATGACGGCAAAAAAAAGAAAACATTGAATAGCCCAAGAAAAATAGCACTCAGCATTGTCAAATAAAAATTCCCACTTTTATTTCAATAATTTCTTTTGCAATGTGTTGTCAAGTTTTTAATTTACCCTCGTATTTTACATCGTTACAAAACCACCACTTAATTGACAAAAGAGGAGAGATCTAGTAATCGTTCGTACATTGTCAGCACCTAGATGTATTATTTTTCTGTTTGTTTGCTTGTCATTTTTTCTTTGCAAAGAATTTCAAATTTATTGCGCACAAATGAAAAGCGTTTACTCAAAAACAGTACAAATTCGCATCAGCACAAGGTATGCTTTAAAAGTACCTAAGAAAAGGACTCGTTCGTTTTACGTTCTACCGCCGTATTGCCAAAAGTCGAACGTTATTGGCATGGTAATTCTCCGTGGTCTTCTGTGTCTCGCAAGAAATAATCGCTACCGTCGGTTTATAATAGAGGCGGACGCTGGATGTATTACACAATACGTTAGGATAATGTGGGGGGAATGGGGGGCTTACGATTATAATATTTACTTACAAGGGACAATGTCGTTCAGTCTATTGCACATGCTGTACTGCTACGCGTTAGTCTACACAATAGTGATCGTTTCTTTGATCTTCCTTTTCTCAAAAACCGTGTTGAGGAACGTGTTTCTCTTTTCGCTCGGTTAAATTCTTTGATCTCTTTCTCCCTCGCACACACACACGCGTACACATACACGCACACACACGCGCGCGCGCGTTCATTCTTTCTCTCATCCCTTACTGGCTCTCAAGCGCTCTTGAATTTTTTTCTCAAGCCTAAAAGAATATTAGAAACCATGTTAGTTAAGACCTTATTCTCCGTTTCGTTCGAAAAAGGCATATACAATAAGTCGCTACTTGATTCGATAGAAGGCATATTCAGTGTGGAGTCACGTGTAAATACAGTCACTGATTTTTGTACGAGATTAACGTTTTCTTTTGCAGACTTTTATATATTTCGTTTATCCCTTTCTCGTGTATCACGTTCGAATACGAAAACAGTGCGCTCTACAACGTTCGTTAAACAAGATCTGATATAATAGATAGAAAAGGCATGCTTAAGATATATATAGTTGAATTTTTTGTTATTTGGGGATTCACTCTCTGTGGACGAAGAGAGATGCAAAAGAGACATTATATACCGATATATGCACCACATTGAAATCAGACCTGGGCACGGGTTGCCGAAGTTGTTGGAACATAAAACAAAAAGATATATTATATATGGTAAAAAATATATATATATATATTACTGAAGAAAGAAAAGCAACTTTGCAATCGTAAGTCATACGTTTTCGTTGCTAATACATAGACTGCGGTTCTGTATGCAAAATAAAAATTTTCTACCTAAATTGCAATAAGCTCGGGTGAAATAAATATTGAGTTTCTTGCTGAATATGTTTAATCGATTGAAAATGCTGTAGTAGTATATATATATTTATAATCTTCAAATTTCTTCACTGTAAAATACGAGATCCACCGATTTTTGCATAAAATCCGCAGTCTACTATAATAATTCTAGCGAAACGATGCCTTGGTCTGACCAAACTCAGGAAAGGAAAAGAAATTGATTCGAATAAATCCCCAAAACAGATCGTTTATTGATCAAAAATAAGGGACGATAATAATTAAGAATTTGATTCTTTCACTTCGAAATATACCAAACCGTACTTGTAAGTAACTCTAGAACTGTTTGGTACACGCTCCCTAATACAAAGGTGTAGAGTGACGATTCAGAGCGTGCACACGCAGTGTGCAATTTACAGTAACAGTGTGTCTGCAGTCTGTATCGTGTAATAGGCAGATGGTATTAAAGTACGCATTTCTAAATTATGCATACACTTGCATACCACATGCTCAATGTCACAAACACGCTCTCTCTCCCCCCTTTTCTCTCTCTCTTGTCCTTTCACTCTTGGATTGATACCATTATCACCTTTCTCTCCCTCTCTCTCTCCCTATTTTACTCTCATTTCCCTTTCTGTTTTTACTTTGTATCGTACTATTTTTTTGCTCTTTTTCCATTTATCTTTTTTAGAAGACCCTATCTAACCCCCACATTACCTCACACAAAGACTAGCGTTTTTAAACGATCCAAAATAAACTAAGGGCACTTTTAGTGGCGTATGCCCTGTTCTTATTTCAAGTTTCATGAAAAATCTAATTCTGACCGTTGTTCAACGTTTGTTGTTGTTTTACTGCTTTGTCATTTATCATCGTCATTCTTCGCCATCATTATCATCATCATTGTTGTCGTTATCGTCGTCATCGTCGTCGTCGTCATCGTCATCATAATTATCATGATCATCGTCTTCATCAATTTTTTTTTTTTAATACAGCACCTATCGACTACTAAGAGTCCCTATCTTAACTAGCTATGACACACTTGCCTTAATCTAGAATTTTCATTACGTGCTATGCCTCGCCATCTTAAAATATCCGAACCTAGGTATATTTTTTTCTTTCTTCTTCGTCGCAATTTTCCATTTTTTTAATCCTCCCTTAAATCGATCCTCGATCACGGATGCGACATGTACGCGCGCGCGAAATCGACGTTTCCCGCGACATTGTCCCGAGAAATGTTTCATTTCTCTGTGTTCTTGTTGGTCGCATACCGCAGTAACAGTATTATGTGGCGGAGGAGACGAAAACGAAACGAAAAGGAAATCGAGAAAAAAATCTATCAAACAGACGGCACACGTTATTTTGTTCCAGAGAATTACGTGCGTCTCTTCGTCTTGTCTCGCGATACGAAAGAATTCGAATCTACACGATATGGGGGAGAGGGTAACGCAAGGAGGAATTCGATAATGAAGAAGGATCAACATAAAAAAATCTCTCGTTGCACCTAGAAAAGAAAACAAAACAAAAGAAAAGGGAGAAAAAAACCTATTGCTTAACAATGAGAAAACAACATGACTTAAAACTCGATAAACCTAAGGGACTGTACAAGTCGAAGTACGATGATGCGCTCGCGGCATCATCAGAGTCAACTCGACTCTGCTTCGCTTAAGCCGATTCTCGACTAATCTAACTTTTTTTCATTTTACTTAAAAAACATCCTACGTTTTTTTCATTTTATTCTCATCTTTCTACAGTCAGCCTACGACTACGTGTGACCGTGTGTATGTGTGACTGTGTGTATGCGCCTGTGTGTGTGTGTGTGTATGTGTCTCCTTCTCTGCGTGTGCGCGGGTGCCTGTGTTCATGTGTGACTCTATAATCTAAGAAGAGGCTATCGCTAGAATTCTAAAGAAAGCTTACGGAAAGCAGCATTGCTTGGAAACAGAGTTCCAAAATGGTTTTTCTTTTTCTTCGTAAACCACGCCCGGTCAGCCCAAGCACCCGACCCGCGGTGCGCAGCAAGCAGTCCTTACTATTTATATTACAGTAGATAATATGTTGTAGAATAATATAATATTTATTATTAATATGAATAGCCAGTCAGTCTTGACGGGTGCGAGGTGCATAGGCTGAACGGTGCCTCGCCCGGATGCGTTCAAAACATGGAGAGGCAGTTGTAACCTAGCTATCGTCTAAATTATTTACCTAAACTTAATCGCTTAATCGGTTACTTCCTATCCAAAATGGTGCCTAGCCTATTCATAGTCAACACTAACTACACAACATCTCACGCTGTGTGTTCTTTTTCGATCTTCCATACAATAGTTGCGCTCGCTCTCGTTCCCTATTCTTCGCTTTCATTCGTCCTCTTTCTCGCTCTCAATCGCGCGTTCTCTCTCTCTCTCTCTCGTTCTCCACCGGTTCTTTTCATTTGCTTCTTTAACCTCGGAGACTACTCCCATGCTTTCGTTACGTACGTTTCACTCTTCCTTTCATTCGCCCACTCTCTTTATTCCTTTCGCACCGTTATACCTTTCACTATGATTCTCTCTCTTCCTTTCCCCTCTTTCTACCCGCTCTCCAGTGTGGCTCCGTATCTGCGGGAGCTGGCGTTATTTATTTTTTTTCTGAGTCGGCCGAACTGTCGTTCTTCCGCTCGTTTAGCAACGAATGCTGCTCTCTTTTTTGTTTGGTCGTCACAATAATAATTAGTTATTTAGTACAAGTCTATTAGTAAAATTCTTCAAAATTCACTATTAAATCACATGTGATTTTTGTTGTCAGTCGTGGTGACAATCGCTTGTGCAACAATTACACGCTTGCAAATAGTTTCTCCCTTTCGCCTCTCTACCTTTTCTTTTCTTCTTTCTTCCTTCATCTCTTTCTTTCTTTCTATCGTCTTCTCGCTCACTTATTATTTTTTTTAATCTCCCTTAATGCATGGACTCAAATCGAGTAATAATCGGTCTCTTAAAAAATAGCTCATACCACTTTTTTCTTCTTTTATCTCTTGTCATCAAATCGTGATGTACCAAAATAAACTAAATATATTATTTACTTCAAGTCTCAACAGTGTAAAAATCTTTCATACTTTAGATGACGTCAATAATAGTAATCGTTAATTATAATAATACAGCGTCATTATTGTAATATTATAATAATAGCTACGTTCGCCTCTAACTCTATCTAACTACCTGCCCGCCACTTCGAGCCCGGAGCTCGCAATATTTGGTAGAAAGCTTTCTGCTAATCGTTCCTCGACTCGATTCAAGTCAGACAACGTGAAAACTGTTGTGCCGGATATAAAAAGAAACGGGCTTAGAGGAACGCAGGAGAGGAGGGTGTTTTTTTTGTTTTTCGTGTTCCTTTTCGTGTTGCTCACGAGTCACTGCGAGATCTCGTACAGATAAAAAAATCCTCGACTTTATCCCCGTTCGTCTCGTCTTTCTCTCTTTTTTTTCTTCCTCTCGCTCGTCGTTCTCCTCCAGTCCCATTATCCGAATTCCCTCTGGTTTTTCGGTTATTATTTTTTTTTAATTTCTTCTTCACCCATTTAATAACGCGTTCATTCGGTCGTTCGATATAATAAATTAATTTACACTCTATCTATTCTCGTATTTTCTCCATCGTAACGCGCCTACTTGTTTACTTCTTTCGTTCTCTCTCTCTCTCGTTCTCTCTTTCTCTCTCTCTCTCTCGTTCTCTCTCTCTCTCTCGTTCTCTTGCACTTCCTTCTCGAGCGGTGGTGTATATGCATTTCAATATCTTGTTTTACAAATCGAGAAACCGCCGTTTGATTTTCTTTATTGTTCCTAAGATTCCGCACCGCGGGCCGCACAGCGTGTTTCTCGGCCCGCCTCCCAATCCCGTTAGTGGCAACTATACACATACAAAATCTATTCGAAATCCGAATAACCAAAAAACAAACGCAGTGATATTTAACTGGCTACAACGCAAAAACAATTATATTCTCTTAACTAGAAGATCAAAATTTGGCTCAAGTTTCGCAATATTACATACCGACGTAAAAATATATTATAATTATTTTTTCAGCATATCCTTCTCTAGCGGATTTGTCTGAAAAGGCACAATTCTAAAAAAAATATCTGTATTCACTGTACAATTAAAACTGATATTCGATTCGTAGTAACTGTACTCATAAATATAAATCCTCTAAAAAGTACTATGTTCCTTTCGTTCATTGTTACAATAATTACATGTTATCCTGAAAAAGGTTTTTCTTTCCTTTTTAGAAATAAAGCTTCTCTCGTTTTTACTCTTATTTTCATTTCTTTTTTTCCCTTTTTTCGCTAATCTTGTTTCCTTCAAGTATTCACATCTTTCTTGTGTGTCTATTCGAAAATATATTATTCGTCCGTGATTTAAAAAAGAGAACCGCGAACTGTACTCGTAAAAAGTAGATAAAAATCTCCGCGTGGCAATACATACATACAATATATGTGCCTGGCTTGGAATGTCTGAACAAAAAACAGAAGAAAACAAAACGAAATAATCGGTCTATCTGTCCGTGTCTGCCTGCCTGCCTGCCTGTTTGTCTGTGTGTCTGTCTGTCTCACTCTTTGTCCATTTTTTCGTCCCTATGTGTAAGCGCGCGTGTGCTTATATGTACGCGCGTGCGCGTGTGTGTCTGTGTGTGTCATTGTGTGCAATTTGTGGATGGGGTGGTTGTGTGCTGTTAAGGAAGAGTTTTGTTCTCAGCATCTTCGTAGGGTAAAAAACACTGATCGATCGCCTCTTCTTTTGCAGCTCAGCCACCGGCCAGCCAGCTGGCACAAGTCCGGTAGGTACTGATTACAATCAACTGAGAATCTGAATTTGAATGATTTTTTTTTCTTTTCTTTATCAACTCTAGCATTGGAAGTGCTTTTGTTTCTCTGTATATTATTATTATTAGTAGTAGTATTATTATTATTATTTCTTGGGAAGAATTCTCCTTTGTATATTTCTGAGCAGCGTTTCTTTTATAGTTTACACTTTTTCTTTTGTTAAAATATTTATTCACACTCTCAAGCGTTCAGCTTCGACTTATCGTCTCCTTAGTAAATGTAATACCTAAAGTTAATCCTGGAAGCCTATCAGCTTGACACTAAACTGTCCGTCGCAGAATATCAATTTTTTTTGTCACTGTCGTAATGATGTGTTGGCGATTACAGCGTATGGAGCCGTGCTGGTGCCGAACAATGTAGATGACACAAGCACTCGTACCCCCTTCTTATGACAACATTCATTCTCTAATCGTTGGAAAATATTAACTACTTTCACCTATTTATCTGGTGGATAAAATGTATAAAAGATGGCTGGCAAGTCAATTATCATGAGGAAGAATCTTATCTGACTTTATGTAATGTATTTAGTCTCATCTATTCTTCATTAATATAATCCTTCGTATCAACAGGTGTTGTTCTCCTAACTTACATAACCCTCGGTGTAATCGTATCTGAAATACCACAATTACAAATTTACATAAAACTCACCCAAAATATATACGTGTTTAGTTCAAAACCTCGTCTATATACGAGAGTGCATTGCACGGAAACGGTTATGTATAGACTGTGGATTTTATGCATTTATAAGAAGTTCGTAGCGTTTGTAACTTAAAATTAAAAGCTAAAACTCAGATATTTATTCAATAACATATTTTCCATTCTGTTCTATTACTTTTTGCCACTTCCAAGGTAACTTCTCGTGTTATTGAATAAATAACTTAATTTTATCTTAGATTCTTAACTTGAAAACACTACGAACTTTCATTCCATCCCAATACAATTTCAAGCAGTGGACATATTTAAAAAATTTAAGAACGTCAACATGTTAGTTTCAATTCAAATAAAATAATTAAAACAAGAACGAGACTTTTTATTTTGCATAAATAACCGCAGTCTAGTCACGTATATAGATATAGATACAAATATAAATGTGGATTGTTCATACCTAAAAACCATAGCCTACTTAGGCTGCTGAGCTTGGTATTGTTGATAGGAGTCATCAGGAGATGCCGCATTACTTGTCTGTTCAGAATCACCCAATGGCATGGTATGAATAATGCTAGGAGGGTAAGTAGTGTAAGGATAAGGATGTGGGCTTGCTGCTATGTACTGGAAAATGCAATATTGCAATAGATGATGATTCGAAGCTAGAAACGTTACCCGGATACAATGTATGTACGAAAGAAGAAGCAAAGAAACTTACGGAACCAGTGCCAAGATGCAATGTAGACATTTGCGTTGTAATCTGAGGAATCATACTGTACTGTGGGTTGCTAGGATCTGCAGATGGCATCATCTGTAACATTACATTCCCCTTAAGTTCTCGATACCCAGGGTTCTCATGAACCTTATCAATTATCATTAGGCAGCGGATCTTTATGCGTTTCCAACAAAAATGAGTAGGTGTACTTTAAAACAGCGAAACCATTAGAAGAATTTAAAAATTCTGATATATTATTTTTTCAACCTTTTATCCATATTGACAAAGAAAATAAATTTTCTATTTCACTCCAGGTTATAATTCAGGAAAAACATTTTTATTTTGCATAAAGATCAGCAGTCTAATTGTAATAAAAATATCGAAAGAGCTCTGTATAAAAGCCTCGAATACTCCGACTACATAAGGAATACAAAATCATAGAAATATTCGGAATGTTTAAGTAAAGGAAAAACAACGAAAAATTTGTACAAAAACTCACGTCGACCTGTTGCATGTGTGGAGGGGCAGTCTGCACCAAATAAGGAGTAACCCATGGGGCTCCTGGTACGCTGTAGCCAGGTAATGCTTGGCCGTAATGACGACTATATTGCGTTAAAGTGGCTGCAGGTAGCATGTGAGTGGTTGCAACCCCATTTTGACCGACGCCGCTTGTATCATAATTCAGTGCCATGTTCTGTGAACATACGCGGGCGCGTGATATGCATAAGAATCACTTCACCGTAATCCTCTGTACTCTATAGCCATTCATATATAACACAGGTGATCCTTGTACATCTTAACCCTTTGCACTCCTTTGTCGAGCGTGACTCGACATCAGAGAAAGAAAAATGTAAAGGAAACGGGTTTTTATATGTAATTGGTTCTTCCTTTATGTATTTAATTTCTTATTTTTTAGTTGAAAACAAATATAAGTTCCACAAATATAAATCACAACAAAGTTTGAGAACTATATTTAATATAATTAGTAGACAAAATTGTTTAAAATAAGAAGTCAAGGTCCTTTGAAGTGAATGTTTATAAAATAATGTGAAACAGAGAGTAGAAGATTTTTATTTTGCATAAAGATCCGCTGTCTACTTATAAATGCTTGATAGGGAAAATAAAGACAAAGACACATTTCTTAATATTGAACGGAACACAGTTTGTCTGCAAGGATCACCTGTGTGTAATTAAATGTTTCTTTACAATCCAAGAAAATTAATCACCTCTCCAGTTTCTCTCCATATTGCATTTTTGTATAATGACTTTTTCTTATTACCGCCATCAGCGAATTTCACCAACAAAGGGTCTTTAGCTCCGTGCAATGACTTTCCATTAAACATCTGGATTATCTGTTCACATTTTTCTTTGGATTCCATTCTGAAGAGAAATGTTTAAGTTATTTATTAGTATGAATAAATATATGAATAGCCTTATACCTAAACCCTGTATCTAACCTTGCAAATCCGACACCTTTACTTTGTCCAGCAGTGTCGCGTAATATACGCGTTGAAATAACTTGCCCATACTGAGCGAGTAATCCTTCAACATCATTTTCTTTGAAGTTCAATGGTAGATTTGCAATATACAAATTGGTGGGGTCCTGCTCCTGTTGCTGAGAAGAGAGTAAAAATACTATGCAACTTATTGTAGTACATTCCTGGATATGTAAAATATGTATTTATAGAAATAGAAATTTCAAAAAGGTATCATATCTATCATTTTAACATTCATGACCGAAGTATAGGTAACGTTTGCATGTTTCTGTATAAATATGATTTGAAAATGAGTGCACAGACGATATCGCTACCATGATGATTTTGGTAAATATTGGAACAAATTTTAGTCCAATGTCTTGTTCAGAAAATAAACTTCAGAAGTTGGTCATGATATTTTTTTCTTCTTTTTTTTGGTACATCGATTTGAATTGAAGTTTTTTCTTCATTGCGTATCTACTTCGAATGTTAAAATGATAACTCAAAATCAAATAGTTTACCAATACGAAAATGCAAAAAATTTGAAAAACTAAAATTTACATTTTACATAGTATTTAAAAGAAATCTTTCGTTAATACTTTCTGTATGTCAAAAAATTACATACATCTACAAGGTGTGCGCTACTATAAGGACCATTAAACTATGATAATCATTTTAATCTAACTTTGAGTATACGAGTGAACAAATATTGAAAAAGTTTTATATTACGAATC
Source organism: Lasioglossum villosulum (assembly GCA_963971365.1). Taxonomy (NCBI): domain Eukaryota; kingdom Metazoa; phylum Arthropoda; class Insecta; order Hymenoptera; family Halictidae; genus Lasioglossum; species Lasioglossum villosulum. The sequence goes on from OZ020497.1 coordinate 32,286,501, forward strand.
AAGATAATTATTAATTCTTAATATTGAGAGGTTGTCATGCTTCGGGGCATTACGTTACCACATTCTGGTGGTTCTCCAAATTTGCTTTACGGATGCTTGTTCTCGAATCAAATTCAAACGTATCCTGCCATTTATGTGCAAAGCATGCTCACACGTAAAATACATTGTGTTTTATTTTCTTAATAAAACTTCTGATTACCGAATCAAGGGTAAGCGCAAATCGCAAACGAGCAAACGCCATTTTATTTAACTATTTCATAAACAAGGGATAGATTTAGGATAAAAGTTTTTTTAGTGAATATCGCCTGTGCAATCATTTCTTACTTATTGAAAGTAATCGAAATAGTATCGTTAGGTTGTTATCGAGATGTAAACTTTCTCTCTTTCTCTCTCTCTCTCTCTCGCTGTCACTCTCTCTTTCTCTCTCTCTTTCTTTCTCTCGCTTGCTCTCTCGCTCTTTCTTTCTCCATATAATGTGTGTGTGAGAAATGTATTAAGTATTATTGTAATTTGAAAATCTTCTTCTATTACACAAACGATGCAACGATAAAAATTGAATAGAGGACATTCGCATCGTCTTTGCGTTTGTAACCGTTTCTCTAGGATTCTCTGTATTTGGTTGAAAGATCATATATGCTTATGTGATAAGTCACAAGTACGTAACGCAAACCATCTAATCACGTTTTACTAGACAATATCAAGAGTAACCATTCAAAGCGGTAATATAGTTCCAATCACATATGACACGTTATTAGATACAAGCATGATAAAAAGCACAGGCATGTTCACATATATACAATTACATTGTGAGACAGAAAATGAAAGTGAGCTAATATATCTCACAATTATCGCAGAAAACACATTGTATGTAAGATATATGCACATACATATACATGTGTTCATGCTTAAATTTTCTTCGCATATGACTTTCACACGCAAAGGAATGAAAAGGAAAATATGTATACAGATATGTGTATAGTACATACATGTACGCATATACGTATACAACATATATGTACATTAAACTCAACTCTAACTTGAATTCGATATTTATGCACCCTCAAGCATATTTTGAGATCCACCATTTCTCTCAAAAAATCAATCAACTCTACAGTTACTTGAATATACTTATACTTTACGACAATTTACTTCAATCTTGCGAATGCATTAAAACAAAAGAATAAATAATGAAAATATTATGATATAAGCCAAGCTGATGGCATTATATATGTATATATATATTTATCAAAATATTATATACATATGCACACATACGTGTATGTATGCGTACAAGTGCCAAGCACAAATACGTATACATACGTGTGCGAGTGTGTGTGATAAAACTATAATATATCTTAATGACTTTTTATTCTCAATAAAATGATTTACATCTTGATCAAGTGCGAATGTGTATACAGGATTTTATGAGGGAATAACAGTTTCGTTTTCTAACAGAAAAGAATACGTTCACGAATGTATTACATATACAATGTAGGAAAATGCAAAGGGTGACGGTAGTAACGTACAAAACGTTAAAATTACTTCTCGTTGCAACAAAATATTTTCTTCTATTGTAAAACATATCCAACGTTCCTATATACACATCCAACTTTGCTTGGTGTGCTGGTTAAACTTTATTATTTAAGCCAAGTGTGTCAATCAGAGCCAACCAACACCCCACGAATAAGATAACACCTGATCTTCACATAGCACCACTAACTGGTAAGTAAGTACCATGTACCCTGAGGACAGTTAATAACGGGTACATTATTTAGTTGTATCATATCACATGCGACTGACATCATCACAGCTGCTGATGGCACCCCGTGCTTTTACCGCGGCCAGATTAGAAGAACCATGCCAAGTTAGTTTATCCGAGTAACAAATGTACGCGAGTAGGCAGAAGCTACTCTTCTACCACTTTGATTTTGCAATATGCGTATATATTTAGGTAGAATATAGTTGGTGAAAATTCAAAAATTCAATTCAATTTAAGTCATCCCTTGTGATATTTGCAAGAGAAGCATCACAACGCGGACAACTAGAGTAAAATTTCTATTGCTATACCGTAAAAATGTTAAATCTAAAATCTGAAATCTAATGGCTCGTTGCAATTTCAACGAAACAAATTCTTGATGTACATTATGATTTTAACAGTACAACAGTGGGCTGCTAATTTTTTTAGTTTTACTTTTACGCGTTGACACAGACAATAACATTAAGTCGAGTACATTGGATGGTTGCTAAAGGCTGCGTTTAGTGCTGAAACGAGTGTAATTTTTCAAACATGAATTATAAATGTATCGACACAGCAGTATCAGCAATTTGTGGCCGAGGTATAGCAACAAGCGTCGACAGTTTGGTAGGTACGTAAGGCAGAATGATAGACAGAACTGGTGAATACTAGAGATTGTCAGACAAGTGAGACAGGTTCCAATAGGATCAGTCTTGCTGTTTCTTTAATAGGTATCTCTCTTCTAATTGACTTATTTGAATATTATGCATAATTGCCTGCTACTATATTTTCACTGTTAACAAAATATATATTCTTCGGATTCGTATAAATGTTCGTGTAGATAATGCGTTACAAAAGTTTACTTTTCCTTTTTCAAACGCATTTCATTTTTTCCACATGTTAGTATCAATGAAAATATAGCGTGTACTCGAAATTACCCCTCTAGTGATAGTACTGCTTTTCAGTGAAGATTATTTTAGATTCGATTATTTGTTTACTTTATTATATTATGCAATATTGATAACTGCAACTGTAACTAACTGTAACTATATAACTGTGACTGTGACTGTAACTGTAACAGTAACTGTATCTGTAACTGTAACTAGCCTTTCTCACTTGTCGTTACACGCATATATTTTGGATATATTTCCGGTAGTCCTTGCAATACTTCTAGTCTTGCTTTTATCCAATATCACTATGCTAACAACGAATTTCCTACATAACGCAACAATTCTGGAATACTAAGTAATTTTTGTCAAGATAATAATCTCTAAGCGTGTCTAGAGGGGCTGAGAGCAGAGCAATGATGCCATTGATACAATGCCATGCTTGCCTTTCTGGAGGTCCTATTTCAAAGTGGATAATTCCAAGAATTTTATACCGAGCTCTTTATTGTAGAATCCACTTTGTAAAATGAAAACTATGTTTTTTCTTTCTTTATGAAACAACGAACTGTTATGACTTATGATGATAACAATTAAATTTCCGTTATCAAAAGAGGTAACGAAAGAGGGTAAATTATTATATAACTATCGTAATAAAGTTTACAGAAAATCGTATAAATAAATTTGTACGAGAAACTCGGAAACGAGTTAGCACGAGACGCATCGATAAACGTATCGTTTCAAGACAACCATGGCATCCACTGCAATTAAACTTTCAGTACTTTCTTATCCAACTTTATATTATGAATAATCTATCAAAGTACTGCATATACTGTATGTCTGTTTGTCATAGTAGTACTGGAATAAGAATTTCTCTCAAATTAATGGCATTTAATAATTAAGTATCAGTGGGGGTATAAGGAGTATATGAAAAAATGCAAAAACAGAAGGACCACAGATGGACATAGAACAGGGTGATAGTTTAGATAGAAGAAAAACAAAGAAAACAAAAATAAAAACAAAACAAGAGGTAGTAGAGATAGAGAAATAGTGAGACAAAGAGCGAGAGAGCGAGAGAGAAGAAGAGAGAACAGAATGTAAGAAAGAAAGTAAGGGGAAACAGAAAAAAGAAAGAGAAGAAAGGTTTACTGTTACTCTGGTATTACTGTACTTGCATGCACAACCAACGTACACTGGGCAGTCTACGGAGCAACCAGATACCCACTTTCGCCATCTGCGCTTGGATGCCCTTGGCGACTAGTGCTTTCACAGCACCCTCTGCCGCCACTGGTGACTCAAAGTCTACAAATCCATAACCTGCAACACACAATTCCAATAAAAATTAACACGCACAGATACATCTAAGTACATGCAGTTACCGAATTCCAATCTTTACAAAATCAAAACGTAGTATAATGAATTTGAAGAAGTACCTTTACATTTATTTGTGTTTTTATCCAAAATTGCCTTTGTAGAGGTGATAGTTCCATATCTGCAAAAACACAATATGTATTAGAAACGACACGTTCTCCCTACGTAGAAACAAGTATAGTTCTTCTTCTCGTCGTTTAATATCGCACGAGCGACTTACTGAGAACACATGTTAACAAGGTCTTTGTCGGTTGTATTTTGGTTGAGGCCCCGGATATACAAATTTGTTTTCGATAGTTGTTCCGCCTGCTGTCCTTGTATAGCATTATTGCTAAGGCTTGTGCTCATTCTCCCGCTTTGACTACCATTGGCGCTGCTAGAACTACTATTGGTGTTAGCTGGGGAGGAGGCCGTGGGTACCCGCTGTCCATACTGTAAAAACATCCAAGACAAAATATAGATACGAGTATAAAAATACATTTCATTATTACTTAAGTGTTTGATGGAACGTTTTTGAATTGGACATAAGGAAAGAAAAGAAAAAGAGAGGAAAAGGAAAATACGAATAAGGAAAGAGGTATATATGTATGTATACAGGGTGAACTGTAAATCGTGACCAGTAGAGATTACTCTGATATTAGCAGTTCAGTTGAAAAAGTTTTTATCGTGTATAACGTGGTTTTAAGAGAGCTTCCACGTGATTCTAATGAAATTTGTATCAACTCTTTCTTTCATGATTTTTCAGGGTCACCTTCAATTTTTTGCAAATACACCTATCATTTTTTACACCTATTTATTAAAGTATATACGACTTCCTTATGAAATATTCAAAATGTTACTTCCGTTTTTGACCTTGCATGACCTTGAGGATCACTGTGCAATATACGGATGAATTCGTCTAGACACGCGCTTTCATGTGATATACAAAAATATACAGTATTCCATTAAAAAAAATTGAAGGTCACCTTTATATCTAACAAAATTTTATAAATACAGAAAGGTAATTACATAGAAAAGGTCTGCCTACTCTAATATTGGTGAAATTTTAATATGTTACAGATATCGACATTTTTAACAACTTTTTCCTTTTCCAAGAATATGGAAAATTCAATACAGTATTAGCAATAGTTTTTTGCGAATATTTCGAAAACTAAAAGCGACCGCCCTATATTGGAAAAGGAAGAAGTCGTTCAGAATGTGTTGCCGCATAACATATTAGAATTTCATCAAAATCGGAGTAGGCAGACTTTTTCTATATAATTACCCACAGAAAAGTTAAATGCGCTGTTGTGTTGCGTATAAAAAACAGTAATGCTTTTTCCTCTTTAATTTTCTTCTAACAATTACTATTTACAAGAAAAACGCTGGCTAGTACTCATGTGAACATCCTGTAAAGGGAGGTGGGTAAAAAGATGGGGGTGGCAGACGAGTGAGAGTGAGGGAGAGCAAAACGGAGTAGGCAGACTTTTTCTATATAATTGCCCACATAAAAGTTAAATACGCTGTTGTGTTGCGTATAAAAAACAGGAATGCTTTTTCCTCTTTCATTTTCTTCTAACAATTACTATTTACAAGAAAAACGCTGGCTAGTACTCATGTGAACATCCTGTAAAGGGAGGTGGGTAAAAAGATGGGGGTGGCAGACGAGTGAGAGTGAGGGAGAGCAAAACTTACCGACGCGTGTTGTGCGTAGGAGGCGGTGGCGTAAGGATTCGCCGTAGGCGGTAGTTGCTGTGCTCCGACGGGCATCTGACCGGCCGCCACAGCCGCGGCCGCTGCGCTCGGGTACCTCGTGTACGGCGGGTAAGCAGCCGCAGCCGCGTGAGAGGGTGGCGCTGCACCCCAGGCCGCTGCGCCGCTCGCACGATACTGTACCGGATTCCCGCCTCGTGGACCGCCACCGGCGTTTCCCTTCAATCCGTGCCCGCCTCCTCCACCCCCTCCACCACCACCTCCACCTCCACCGCCTCCACCGCCGCCGCCACTCGCTGGACCTACGCCGACGCCGCCTCCGGCGCCACCGCCGCCCCCGGCGCCACCGGCATTACCATTGTTAGCACCCACGTACGTCGGTCTCGGACCGTTCGTACCCTGCAAACCAGAAAATCAGAATTATTATTGCACAATACTTCTCCGGAACACTGTTAACCCCTTGCCGTAACATTTGCCTCACAGTTACAATGTACAGTTCATCCCCAAAAATGTTTTACAAGAGAAAAGAAAATCTACATTTTTTACATGGCTTCGTTTATTTTAACGCATGGCTCGTTCCGCGCCGGGCCGTTTTTTCTCGGCAATTAAACAAACTTATGTGCCTCGTTTTATACGGCATTTTTTATAATACCTTATTATTTTGGTGGAAATATTATATATTCTACTGCAGTGGTTCTTAACCTTTCTGAAACCAGGGAACGCTTTTGGTTATATGAAAAATTTGCACTATCGATTATCTACATATAAAAGACGAAAGTGATTTAAATTTTCAATGGATTTATTTATATGTGAGTGAAATATAATATTATAAAGTTCGGGGTATTCATATAGTCAGTATTATTGATGTCCAATTGATTTAATTGTAAAATATGTTGGGTTTCACAGTTCATCAATAAAATAAAGAGTTTTTAAAGAAGGAATAGAAATAATTAAAAGTATAATTATTGGGGTAATAGTCCATCCAATTTCAATATTATATTTAATAATTTTAAATTTAACTACTTATTGTTTAGAATAAAAACTAATATATATAATGTAGATATAGTAATTATTATTAAAATAATTATAGTAAAATTATAAAAGTAATATAAATTATCTGCAAATGGGTAATTAGGGTCCTGAAAGGAATATCTATTTCATGTAGCAATATTTTATATTTTTAATAAAAAAAATGTATGAAATTTAAATTCTTAAGTACTTGTATAAATTTTAATAAAAAGTAAATAAATTTTATAAATGAAGCTTAAACTAATTGCACTATTTCTGCCATATTAAAATTTAATTATAATAATAGGTAATTCATTATATGAATGAGTAAGGGTGGATAATTTTGTAATCATTCTGAAGATGATTGTGAATATTTAAATATAATTATTCCATTAATAATTAATCTTTCTAAAATGATATAAATTAATAAAATTATTCTATTAAAAGAGATTAAAGATCCAATTGAGGAAATAATATTTCATGAATAATATGCATTTGGGTAATCTGAATATCGCCGAGGTATTCCTATTAATCCTAATTAATGTTGGGGGAAGAAAGTTAAATTTACTCCTGCGAATATTATAATAAATTGAATATTTAATCATTTTTTATTAAGAGTTAATCCAGTAAAAATAGGATATCAATGAATTAATCTGGCAATAATTGCAAAAACTGCTTCTATGGATAGAACATAATGGAAATGACCAATTACATAATAAGTACCATATAATATAATATCAATTTTTGTGCACTGCACATTCCGCGTAGAAGTAAATAGATTTTAGAAAATATATTATTAGATATACTTAAAGTACACGTGGCCCGGGGCGCGTTAACTATTGATTACGAACGAATCAAATTGTATTTCATCTAAAAAGAGAGGCGTAACATTCATACTTATTAGACTTTGGTTACGATCCGCATCACGAGACTGACTCGGTAAAATACGGCAAGCGGTTAACCAGCTTGGTTAACCACCTGGCTACCACAGACGTATACGAAACAATTTCGATGGGACTCCCTGCGTATAGTTCACAATTTTATACTTATTTCGAGTCAGAGGTTTCACTAGAAACGAAATACGACGCGGTACGCGTGAAATTCGAACGGGTTTCAGTCGCCGATTCTCCGATATCGACTCTTCTCGCATAAACAAGCATCTTCAAAACATTGTAGCTCCACGACTGTTTATATCTCGAAAACAATGAATAAAAAAGGGACATCGATCCCTTTGATCTAAATCCTTTCGTTCGACAGCGCGAATTAGGCAATCTAAATTTAGAAAGCGAGCAGGTCAAATGCAACGAAGTTCATTCGAAGCAGGATCACGCAAAGTACATTTCTAGACGCGATGCGAAGAGCGGCGAAGACGTTGATAGTTGACGGTTTGCTGCAGACGATTGACGACAAGCACAATTCGGAACGGGAAACGATGAGTAACCGAGCGATAAACTGTACGAAGTATTCGGGGCGATTTATTCTATTGCCTTGAGACTGCTAAGCCGACCCGAGCCGAGACGAGACGAGAAAAACGGCGCAGCGGTGATACACGACCGCGACAAAAGAAATCAAACCCTGGACGATTTCTACGTTGATTACCGTATCCCTTTATACAGAGTGACTTTGAAACGAACTATCCCTAGTAGCACAAAAATATTGGGTACATGTTTTTTTCAAATATTGAAAAAATATTTTTTAAGCCACACTTTTTCATATGAGAAAAATATTAGATCTGAATATTCTATACATATACAAGAAATGTAAATTCAATGTTCAGAAAAAAGAAGCTACATATTCAGAGAATATAAATTACATATTTAAAAAACATAAAGTAAATATTTAAAAAACGTGAAACTCATATTTAGATAACGTTCAATTAAATCTTCAAATTTAAGAAACAGTTATAACAAAAATTAGAAACTATAATATAATAACACTACTTTCTGTGCACTGCTCGAGGGAATATTTATCTTCGTCTTCGAAAAGGGTTTATTGAAAATACAGAATTTTTTTATGCAGTTAGAAAGATTAATGGTTCGGGGAATGCTACATTCGTAGGCCCATAGATTTTTTTTTTGTGCATGTGCAATTAACAATTGCATCATTTCTTTAAATAGAAATGCATATTTTTCGTTGTACTAATCGATTTCACTGTTTATTCTGTATAAAAAATGATTACCATAGCAAAAAATTATTAAATTATCTTGTTTTCAAGATACTTTAAAATTTCTGTTTCTAATATTACATAAAGATTTATTTTATGAGAAAAAATATTTTTTTCATGGTATGAAATAGAAATATTATTTGTATATTAGGAAAAACTATTCTATTTTTAATATTAAATAGAGATTCGTTTTATAATGAGAAGAAATATATTTTTCATAATATGAAATAAATATTATATGTATATTGGGAAAGAATATTCTATTTCTAACATGAAATATAGATTCATTTAATATTTAGAAAAAGATATTTTTCTCGTAACATGAAATAGATACATATTTCCTCCATATTTATAAAATAATATTCGTTACTTAATATAAAATAAATATTGTACGAATATTTGAATATTAAAAAAATATTGAATCTCTTTTTAATATTATATGAATGTGTATACAATGTTTTGTGCTGCTAGGGATCGTACATCGTACAAAACCGTAAAAATTAAGACTCGATTTCTTTTGAAAATTATAAAACCTACACTGTAGATTCGTTATTTCGAGGTAAAAAGGGTTACGCTTTCTCAATCGGAACAATTTGCACCGGCAATTTCGTGTCGGCCAGTGTCTTTAGCGAGCGTATCACGGGGACTCTCGTAAGTATGCTGATACGTAGGTACAGTGTATTACGTGCTAGTGCAATCGGTTAGTCTCTCGGTCCGTTGGTCGGTTGCCAAATATATTTGTTCGTGGATAGACGCGAACAGGACTTAATTGCGGCGTACAGGTCCGAAAACCCGCGAGCAAAACTTGAACGAACAGACTTGCATTTTTACGAATAATTGCTCGCTCCGACCCGATTCATCGATCATTACAATGAAGATTCGTATATCGTCTTGGATGCTCGGAATACACGTAAAATTACGTTCCCGACATCTTCGAGATCGGACACTGAATTTGCATTGCTGTCACGAGCGGTGAATATTGAAACTTGGACACGGCTTGTGATTCGAGACGACCGTCTTATCAGGATCTTGGGACTTATTGTGACTGACATTGAACTTCGAACGGAATCCGGTACACGTATTTTGAAGTCTGCGAGCGAAATCCGCGAGCGATTTCACTTCTGCCGCGTCGACCCCGATAAACATAGAATCAACAGGATAATTCTGAAAATAATCTCCGAGTCCGCGTGCCTCGTTCCTCGTTCTAACGAGAATCGCGCGAATGATTTGCGAGACGGTATTTCGCGCATCAACGGGAAATACATATGTACACTTGAAACGATATTGTCACGAGCAGACCCGCTTTAATCAAATTATACACGGAGATACATTCTCGTAGAAGCGCTTTCGCTAAAATTATTATTATGCGATACGCGCGTATCTATAGCTTGGCTGCTTATCTGTCGAGTTTGACCTCCGCTGTACAGTCGAACAATATTATAATAGGAGAGTCGGGCGAGTTCCGGTGTCGTTGCTCGAGCACCGAAAACCTACAATTAGTTACGAATGCAACGATAAGATAAGCGAACCGCTTATCCGAAACGTAAGGAGAATTTTCAATTTTCTACTGCTCGGGCATACGTATTTGTTCCAGTATTCGAGATCGCTTCGTTGTCGAAAGCGTTTGCTTTCCGATTGCTGCGAGCGAAGTTTTCCAATCAATCCCTTTCATCTGCTTATCGGACAGGGAAGAAAAGCTGTTGATCGCAACGCGACTGCGCCCAGTAGAAACGACGCGTTTCCTTTGTCGAATAAGTGAACGTCGCTGCATCAACGAGAAACGAAGAGGAGTGAACACAATTTTCTTGTCAGAATAATCAAAGGTGTACGGGACACGTCGTACGGCCGGTTGATTGCCAGGCAACGCCAAAAATAAATCGACGACGAGAACGCTCGGTCGTCGCGATCCGCGCCGGAGAAAGACTTTCTCGAGCCTTCGCGCCAGTTGTGTTGCGGCTGTCGTGATCGCGGCAGCAGGGGAACAAGTATTTCCAGGACTTTCGATGCGTTGCATTCTCCGTGCTCCTTTAGAAAGCCCTTCCCCCACCTATTCCTCCCACCCCGTCGATTTGCATTTTTGGCATAGTTCTGATAACACCGTTTACCGTTCGCCCGGATATGAAACCCACCTCCAAAAGGAAAAATGAACCTGCAACGAAACGCAGAGAGAGAGAGAGAACGCAGTCTCGAGTACACAGCAATAGCCGAGCCTGAAAGTCACGGCTGTAAATCACTTATCATGAAACTCGATCCTTGTCACTTCCTGCACTACTTAACGATCTCTTTCTCTCTCTGTTTCTGTGCCCTCCTTTCTTCACTCTTCCGTCCCTCTACCGGTATTAACCCTCAGCAGACGAGGGATGATTCAGAGTCGCTACTAAAAATTGGTGTAAAGTAAAAAGCACCAATAGCTGACCAATTAAGAGAAGTTCTCTGTGTGAATAACAGATTCTAAATGATTCAGAGTCGCTACTAAAAATTGGTGTAAAGTAAAAAAGCACCAATAGCTGACCAATTAAGAGAAGTTCTCTGTGTGAATAACAGATTCTAAATGATTCAGAGTCACTACTAAAAATTGGTGTAAGGTAAAAAGCACCAATAGCTGACCAATTAAGCAAAGTTCTCTGTGTGAATAACAGATTCTAAATGATTCAGAGTCGCTACTAAAAATTGGTGTAAGGTAAAAAGCACCAATAGCTGACCAATTAAGAGAAGTTGTCTGTGTGAATAACAGATTCTAAATGATTCAGAGTCACTACTAAAAATTGGTGTAAGGTACAAAGCACCAATAGCTGACCAATTAAGAGAAGTTCTCTGTGTGAACAACAGATTCCAAATGATTCAGAGTCGCTACTAAAAATTGGTGTAAGGTAAAAAGCACCAATAGCTGACCAATTAAGAGAAGTTCTCTGTGTGAATAACAGATTCTAAATGATTCAGAGTCGCTACTAAAAATTGGTGTAAGGTAAAAAGCACCAATAGCTGACCAATTAAGAGAAGTTCTCTGTGTGAATAACAGATTCTAAATGATTCAGAGTCGCTACTAAAAATTGGTGTAAAGTAAAAAGCACCAATAGCTGACCAATTAAGAAAAGTTCTCTGTGTGAATAACAGATTCTAAATGATTCAGAGTCGCTACTAAAAATTGGTGTAAGGTAAAAAGCACCAATAGCTGACCAATTAAGCAAAGTTCTCTGTGTGAATAACAGATTCTAAATGATTCAGAGTCACTACTAAAAATTGGTGTAAGGTAAAAAGCACCAATAGCTGACCAATTAAGCAAAGTTCTCTGTGTGAATAACAGATTCTAAATGATTCAGAGTCACTACTAAAAATTGGTGTAAAGTAAAAAGCACCAATAGCTGACCAATTAAGCAAAGTTCTCTGTGTGAATAACAGATTCTAAATGATTCAGAGTCATTACTAAAAATTGGTGTAAGGTAAAAAGCACCAATAGCTGACCAATTAAGAGAAGTTCTCTGTGTGAATAACAGATTCTAAATGATTCAGAGTCGCTACTAAAAATTGGTGTAAGGTAAAAAGCACCAATAGCTGACCAATTAAGAGAAGTTCTCTGTGTGAATAACAGTAATGCCTCTTATCCTTGATTAAAAAGAGAGACTCTATGCGTGAAAATGCTAGTTGAACTTCTTACATTGCGTAAGAAAGTATTTTTTAAATTCTTCTAATGGTTTCACCGTTTCAAATTACACCTATACATTTTTCTAATGAATGCATTAATCCGCTGTCCGCTGATCAATTAAAATCAAAATCAATAAAATGAAAAAAATCACGTACAATATAATTATTCTAGGTCGGAAGAAATGTTTAATCTTCAAGCTAAAATAACTCCGGCTGCACAGGGTTAACGGGAAGGAAAGATAAACCGGGGATGCAAAAAATTTCGTCTTTCGTTTATCTTGGTACCAGCAGCAAGGCTAGCCAGCCTGACCAACAGACGCATTTGCGTGTTCTTCGAGAATCCGAGATCGAAGGGGGTGTAACGAGATATCGGATTCCTCGGAAACCCGGTTATCAACGAACTCGCGTGTCGACTCTGTTTCCTGCCCGGACCGCGAGCACTCGTTCCGGATCTTCTGGTTTTCCTATCGAACATCGATATATTTTCAACTGGAACGGGATTTATCCCGATAGCAATGATTCTCGTTCCCCGCCAACGAATCAGCATGTCGCCTTTCAAAATTCTCAATTTATCGAACACCGTGACGATATACGAGCTAGTATTTATTCGGATCGATGCAACAACATTTCCATGAGTCTCGGAGCTACCGCATCTTCGAATAGCTGTAAAACGTCTACACGAGTGTATGCGTCTGCGAATAAGTAATTGAAGCGGTTCGAATGCCTGAGAGTGCACGCTAGATTATGCACAATAATCCCAGGATTACGGTAACAGTTTGAGTGCGTCGAATAGTCGGATAAAGGATCCGGTGCGTCGAGTAGTCTGCGCAGTTCGTGATCTCGCTGGTTCCGAACTAGCGAGACGCTAAAGAGACATGCTGCTGATGGTGGATGACTCGCGGGCCAGCAATGACTTCGAGCAGGTTCGCCGAAACGTGTCGCGAGGGTGAAGTTCGGCGAGAATCGAGGGTAAAGCTGCCCTCGGTCTCGAGTCGTCTTATTCCCATCGCTAGGTACGGTACACGTTACAACGATGCGCAGACGTGGTAAGCAGGAAGTAACATCCGGTCGGTACATCACGATACCCATTTCACACGTCGTTCTCTATTTCGCAGTGACCAACGGCCACGTTGTCTGCATGCCGTTCAATTGAACCGGCGCGGCCCGGCGCGGCGCGCTGGAATCTACGGGCAAATCGTTCGTCTCGTTATCGTTCCGTCGAGCTCCGACGCGCGTTGCTCCTTCATCGTAGTCTAGGGACTAGGCCCTAGCAACTAGGGCACACTGGTTCTGAAACGATGTTCCTGACATTCCAAATATATTAAATATACGTCGGGGCGTGCTGACATAGGCAATGATTTGAAAATTTGTATTATTATTATTAATGTCATGTTTGTTTTATTGATTGAAATTTATAAATTTGTGTTACCGTTACGTTTGTTTTATTTTTCAAGAAATGCGAGACTAGGTCCTTTAGGAAAATTGTTTAGGTCCTTGTTGAACGTGACCATGTGTGGTAGAATGGACACGTTCCTGATGCTTACAGTGTATATGAAAACAGGACAATATCAATGAGATATTGATAGATTTGCGTTGTCAAGAGAATAGTCTTTTGATACAGACAGAATCAACAAGATTTTGACGAGACAAGACGTATAAGGATTCATTCTACAGCACCCGTGAGCTCGTTGACGCATTTTGAAATGTCGAATCGAACAAGGGGTCGGCCTGCCACGACATATATTTAATAATATTTTCTAAAATATATTTATTTCTACGCGGAATCTTTTTGTTTGTTTTTTTGGATCATTAATTTGTGTGTCCCGCAAATTTTTCGTACCATCCAAAGTATTCCCTGATTTCAAAAAAGTTAAGAAACACTGCACTAGGGCCTAGCGATTGGGACTCTTAGCTAGTTTTTTGAATAGCTAGTTTTTTGAAAATTTTCTAGCTACTTTAATTCAACTCGAAGACAATCAAATCAACACTCAAAATGTGAAAAATCAACAAATGCCCACGGTTAATGTGTAGAGAGCAACAGCTCTGGGTAACATTATTAATTAAATCATGTCAACTCACCAGGTGTAAAAACCTTAAAAAAAAAAGGGCCTAGCGATTGGGACTCAACGAAAGAAAGGAGGCTAACTCCTAATACGACACAGTCGACAATTGACCTAAGCGATCGTACAGGGGACCAGTGTACGGATAATTCGATTCGTCGACCATTCGCGCGATGAAACTCGTCTCGTAGGAAATAGGCATCTACGTGTCCTTCGACACAGAACGCGTACTGGACCATCAATTTCTGAGGATCTCGCGACGCGACACTACGATTCTACGGTTTCGGAATCTACAGAAAACAACTGTTAGAAGATAACACGATTAGTACGAAGATTCGCGTCAAAGACGAGTACGGAAGCTCGAGACGAGGAGCAAAGTACCGAGACGAATAATTACTAATCACTACGCTGTGGATCTCTATGCATTTATGAAGAAATTGGTTGCGTGAAATAGAAAACGGTAAATGATTTTTAAAATTCAGGAATGCTGTAATGTTGCTTTTAATGTAACAAAATCTTTAAGGGATGAAATCAATTTTTATGTTGCTTCCACTTGGATACAGCGGAAATTTCCGTGAATAAGTCGAAGGTAGCGGAACGATCAGTATTGGAAATGTAAGAATTAATTACGTGTGTCGATTACCTCCTACGGTACTCGTTCCTGCTTCGTCTACGTACTCGCAAAAGATTTATCGACGCGGCTAGCAGCGACAGGCAAGTGCTGAGCGGTGAACCGGAAACTAATTAATTAACTATCTGCGTCGACTTCCCATGGAATGGAACGATTCTTTTCTGTAGGAAGAAGAATCGGTTGACCACATACCCGACACGTCGATGGAGCTACGTTTCCTAACGGTTTCGGAATAATCGAAACGTTTCCGAGCAAATGCAACACGAGATAGTTTGTAAGATAATACCGATCGACTAGTTGTGTATCGATACGCTTCGCATGTTAGTAACGTATCGATAGAGTGTCTAATGATGCCTTGTCATTTCGAATAGCTGGCGTATCCAGTTTTCTAATCGGTGCGCGGTGGTTTGATCACGGTAATATTGTATTTCATCCGCGGACAGTTTCACGAGTTTTTTTTACAGTTCTATGGTACCTCTTCGAGAGCAGGGCGTCTCTTGGAACACCGGTTGACAATCCTTGCACGAATGCAAACTACCTTCGACAGAGAGACAGAAACAAATCGATATAGTCCTTAGTCCCGTTTCGGGGATGGATTTGGTATTGCAAGAAACGCGAGCTCTTCTATACTAGCTAATATATAGACAGGGGATTTAAAGGTCGGATCTCCTTTATCCTTTAAAGGTCGGATACTCCATTCGTCGTAGCTCTTTTCTTTTATTTTCTTTTCTTTTCTGATGTGAAGCATGACGAATGGAGTATAAATGACGCTAGAATAACCAAACGCTGCGTCGAGACGCGCAAAGGAGATCCGACCTTAATGCATTCATGACAAAAACACGTAGGTATAATTTGAAATAGTAAGTACATTATAAGAATTGAAAAATACGGTTATTAAAAATATTAACAATAAACCTTCCACCACCGGTGGTTGTTTTACAACTATTAAAATTACACAGCTACGTCCAACACATATTACAATAAAAATAGTACACAATCCAAGTAAATACAGTTTTGTCATGAAATTTCTATTTCACTCTAACTTATTATAATTCGGATAGAGAACGTTTATTTTGCATGAAGATCCGCTGTGTACTGATATACGGTAAATGTGTAGCATAGCTACCCTAAAGCAGGACCCGATAGAGATCTGGATGTCCCACATACCGTACCAGGGCAAACAGCATCGGTTGTACCATCTCGAACGCATGTTACGCTCTATTAGCAAGCGCATTCGCGGTACAAATACGAAATCGATTCTTCCTCTTCAGCAGTGAACGTTGAACGATAGACGATTTGTTTCCAGTAAATGAGACTGTATTCCGCAATCATCGACACACGTCTCGTGACGCGTTCTTCGATACTAGTCCCCGAACAGTTCTAAATACACCTGAATACACAGAATAACTGGTAAAGAAGCAACGTTACGATCCTCGCATGCGATCGCGCGAACGAGCGAGCGAGCTGAACGCTCCTGCACTCGACGAAGCGACCAGATAGAGTTCACTGCGCGTCAGGGTTGCGTCTCGGTTTAATCCCGTTTGCTGCTTCACGGTCAAAATACATGCAGCCGGCGAGCACGCTGCCGACAGATATAGACCGTGCGCGTACAGGTATCGGACTACTCGTGCTCCCGCTCTTGCTCTCTCTCCTGCTCGCGCTCTCGCAACCTGCTCACGCGCAGTCACGCGGTTTACGTTTTATCCCCGGATGAATTTTTTTCAGAACATACGTTATCATCTGAAAAATCGCAGAATCGTTTACGTTTCGAACGCACTGCAGACGATGCGTTTGCAATGCACGACAGAGTGGAGAGAATACGTTGAAAAACGCCCAGCGTATCTGCGAGAATGCATCCAGGAACGGTACTAAACGATCTTGCGTCCACGATACCGCGTGCATTTAACATACCATGCACCTGTCAATGTCAATTATGAAGACTCTGTTAGCTTTCAACCGGGCAACAACGACGGTTGTATGTCGTCATCGTGGAATACCCCCACAACTTGGATCCAATTAGTAGGGATGGACAGGTACCTGGAAAGTCGGGTTCCAGACCCGAAAATTCGTTATACGCGGGGACCCGAAATTTTCGAACATCAGTCGAAATCGAGACGGATCGGGAAATCGAAAATTTATATTGTACGTGGCGAAACTTCCGTTTATAGCAAAAATCAGAATTCGATGAAATTTTAAAAATAGGTTCTTTTTTTACTAAAATAACGATTGCCAGTTGGATTTTTGGCGCATCGACGAAAAATTTTTTTATGTCGCGCTCTACCTTACCGACTTACTATTTTATATGCAATATCTTCAATTAGTTCTAAAAAGGGATCAATACCAGCCTAGTTCACCTCACAGCGCCATAAAAATTCACACATATCATCTATAAACGAATCCTCTTTAGTTTAAAGTAATACATATATAAGGTAAACTTGAAATTTTTGAAGACTACTCCTGGATTATCATGTGCGTGGTCGCCCCCACCCCGACCTACCCACAACTCATTCTACAACTAAATAATAAATAAACTTTTCGGGTTCACCTAATCCAAATTAATTCTCATCGCATAATCTTCACATTGTAGATATTGTTTCATTTGGTTTAACAATTGAAATTTTCTATGCATTTTGCATTAAATTCCAGAATATCCTGGTGATTTTCAAAAATCCTTCTGGCAATCGTCATTTTAGTAAAAAAATTTCATCGAATTTTAATTTTGCCACAAACGGAAGAACAGCCTCGTTCGGTACCAGAGTCGTCGAAAACCCGACCCGCGACTCGGCCCGCTCACCTCTAACAATTAGATTTGTCCCACATTTTCGAAGGGTACCCAGTATTTTCGAAGCATTCAACCACGAATAATGAGATGCGTGAAGCGCGGATCAACGAATCGATAAGATGCGAGGTAAGGTGAACGCTGTAGGCGAGGCGAGGTGAGATGACACTGTGAGAGAAGTGGGGGAAGAATAGCGAGAAAGTACCGATAAGAGAGAACCAGACTTGCTCGTCTCTGTTGGGAAGAGTTCCTGTTCGCCAGCGCATACCGGACATTTCGTTCCTTCACCTTGAAAAGACGCGGAGACGACGCCTGACCAAAGGTCCCAGGAATTCATACGCTCCGATCGATTCGCATACCGACTCGAAGGTCTAGCAGATATTTTGCCAAGTTCTTCTACAATGTCTTCTCGAAATTTGTTCAAGGTATCGATACCTCTGTCCTTATACCCTGAACGCAAACGCTGGATGTACTAGGCAGTGTGCTTCGATTTCGATTTCGCTTTCGCTCTCGCGCCGAAGAACACGATTAATTACTTTCGGATCATTGTACCAGCAAGGCCGAGCTCGAGGCAAGCGAGTGCGCGACACAGCGCGACGCGTTTACCTTCTGCTTGACCGTATTTCTGTTTCAAGTACGTGCGTGAAACGAAACGCATGGGGGCAATAGACATATCAGACGATTTGACCTGCAGCGCGTGTTACGTAGCGCGATACGAATTACGGAAGAACAGCGCGGTCGTTCGTCCTAGAATCGATTCCCTACGTCTTTCTAAAGATGGGATCTCCTAAGCGCGGCTGGACGCAGCGTTTTGCGATCCTTTTCTTTTTTTTTAGCGTGAGGGAAATGCTTTTACGTATACCCTGTACTCCCTGGGAGAGATACGAGGTTATGTGGGGCTACGTGGCCAGAAGGGCTCACAATACAGTAACTTCTCAATCGTAGTCCTCGGTCGCCTCTGCAATCGTAGTCCACTGCCTACCCATTCCACCGCCTGCCAACGCTGCGCCGAGCAGCAGGACAGCGATGTTTGATGTCGGCTCGGGTATATCGGTGTGAACACCACTACATTGACTCGAGTGAATCGAATTTTCAAACTACTTAATTTTCATTATTTTTTTATGAGATTTTACTGGCTTGTTCCTGGCATTTTTCTGATTAAAATCATACCAAACACGATATAATTTGGCCAATATTTAGTGGTTTATTCGACGATGAAAGTTTCGAACGCAACGAAGAAGAGCGTATTGGAAAGAAAGAGACGCGAACAGTAGCCGCCGCCGGCACAGTTCAAAAGCCCGCGTGTTCTCGCAATGAATTGGCAATGACAGAATTGTTTAATTTCCATGATTGTTTTATGGGACTTTCACTACCTTATTTCTGGCATTTTTCTGATTAAAACAAGACCAAACACGATATAATTTGGTCAATATTTAGTGGTTTCATTGACGGTATGGAGTAACTGTAGGGAATGGAAGAAGACAGCGAGTGAAAAAAAATAAAAACTAAATATTGGCCAAATTATATCGTGTTTGGTATGATTTTAATTAGAGAAATGCCACGAATATGTTGGTGAAAGTTCCATAATGATATCATCGAAAATAAAGAAGCTAAGGTCTTGGTGTTTTATTGTGATGACGCACGGGCCTTTAAACTGTGCCGGCGACGAGGACACGCTTCGGCCACGCGATCCTATTTCATTCTGTCCTTCTCTACGTTCGGCTTGTCGTTTGAAGTCTCAGCGCGGTAGGGTAGACGCAGTCATAAATCAAAAATAGCCACCCTACTTGATCGTAGTCCGTTCATAACACGGGTGTTGGGACTACGATTGAGAAATTACTGTACCCACTAAAAACCTCACGACAACCTTCCCGAAGCTATTCGAGGGCGGCTGGGATCTCCAATGGAACACAACCAGCCACCCCCTCGCCCTTAGCCATGTGTGGGGCCTCGGGGGGAGCGTTTTGCGATCCTAGGAACGCAAACTTGTGCGTCCAGATGCACGGGAGGAAGTTACGTCCACAAACACTGCGTCCAGACGCGCTTAGGAGTTTCCCACCTTAACGAAAATCGAGGAGATCGTTGAGAAGCGACTTCAACGAGACCCTCGATCGGAAATTGCTTTTTTTCTCTTCGATGCTCACCGATCCGCGTTGGTGTTAGTGTTGGTTGTCGGTGTCAGAGGCGCTAATGAAGTAACGCGACTCACCGAGCGATTCACGTGCTAATTTGCGGCCTTGCGCAAAGTGTCGACGATCCGCGAGGTCGATGGTGCTTCACCTAATCGGTCCAAAGTTAGAAACGCAAGGTATCGAACGAATACGGAAACGTACCTAGGGCAACGGGCTCCGATTAATCGGTTCCGATCATCTTGGGAATAACGAGAAACTTACCTGAAACAGAAAAGAGGAAGCAAGATTTAGTACGACGTTCGACGCGGATGCGTGGAACGAAACATGCATACGGTGACCCATAAAATCCTACAAAATTACCGAAAGTCTCGTGGGCCACCGTGTATATGCGAACGTATTGTTATACCGGAAACGAACAGTCTTTGACGTTCCGTTCGCCAGTTTCGACGAACTACGCACGTCGCGGATGGATTTCGACGCCACGAAACCTGTTGAGCCGAGAATATATCCAAACGCTTGGAGGACATTGAAACGCGTTGACACGCGTTTATCGCCGCGTCGTTCGGCGTCGGAACAGCATATCACAAATTTTCGTTACCAAAGCTTCCGACACGCGTTTAATTCGCTGTGACTAATCGACGGTTCTGTCTCGCAGCAATTCTATCGTTTTGGATCAAGGTTCCCGTACGCGCGAGAAATCGCACCGCTAGTTAAACTTGCTTTTTCCCGTTCATCAATTTTTAACGCAATCCGGTCGCTTTTTTCCTCGACCAAACGCAAAAACGAAAGTCGTTTTATATAATCTCCGTTGCCCGCGGTCTTGCCAGTGCACGCGTAGAATCGCCGATCGATCGGCGATCACGACCACTAATTAACGAGATAAAAATCAACCGTGCAGGTATGCATCGCGCGTGAACGCTTTGTAAAGCATTGCTAGTCCTGTTCCTGTCGTTATCAGCTGTAATTTCGAAAAGAAACCACCGCGTCTTTCGAAACTTTCACTGTATGCGCGTCGCGTCGCGTCACGTCGTGCTGCCTGTCAGTGGCTCGTAACGCTGTTATCGGATCAACACGCCGTTCCGCAGATTCGATAAGAAAAACACAGAGGAAAACGTTCGAAAGCAAACGATCATTGGTTTCGCCGCATAACGAAATCGTCATTCCAGTAATCCCATTGGAAGGAAAATTCATGTCTCGAATAGTTCTTGCACACGTGCGCAGCTCGCTCGAAAACATGCTTCCAAGACGCTGTTTGGGTTGAAAGATAAGAACAGGCGTGGCGATCCCCGTTAGGGCATTCTCGGGGAGTGATGCGTAAGGGTCGATTCATACATCTCCGATATTGGAGTCCGACAAAATATTCTTACCCAGGTTTAAGTGAGACCGTCCACAACCGGAAAACTGAGTCCGATTTTCCTCCGATACTTCTCCTTCGAGTCGAACAGACCATAACTAACAAATAAAAGGTTTCTATCCCTCCTCGGGTGAACTATCGGTAGCTCTCCTTTACAACTTCATGGTAATTAGAAACATTCCTACTCAAGTTGCTTCAAAAATCGGCTGGAAATGCATGGATACCGAAAAACGCCGGCCGGATATGTATGAATCGGCCCTTTTTTTTGAGAAGATGAGAAAATTCTCGAAAACTCACCCTCGAGGGACTTAAACCCGTTCTCCAACTAAAAATACCTAGTATTATGCGACTATAGGGGCCCGCTTTTCGCATTTCGCACTATACTCGCTCGACGCATCTTACTAGGCCTCGCAGTGGCCATATTCAATTCCGAAAACGTATGAATCGGCCCTAAAGTAGGTCCCCGGAGGCCTATTAATGCGCAATGCGTGATAGAGGGGCAGCCCATTGGCTGTCCCAGGAGGTGGATGTTTTAAACTGTACCACCTTCCTTAACAAAAAAAAAGAGACGCTCTTTGGATACGCCATACACGATACACGGTGCCCGCATTGCTACATGAAAATCGTAAAATTCTTCAACGATACAGCGATTTGCATGGGTGTCATCAGGAGCTGGCTCGAGCGGATGCAACCCAGATCTCATTCAGGATGAAAACGGATAGTTAGTTGGTCGGTTGGTGGGTCTGGCCTCGAGTCTGACACCCTTTAGCCGAGTTTGGGGCAACCGAGTATTATTAACCGAGATCGCGTGCTTCCGTGTCTTTACTTTGCGAAACAACGAGATCGGTCGTTCGAGATAGGCTCGATACCGTTCCTCCACGAGTGCATCGCGCGCACGCGAGACCAACCAAATGCCTGAGAGTCCAATCGCTTTCGCGTTTCTTCTTCCTCTTCGCTCACCACCCGCCACCCTTCCCGCGGCTTATCCTTCTCCGATTTACCGAGCTCCTTCGCTCGCTACGAATTTCATCGAGCACTTCGAACGACGCAAGTCTCATTTCGATGGGAATTCTTCCAAGGTTGATACACCCATGATTTTCAATTTTGGGACGAGTATGGAAAATGTTTCGAGAAACCGTAGCGTAACATGTCTCTGTCGCAGACTGCTCACGCGTGCAGCCACGGAACAGCTCAGATATGTGTACGTTCGATACGGTGTCTATCGATACGATAACGCAGCGAGTCGATGCAGTGACTGTCTCCCGTGCGTTCAATCTCGTCCGAACGAGATTTCATTCCTAGAGATTCAATTCCTTCTAATCTCGCGAACACTTCCTGCAAACTTACAGAATGCCCAACAGAATTTCTTTGCAATTCTCTTCACGTTCGTCGACTTCATCGAAGTCAATGCGGTTCAAGGTCGAACCTCAATGTCCAACTTGTTGACGAACAAAAAGGACGAAGGGTTGCATTAATTTATTGCACGTCCTACGTGAAATCGAAAGCGATCGGTGTCTGGTCATCGTCGACCGCATACATTGACCAAACATTAACTGGTTCATCTACTACGTTTAGAAATAGTCGGATAGCAAATAGCAACGGTGTGGCGTGGCTTCGGCAGTCCTCCGAACTATACTCCACGCTGCGCGACTCCGACGAACGTGTCGCGCGTTCGGAAACGATACGTTTTTGGTTCAAGGTCTCCCGGCCAGGTATAATGTCAAGGTTTGTCGGACGCTGGTCGATTGTCCTGTTGAACTCGTAAAGTCGACGCGGCTCCCGCAACTCCCTTCGCTGCGAATCGACGTGGAACGATCGATTTCTAATAGTCGATGTATCGTTGTTTTCGATACAGGCACTTGAGGCTATCGCTCGCTCGAAGGCTGCAACCACGGGTTCGATCACAATCGCAAAGATAATCCCAATTAAAGTCGGTCTACACTGCAGGGAACGTCGAGTACCGACAACGGCAAGACCGTACGTCAATTCACGTAGAACAGTCAAAATTAGCGGAACTGGCTCTTCCCGAA
The DNA here is from genome assembly GCA_963971365.1 of Lasioglossum villosulum. Taxonomy (NCBI): domain Eukaryota; kingdom Metazoa; phylum Arthropoda; class Insecta; order Hymenoptera; family Halictidae; genus Lasioglossum; species Lasioglossum villosulum. Next base: position 32,309,983 of record OZ020497.1, read on the forward strand.
TACTCTTAGACGAAGATTTAGAAAATAAAATTATGTATACGGTGAAAGTTTTATTGGAACGAAGGAGAAGTTTCGTTTCGGGACGAAACGACTTGAGATGCACTCTGCCAAAATAGCGTAGCATCGATACGCACCGGCAAAACATTCGGTGAACAGTTCCATTTGAAGATGGTCTGGAGGTACAATGGAAGACAAAAGTACAAGAAATTCGAAATTCATCAATATATTGCCAATGAAAGCCATTCACGAGTATATTTTGCATTAAAAAATAGATTAATTTAAAAAGCTTTCGTTCAATTAGTGAATTTCATGTTATATTTATTTTTATAAAATTGTCTTCGTATTATAAAAAATTGTAAATGAATTTTGTGAATAATTTTACTCTCCAAATAGTAGCTATATAGTAGTGAAATGACAACACGATAATTTTTAAGTTTTGTAACAGTTTATAATTTCTTGCTCTGTAACTGTTTAATGAATCCTAATAAATTTTGAATATAATTAAATATATAATTTTTACTATATATTTTTTTACTATACATTTATTTTTTAATCAAATTGTCTTCATATTATAGAAAATCGTAAGTTTTGCGAATAATTGTACCCTCTGATCTGAACTTCAAGAAAACAAATTTGTGATACTCAATATGTATAATTACGCAATGAAAAGTGAAAAATAAATATTTAAATAAACTAACAATACTTCAGAAAGCAATATTCATGATTATTATTGAGAATAAACATGTGAAATTTGCGTAAAATTATGTTCTGATAATAACAAAAAACGTGACAACACTACTGTCGCGTTTTGTAACAATTTATAATTTTTCGCTCTGGAACGGTTTAGTGAAACCTAATAAATTTTCAACACAATTACATAATTTTTACTATATATAAAAAACTGGAGTTTCTAATTGCGTTTTTTCAAGGATTAAATAGGGTTTGAAGTAGAATTTTATGTATTCTCCATAAGAAGATGTGTTAAAATATGCAAACTTTGAGTTGCTATAATTTTTAAACGGTGCAGTGAATCGAACCCAAACTTTGAAATTGCATTAATTTAGTACGAATTATATCTTGTCCAGTTTTCAAAAATTTTGTTGCGTTTTTATATACCTCTAAAACATCTTTAAAACGCATGTTTCAATATTTTGCCATGACAGTCTCGGTCCGTGCCGTATAGTGGAGATCGACCTTTATGCGGGTGCACGGGAGGTGAACGTTGAACGACCTTGACGCCTCAATTCTCGATGGCGAGCGCGCCACAATGTTCCAAACAACGAATTTTTCGTTTCGAACGTAGATCTAGTTCGCACCGTCCGCCATCGCGATCTCTGTAGTATGCAACCGCTTTTCTCCAACAGCCTGCAGACACTCCGAACGCGAACGGTACGCCGACGAATCAGTCTCGGTTCTGGTGATTCATTCTCCGATGCGCTACTCGTCTTGGACTTTCCCTTTCGCTATCTTGTTCCCCGTTATCAGGTTCGGGACACTCGGTAGTTCTCGTTTTATCGTGAGTCGTCTAATCGCTGCGATCGGCCGTTTACAATAAAGCAGGCCAACGAACGGGCTCCGTGAAGCATATGTAGACGAAGATACGACAGATTTTCCAGCCAACGTCGTCGCCGCGTTCGAACGTAGCCATTATCATTTGTACGCGAGAACACTGCCTATTTCTTACGTCACTCGCTGTTATCACTTGACGTGCCTGTGTTCTAGCGATTGCATTCCGAGAATATCTTTCGTTATCATGTAATCGGCTGCCGTTGCCAGCGTTAGAAACCGATGGACACCGGAGTGCTTCGTTTATGTAACGTGACGGATCAAACGCAACGAATCTTCTTATCCGAAGCATTCTTAGGTAGAACGACGAGAAATATCCGGTTTGCTTCGTTTAGGTGGATGAAATTGTGTTAAAATCTTCTCGGAGAGACCGGGAACGAACGACGAATACGAAAAGAACGGCGAACATCAAACAACGACACGATCGTAATTATACATATAAATCTGGCAATCGTCCAATCGAAGTAATCCCAGTGTAGGAATTCGGTATTAGATTTTCCCTGCGAGTCAGCTCTGTGATTCACGAATTCCGACGCGCCCCGCCCTAAATCCCAATTTATGATCCTCGATCAGTTCGAAGCGAAACGAGATGTCGAGAATGGGTGCTCTATCGAGTAACGTTAACGTTCCACGAATACCTCGAGGCGCGAGAAATTTCGAAACGACGCGAAAAGAGAAATGAACGTTTGAAAAAATGCAAGATAGAGACCGTACTATATTGATCTGTCGCACCACCGTGCCACGCCATCGTAACCGTCAATAACCGTTGCAACCATCATAACCGTCGCGGCGTGAGGCATGCGGCACAGAAATGATCGTAATCACGTAATCATGAAATTGATCGGCCCCTAAGAGAGCGCGAATTGAGACAAATGGTAAGGGATCTCGCCGACAAAGACAAAGTCAAAATCAAAGACAACTGCTCGTCTCTTCGTCTTCGTCGCGATATGTCGTCGATGACCAGTGCAAATACTGAATTTACATATTTTCGCTTATTGTCTCCGAGGAACCGAAGCTGACTATGCGCAGAAATATGCGTTTAATCGTGTTTTAATCATACCTTCTGGTTCCCTTACGCTGTCTATAAAAGAATAATAAAAATGAAATGCTGTTCGTTGGTCACGACATCACCCGAGAACGGCTGGACCGATTTGGCTAATTTTTTTGCTAAATGTTCGTTGTAGTCCGAATCATGTTTTTACAGTAAAAAAATTGGAAAAGTTGCTCGGGAACATGAAAATTCGGGAAAAACTGAAACTGCTTTATGAATCATATTTTAATACAACAAAAAAAACGAACGTCGCATATTTTAATTAATATTTCAATAGGAATTTACATTATCCACGTCTGTTTGCTTTAATGATCACTGCGAAATACGTTTTTTTCTCATTCTTACTTTGTTTACGTATATCCTATAGCTTTTTACAAATTCACAAAATGATTACAACCAAATTTATTGAAATTTGGACAAGACAAAGCTTGTCAGGTCAGCTAGTAAAAGAATATATGTACTTCGATTTCGATGCGTTTAAAAAGGTCGATATTCTCCCTGAGTTTTGAAACTTCGGGCTCAATGCGCATAAAAGCAATATCGCACAGCTTTAAAGAACTGTTTTTTTTTCAATTCGGTCTATTGGCTATAGCGAATTAGCGAGAGATTCGTTCAACAGAATGGGGCGGAAGGAAAAAGAAAGATAGTTTTTGAGCATGCTGACCGTGTTTCGCGAACGACCCGCCCTCTTGAGCCCACGCAACCGCGCGCCGCACTCTCATTCGCGTAACAAACCCGCAACTCGATCGAGATGTATTCGAAAACCGGAAGAGAAAAATTCGATGTAATCTGAATTCGTGTATCGTCGAGATATCCGGATGTTCGTCCTCGGTCGACGAAGGGAAGGCCTTGCAGACGCTGCAACCGCGAATAATCGATATCCTTGCTGCGTCTATTCTCTGTGCACCCTACCCCGGCCCTGCCACCCTTTGGGCTCCGCACGTCCCCCGCCCAACCCCACGCATTCGCCGCGTTTCTCTCTTTCTCTCTTCCCTTTAATCGTTCGCTCGGTTTTGCCTCCGCCATCGCCTCCACCACCTACCTTCGGCTCGCATACACCTCGTATCCACCTACAAACCGAATCGTCGAGCCGAGCCGAGCAGAGCCGAGCCGAGAGCCGCCTTTTCCCTATATTAAAATTTCCACCGGCCATTTTTTCCTTTCTATTTCTCGGACCCGTTCACCATTAAGAGAACACTTTTACAACCCCGATACAGATCCGAGCCAATTACTTTTTCTTCCTCTTCCTCTCTCTTTCTCTCTCTCTCTTTCTCAGAGCCTGTCTTTACACGAACGATTCGCCGATTCCCGGTTTCGTTCGGAAACATTCAAAGGGCGACCCTTTTCTTCCACGAACGTGTCTATTGGAATTACTACTTCATCGCGAAGAATTATTTTTACACAGAAAGCCATTGGTAGCGATAGAATCCATTGGAGCTAGGAACCAGGAAGTCAACAGCTGGAAAACTGATAACTAGACAGAGGATCTTTATGCAACAATCTGGAGCGAAATAGACATTTACTTTCTTTCTTAATATTTTCAATAGCTTCAATTATATTCACACAATTCTCTTATGTTTATGAAAGCCGTATAAGTACTGCTAATACTTCATCTGTGTCGCACCCTTTTTCTTCCGTTTCACCTTCTGGTGGTTTATAGTATTCTTTTACTAAAGTATCAAATAGCACAATTCTCTTATGTTTTTGAAAGTCGTATAAGTACTGCTAATACTTCATCCGTGAGCTTGAACTATATTTTGAAATTCCTCTACACACTTTTGTCAGAAATGCATAAAATCCGGTGTCTACTAATAACGCACCCACGAACCAAATTCCCGAGTTGAAGATTTCAAGAACATTGAAAAAAGACTAGCGCGAAAAGTCTTTCATTCGGACAAATTTCCTTATCCGACCTTTCGCAGCGCCGTTCCAGCCTGTTCCGCCTCCCCACCCTGGAAAAACATTGATCCAAAAACGCTTCCGCGCGGACAGTTTTGCAAACAATTCGGTTTCGACTTCGATAGAACGTCCACAGATGGCTTGCGTTTCGTTGATGGACGCGCAGAATTCATAACCATAACGATAATTGGACCGATTTGTTTCAATCGCGATTACGTACGCGAGCTGCTCGCCTTGTCGTTGCGAATGCCTTAAGCTTATTGATAGACCGTTCCCGAGAAAGATTGTTCGCTGCGAAACGTTCAGCTTGTCATCCAAGACTATTTCAACGAACTTGCACGTAGAACTTGCACATAGTCACCCAAAAACGCTGCTACCGACACGCCTTAGGATATGCGCACAGTGGATCCGTTTTCGACCGATTCGGTCGACGTCCGACATTGTGTCTCTTTCCCGCACGCTTGAAAAAAGAGACACAATGTCGGACGTCGGCCGAATCGGTCGAAAACGGATCCACTGTGAGCGTACCCTTAGGTACAGAGTGTAAAGAGCCCAGATAGCACTCGGACGTCCGATGTACGTCCAATGGACGTATGAATGTAAATTACAGGTGTAAAGAAATGTTTGGTCCTCGCTGCCACAGGCGTATTCTACATCTTCGGATCGGTGAAGATCTGTGAAAAAAAGTTGCCGCAAAATTGTCCTTGACCTTGCATTTTAAGGGAAAATTTTTGTATCATTGCATTTTATTCTACGCATCATGGGGACAAAAAGCGTTAAGAGAACCATGGGTGAGTTGAATTTTGGTCCATCGTTCCCTTGACACTTTTTGATCCCATGATGCGTAGAATAAAATGCAATAATACAAAAAGTTGCATTTTAAGGGAAAATTTTTGTATTATTGAATGGCGTATTCTACATCTTCGGATCGGTGAAGGTCTGTGAAAGAAAGTTGCATTTTAAGGGAAAATTTTTGTATTATTGCATTTTATTCTACGCATCATGGGGACAAAAAGTGTCAAGGGAACGATGGGTCAAAATTCAACTCACCCGTGGTTCACTTAACAATTTTTGTCCCCATGATGCGTAGAATAAAATGCAATAATACAAAAATTTTCCCTTAAAATGCAACTTTTTTTCACAGATCTTCACCGATCCGAAGATGTAGAATACGCCTGTGGCAGCCAGAACCAAACATTTCTTTACACCCTGTATATCGGATGCTCCAAAGGTGTACCGACGACGACGAAAATAAGTTGGTTTGATGAAATTCGTTCTTCGTGTAGTTCGAGTAAAAATTCATTAGCGATATTTGCTTCGTCGCCTCGTTTATACAACAATAGGAGATCGGGCCTGGCACTGGATGCGAGGAGCATGCGAGCAACCTACATGCCGATCGTATGCGCGTGCGTACGCGCGCAAGATAAAGGCACGCGAGCACGCATTATAAATGTCATGCTTAGATTAAAGCAAACGACAACTTTGCACTGGTCATGGATGCTTTTCGCGAGGCTCGTTAAGCTGTGGAGGAAACTAAACGCTCCTGAATATGTACCGCGCGATAGTGTGCAATATTTCGTTGATTGTTTATCGTTCCTTTTATTTTTTCTATCGAACAACCGGTGGATAGATCTCGCAACCTTACCACAATAGTTTCGACGACACTCGAGAATCAGGAAAATTTTAAACGCCTTGTGCTTCGTTTCGAGAACCCGGAAGAACTGGCAGCTGCTCGGCGATCGTAAACGCTTAGTACTTGGTAGAACACGTTAATCAACATTTATATTTATCGTGATCCGCGAAGACTTGGATATATGAAGTACAACTGAAACGATGAATGTTCACGGCGTTGCAATGATAATCAACTTTGAACGGTTTTGTTAACATTTATCGACCGTTTAGCGTTTTCCGGGGCACTCGTGCGATACGGATTGCAATATGATCAACTTTCCACCGAAATATTTACAGGTTTCCGACGTCTTGGTCGATTAAATGATTGAAAGATATTAACCCTTAGCGCTCGAGTGGTGATTCCGAGGCACCACTGAAAATTGCTGTACCGTTATCAAAATATTGTTTACATCATTAAATATGTTGGTATCTAATCAGTTACTAAATATTTAAGTACCGTATGAGTTATTACATCAATTTCATACCCATGAAATTTAAAAAATCATGGAGAATAGAAATATTCTAAGTCGAAGGAATGTTTAACTTGCGAGTTACAATAGCTCAGACTGCAAAGGGTTAACACGAGCCTTAGCTCGTCTCTATCTTAATGGAGGAAGATGAAACGACTGTGATAAATGTAATTTCGGTTATCGATCGTAAGATTGTTACCAACAACAAATATAATAAAGGAAAAATTCTTATCGACCAAAAAATTGAAATATAAATTATAATTATGATATCGGCGCCAGGTTCGATCTTTTTGATAATGATCCGCATTGGGATCGAAACGTTGAGAAACTTAAATATTTAACTTGCACATTTGTTGTATCCAAAAAGGATCGAACCTGGCGCCGATATCATAATTATAATAAATATAATAATGTTCTCGACGCAACGGTTCGATCATTTATTTTTTAACCACCCTAATGCCGATCTTTCCCAAGAAAGAACAAAAACTGTGTCCGAAATTTTAATACCACAAGACTTTATTATCATTGAAATATATTTGATCGAATCGTTGCGCCAAGAACATTATATTTTTTGTTTACTGCTGTGATAAAGCATCTCGATGAAAAATATTCTGCCAGATTTCTTAAAAGCTGTAAATATTCGCGTTCAAAGTTCCCACGAGGACAACGAAAAGTGGCGAACTTTCAACCGAAGGCGAAGCTTTGTGGTCGCGATCTGAAATGTTACAACGAACGTGAACGATCTATCGAGAGTCGAGAGGTGCAGATTATTCGTCGATATCGATTCGCTGTTTACCCCGGCAAAATTTCGACGAGATCGGAGCTTGGTTGATAAAATAGAAGTTATCGATGCGGTACTAATCGATTTCAAGAATGGAACAGCGCGGACGGTGGCGAACCGGTGGCGGTGTCGTGGTTGGCAACACTGAAAAGAAACAGCTGTTTGCACGTCAATGTGTTCGAACGCATTTAGCGTGTGATAACCTTTCCAATGGCTACGTTAATAATAATCAGAGTGCAGAGAAGAACGAAACAAGGAATTATCAGACAACGTTGATAACAATGTTTTCAAACAATATCGTGCTCGACTGGAGGCGCGCACTCACCGTTGCGAATCTTTCATTGGAAACGAATGTCGTCGACGTGTTCCCTTCGCGGTAGAAACGCGTTGAAAACTCGTCATCGCGATTACCATCGACGATCAATGTCATTGTACATTACTAAAACCGTGCGATCAAGTTGGCTACACTGACAGTCGTTAGGTCGAATTTCAACGTGTAGATTAAGAACGTTTCCGGATAGTGGCTTCGCGTAACTTTCACGAACAATCGAATCGTATTACCCACTGCGAGATTCGATTAAATATCGACGAAGACGTCTCGACTATTCCGAATGATTTTCTACGCGTGTCGGGCGAGCATCTACCTGGCAGGTTTCGAAAGAACTTTGCGTTTACACGCGGGACGAGAAAAATAATTGAAAATACGCACTTCAACGAGAAAATGGAATTACGGTTAATTACGGTTGGTGCGTCGAAGTCGAACGAACAACTCCGATCGAAGAGTAATTACGATCGCCCGAGTATTCGAACGACGCACGGAAATTAATCGATACTTAATTTGATCGAGAACGCTCGACGCGCATGTTTAAAGAATACGTACGAATTATTCTGCGAAAAGCATATCAATTGAATGTATCTAGGCAGAGAACAGGAAGAGACGGCCGAGTCTGCGCAGAATGCCAGGACCGTACGAGCGAGATTAAGAACCTGATTTCACGAGCGCGGTCTGCAAAAATTTCACCGTTTCGCGGATAATATTTATCGATCTGTCACGATTCGGCTAGAACGACGTTCTTAAACGACAGCGAGCTGGAGGACGCGTAGAAATGCATTCGTCGCACAGTTCCGTGCTTTCTTCTCGACATATTTTTATCGATCGTACATAAGAATTAATATTTTTTCGCGGCGCTACTTTCTTCGATCATTATTTTACTGTAATTGGCTCTACCGTAGCACATGTATGTCACTTTGACATATTTGCTACAGTAGAGCCGATTACAGTAAAATAATGATCGAACAAAGTAGCGCCGCGAAAAAATATTAATTTCTTCTCGACTGATCGATTCAATTAATACGGACACCGTTGCGCCACTGCACTCGATTAAAAATAAAATTATTTTCGAAACGGCGACTACGATAAATGAAAATCTATACCAGTGGTGGACCATAAGCAATCGTAGCGCGTGTCGTTCGACGAACTGTCACCGAAATCGACCGCTGAAATCGGATCCGAATATTCTTCGTGTACGAGCAATGTTTCTCGGTGAAATTGGAAAATTCGTAAAACGAACGGCACAACTTGGACCAATAAAACTGGTACGTGTAAAGCATGAATTTGAAAAGTATCGTTGATCCAGAATGCGGCGAAATAATGAAATAACGAAAAGAAAAGGAGGAAGGAAAGATCGACCAGAAAGAAGGAAAGTACGAAGGTAGGAAGGACGGAAGGAAGGAAGAGAGAAGAAAAGGATACGCGAAGACGGTCTCTCGAGAGGTTAAGGTGGGGGACAGAAAGAGGAGACTGGGTGGGGCAGCAGACGCCCCGCGGCAAACTGTCAAACTACGTTGGTTCCGCAAGGTTCGTGGCCATCGGTCGCCCCCATGGTAATGCTACGTTTTCCAAGAGCGTGTATACATAAGTAACTATGCACGCACGCTCTCTAAACGGCATGAACGTTGAACGCGTGATGCGGCCGGCACACGTTTCACCCGGCACCGATACCGCACGATACCGCACGATACGGGATGACACGAGACGAAACGAGACGAACCGAACCGAGACGGGACGAGACGGGACGGGACGGAACGGGACGGAAAAATCAAGAGAAAATATACGTATTTCGGTACTCACCATCATTTTGTAGTTGAGCTTCCTTGGCGCGGCTACGTTTTCCATTCTCACGGACATGTTAGCAGTGTTATCGCTCGCGGCGCCCGAACGAAACGATACCGAATGCCGTCGGTCCTATTACCACGGGCAAACTGTCTTTCTTCCTTCTCTCTCTCTTGTTCTGTTTCTCGCGCGCGCTTCTCTCTAATCGTACTTATATGTCGTTGCTGGCTTTTGGTCTGGCGTTGCCAAGAGAGCGGCGTCAGCCGTGTTTTTCGTTATGCCTTCCCGACACTGGTTAGATGCAGAACCCACACAGCACAGTCACGAACGAATTTGCACTCTGATCGGCCGATAAACCAGGGTGGAGCGGAGGCAGTAAAAGACCGAGGAATAGAGAGAGAGAGAAAGAGAGGACGAATAGGTGTGGGTGAGACGCTTCGTAAAACGAGGGGGGGCTTGCCGGGAAGGGGTAGACCTAGGACGAAGTACGGTACGTATGGTTACGGACCGAAGGCAAAGGGAAACGATAGCCGGTCAGTCGGTATTATCGGTTTTAAAAGACCGAATGAAATCCGATGCGTCCAGTCGCAGCTACGATTAATCACTTTTGCACCGTATGTAACGAAACGAGACCACGGTATACGGTGATCACAGAGAGTAACGAAGCAAGAGAGACGGACCAAGGCAGGGAGGAGGGAGGGGGAGAGGGGAGAGAGAGAGGGAGAAAAAGAGAGGGAGAGAGAAAAAGAGACACACGCACAGAGAGAAAGACAGAGAGAGAGAGAGCGAGAGAGAGAGAGAGAGAGAGAGAAAGAGAGAAAGATGGGGTCGCGACAGGAGGAAGATCCAAAATGAGGAGGAGAGACAGAGGGAAGAGGGATGTGTGCGCGGCTTATCTGCTGCACTGACCGAATGTACACGCGCGTACCCACGTAAATGTCGTAAAAGTATGCTGGTTAGCGAGCAAGATACAAAACGAAGGGGTAGAGAGCTGAACCGATGGCGATACCGAGACGGATGTAGAGTGTCAAGAGGGTGTGTCGGCTATACACTTCACTGCTGCTATCGGTCGCACACTTTTCTCCACGTAGTCGTAACTCGTAATTAAAACACGCACCACACCGAGAAAAATCGGCTAGGCTACACCGAGAGCCGAACCAACGATCGACGGAGAGTTATCACCTACTTCGCCGTCGTTCTCAGCTTCAGCGGCGGCCACAGTTGCGGCACGATCGTCCTTATCCACCTCGTTGCCGTCTTCGTCGGGATTGTCCCCTTTTTATCGTTGTCCTCGTCGTTTCGGTCGCCGTCTTCTCCCGATCCTCCGCCTGGTTTCACGCGTCCTTCTTTCCGTTTCGCAGTTTTCCTCGTTCCCGCTTTTGCTCGTCTTCCCCCGGTCGGGTCGGTTCGTTCGGCTGTTCCGCGCTTCACCGCTTGCTTGGTCCTCCCGAGAGAGACGTGTCGCGAAACCTTCCTATCTTTTTCGGTGCTTTTCGTCGTATCCCGTCTTCGTCCGTTCTGTCTCGCGCGTGGCCTCGCACCTTTTTCTTCTTTTTCGTCGTTTTACTATCGTACAAATTCCACGGAGCACTACTAATACAGCATATTACAAAAATAGAGTTTGTGTTCCCTTAAATAAAATAAATGTACAATTAATTGTTACTTGTGGTTAGGAAACATTTAGTGTATGTGTTGTCTTGTAGGTAGAGTCTAAGCTACTGCCCGGCGAGGTTCGCCCATCTTGCCCGAAACTGAGGAGAGTCGCCGCACGGAGGCGCTGTCGGCCTACTACCAACGGTGGGGCTCCGGCGGCCGCACCTGTCTGCACGACCGCCACTCAACACACGCGCACCCGGTGTATCGCCGTAAGCCGTGAGCGCTCTACGCCTCTATGTACGTCTGTATGCCTGCACGCCTGCACCGCCTGCACGCTGTTCTCTACGTACGCTGTACGCGAGACTGCGAGACCGATATCTTACGAGCTCGTCGAGCTGGACGAGAACGCAACTAACGGTTCTGTCGCGCGATCGACAAGGACGGACGCAGAGTCCTGTCTGCCTAAGCGAATGACGTAGCGTCGAGGGATGGCCGATGCATACCGCCTGTACCCGAGTTCGTACCCGCGTATCTGTACCCGTGAACGCTACGTCACGGTTTTCTCGACGGGTTTCGGCCCATCTCGCCTTCGGCTTCGGCTACGGCGATTCGGCTTTAGGTGTAGCGTGGCGCAGTTGGCAGACATGCGAATCAACGAGTGGAGAGCAGAAAGGAGACCGCTTATAACAACGCCCCGTCACAGACGAGGACCGCCAGTGAAGGACGATGCGAGGGAACAGAATGAAAAAAGAAGAGAGAGAAAACGGACGACAGACAGTGGCGGGTGGTGGTGTACTCACCCCCGTGCTAGCTCGCTCGCCCGTTCGCTTTCTCTCTCTCTCTCTCTCTTGGTCGCGACCCTTCGCGATGCGGCAATAAACGTGTGTGCCGTATGCCCTCTTATGTAGAAATCTACCTGAGATAGTACCAAAGTTTCTCTTCTCTCCCCGCTTCTCCTCTCTTCTCTACTGTCCTCTCTTTCGCGTTTGCTCTACGCCGAGCATCTACCAAAGAAGAAAAACCGGTAGGTATTTAGCGTCCCGTTTCCTCTTGGACGACGTCTCGTCGGTTCTTTCTTTTCATAGGACGAGATCGATTCTTTCGGCCCTTTCGTCGGTACCCAACGAGGTTCTTTTGCACCTTCTCGCAAGAGGCTCGCGTTATCGATCGTGGAACGACCTCACTCACTTCTCCTACTCCCTCGAGGTCAGGAGACAAGATTTTCCCGTCGCATCTCCCCTTCCCCCTTTCTTTTCTCTCTTCTTCTGCCCTCCCATCTTCTTTCCTTGCATTCTCTTTTTTTTCATTTTTTTTGCTTGCTAATTTCCTTTCCGGTCATCGACATTTCTCATTCGTAGCGTGCTATCGAACAAACAGCGTAATCTTCGATCTAAATCGATCGACTGGAACCTGCGACGATGCCCGCAATCTTCCGAATCGATCGGAAGATCGATAGTCGAGATCGATTTGCATCGTGTCGTTCGATCCAGAACTATTCTTGGCTCTGTTTTAGGTCAATCGATGTTGTCCCGAACTTTTTCGTTCGACTATTAATATTATTTCATAATTTTTTCGCTCGGATACGTTCGAGCTACGATCGTGCAAAGACACATCGTTGCATTATATAATATCGGGTTACAAGAAGAGTATTGGTGTCGAAACCGAGAGGCTACGGTTTCGCGATTGCGTACAGAGTAAATTACAAAGGAAAGAAATTGATAGGAACCCTTAACCCCTCTTAACAGTTTCATACGTTATAAACGGAACGCGATAGTATTAAAATATCTTTGCTAGACTTATTGCGGGTAAAAGCAGGAAGCGAATGACTCGAATTTCGCGCAAACACGGAGAACGAGAGAGAGAGAAAGGCGCGCGTTTTCCCGAGGCCCCAAGATAAGGTCAGCCGCGTTCGCAATCGCTGTTTTCGCAGCAACGTCAAACTGACGCACGCTGCCGTTGCAGTGACGCGTATTGTACCTAAATTCTGTCATTAGCTGAATAACTGGAGATCTATCGTGAGTCATTGGGTTCGCAAGAGTTTGTGCTCACGGTTTATGAACGGTCGTGAGTCGTTCGTTTTCGATGGCCCCGGTCGACTCATTATCGTTATTCTCGGTCGTTAAGATCGGATGGTCGTTTACCTGGATTAGCCTGTCGCTGGATCACGCAGGTAGACATCGACGAGACACAATCGAGGAACCAGGCCACTTTGTTTTGACCAATGTCTTTTCTTGCCTCTCCCTCTCGCTGCCTCTCTCTCTCTCTCTCTCTCTCTCGCTCTCTCTCATTCCCCTTGCCTCTCTGTCTCTCCTCTCTGCGTTTGCCACAAAGTCACGGACAAGGTCAAGGCCGTTAGCCTTCGTTTCTCGACATCCTCCACAACCTCCTACGGGTTATTCCCCTCTCCTTCTCTGGCTTCTCTGCCTTCTCTGCCGACTCTGCCTTCGCTACCATCTGGGTCTCTTGTTCTCCTTCGTTCCCTTGTTCCTAATCGCATTCGTCCACCTTCGGGAGCAATTAGATGAATGCAACAAGCACATTTTACAGCGACATCAATAAAATCGTTTACAAAGCTTCACGGACAATCATCCCAAACGGTTTACGAAATAAAGGCGAAACGGCCAGGTAAGTAGATGCAGTTTCGCCGACAAAAGTAGGATGGCTGACAATGGATTCGAATCGGTGCGGTACACGGCTCGCATTGGTCAACGAAACTGGTTTCGAGGCGAATGCTCAATGTATTTTTTCGTTTCTATTTTTCCATGTATATTCCTCGCGCATGTTTCCCCATTTTCTCATCGATCCCCTTCCGGTTGCTCCCTGCTTGTTTTCCGTGGAGGATTCCGCGGGAGCAGTCGCGAACAGCCGCACCTCCTCCTTTCGGAGCTGATTGCGAAACAAAAATGTCCCTCTGCAGAATGAAACGATCTCACCTGGTCGACTTGTTCTACTACGCGTGGAATTGCACGCGTTTGGAGATGAGAGGACGGCAGCCACTCAGACATTCCGTTGCTGCTCGTACCGAACAGGTTTCCTACCGATTGCACAAAAAAACCACACGGACCTGTATAAGCTAAACAAAGTTATTCGCGGAGAATCGATGCGGCTGATTTTCGGTAACAGACTGTTGCCTCGCAGATCGTAGGCAAGTTGCAACAAGTCACAGCAAATCCGTGCAAATCAATCGTTTCCGTTTTACCCAAGGAACATCTATCGGGATTCGCGTTTGTCGTCAGATCAATCGGATAGCAAATGTATTCTTTAGTCTACTTTTGAGCCACGACGCGATGCCACGAGATCAATTTTTGGCACCGTTATAAATGGCGGCTATAAACATGCCACGCCACCCGTGGACCCGTCAATCCCACGATAGGAAGGTCGAACGCGTTATTTTTCGAAAGCTTCTCACCGACGACGTTGATTAAAAATTGCGAACGGTTGTTATCGACCGAAGTAGCGTTTCAACTTTCATCGCAGAGGGACTGATCTTTCAATCCAATTAAATTTCCTAATTTTTAGTCCAGAGGTAACGAACGACGTTGTCGGTGGTTTCCTAATCCATTGAATCCGCGAGGAACCGGTATCTTGTTCGACTCGCGTCTCGAAGGTGGTACTTGGCTCGATCTGCGAATCGGGAAACGGAAATTAGACAAAAATGATAAAATCATGAAAACGGATAGAATTTTCGAATGTTACGCGTCGCGCATCGCTTGTCGCGTGTCGCGTGTCGCGTGTCGCATGTCGCATGTTGCGGCGACAAATTCGACGAGGTACACCAAAATCCTCTAGGGGCACTCGGGTCAACAGGAAGTCAAGGCCACGCGGTCAATTGCCTCGCTATCCGTCGCCGTTATAAATAGATACGAGCGGCCGGTACCTACATCCACGCATCTATTTGCACGCGTGCTGTTAAAATCCGAATCGGAGTTATCTCAACTGTACTGTATTCGTACGATTGTGCTTTTTCCCTGAACCGCCACCGAAATTCCACCACCTACGTGCTGATGTTTAACGAACGGCATCGATCTTCAATCCCCTGACTCTGACCGTGTATCCTGTTCGTCTTTAGTTGCTTGCGCGTTTGAAAGTTCTGAAACAGACAATTTCAATTTATTAGTTCGAAACGAACCTCTTTCGGCTTATCATGTTTGATAGGGTAACTGCACCAGTGAATGAACGGGCACCAGTAAATGAACGCTTTTGTATATTTCAACAAATTTTAACCCGGACGGCATACTAGCGATAAAATTGTGATTAAAGAGTTAAATAATTAGGAGAATATTGTTTAGTAATTTTGTTCATTGATTGGACTAGCATTATTCAATTACTAGAATGTAGTGTTCATTGACTGGTATTTTTCATATTTTTGTGATTTAACGTTTAATAAAGAAGAATAATAATAATTTCATTGTATTTGTGTTCATTTATTTTTGACAAATGAAGTATAGGGAGCTATTTGGCATATATGAGATTCCTTTAATTCACATAGTTTTTTTTTAAATTAAATATTTTCCTGAACAATTTCTTAAATGTTCATTCGCTGGTGCAGTTACCCTATTTTATTGTTCAACTGTGTCGACAACAGTCGATTCGGTGTGTAGAAGCCTCGTGGTCGACGAGTCCGCGTGAGAGGATTTGTTTTTACGGTAGATACGATACTTGTCGAAGAAAAATGGGTCCTGCGAAACAAGAAGAACATTTATCGATCCGTGGGACGACGGATGCAACGTGCAACTGGGTATGGCTTATAAATGCCATCGGCCTATTATCGGCATCGTTACAGATATGTATTATCTGTATTGTATATTTACGCAACTGCTCCTCCTAGAGGAGCAATTGTCGAACGAAACTGTTCGGCTTTAGCAACGATCAATCTTGTATTCTTGAAAATCGAGGAACGGAGGAAGATCGATCGACGATCAAACCGGCCGGAAATCTCGATCGGTGATGACAGAGTGTATTTTCTTCCGCTTGACCTCGATTGTTCGTAGATTTTCGTTAGTATTCACGTTTCTCTTTTTACGATCGTCCTCTTAGCTACTCGTGAAGACTTTCTTCTCGATCGTCATCGACCTTTTTGTTCGATTGACTATTATTTTCAACGTTATATCGTCGCGTTTTTGTGTCGCACTGCGATTGCGACTGCGACTGCGACTTGGATGCGATTCGTTGAAAGATACAGTTCCGCGGACAAATTCAAGGGGAATAACCCTGTACCACCCTATACCGGTAGAATGTATAATCTCGGGGTCATTGCCCGAACGATCTTTGGGGGTTCCACCATGCCTGGAACGAGGGTGAGGTGCCTCGGAATACTGTGCCGATATCGACCACTTTCCCCAAAAGCTGAAACGCAAAGATGAAATTGACCATTCCTTGTCATCGTCTCGCCTCTCATCGTTTTCTAACATTTTCGAATCTGGCAATGTCGACCGAAAGTTGCTCGACTTTGAACATTCTCATCGTACAATATACCGTACCGATGTGCAACCAAAAAGCAAAAAAAAATACAAAGAAAGGAGAAAGGAAGAAGGAAATTTATATGTGTAATACGCTAAGTTGGTTCGCCAAACAATCATCGGCTAAATATAAAACGTGTTCAACCGATATTCTCGGATGACGCTTCTACCAATGAACCCATTTTGTCCATTTAAACGAGGATTCGATCCGTTTCCGCTAATGGAACGTTCATCGAAGAGTCTGCCTCCAGAGGAGGACAACGCGTTGATCGAATGAAAGATGCGGATCAGAAATAGTCTAGGAAAATTGTTCGCGATACGCAGTACGTGATACGTGGTACGTGTTCCTTCGAGCAATTATATTATCGAGGCGACCTCTTACTTCTTCGCACAATCCCGTAACTTGATCCGTCGTGTCGCGCGTCGACTCATTGGCTGATTGGTCACCACGAGTCCCGTAGCAGGACTCTATTTCCATCGTGAATTCGAACCAAAAATTCAGCAACGTTGATGAATTCGTCGAGAGAAAGTAATAATATAATACTTCTGAAACGTCGCGTCATGCGTCGTCTCGCTCGGCTCGATATAAAGTGGCACGAGTCTGCGGGTCTGCAGGTCTGCGGGTCTGCGGTTCTGCGGCTCTACGGCTCTGCGGCTCTGCAGGTCGGCGGAGCAGGTCTGGGCGTCGTCGCAACAATTTCGAAAACTTGGTTTCTGCACGCGTGTATAGGTAAATGCGTATACGCCTTTGTTTCCATGAAATGTCTCAGCATCTTATCGTCTGTCTCGTCGCGTCCGAACGAAACTGTTTTGATTCGTTACTGTTCGAGGCGGAGAAAGAAAGGAAAATATGTCCGATTGCTGTTCTGCGCGAAGAAATCCTGCGATCGGAAGATTAATCGATGCAGCAGGAGGCTCGTCCATCGGCTCTGTCTGCAGCCGGAGGAAACAAGGAGGACGAGGCGTAAGGACAAGGTTCGATCCTTACGGACGGGGCGGAAAGGAAAGGAAAGGAGGGGAAGAAGCCGGAGGACGAGAACGAGGATGAGAACGACAGAGGAGTGTCTTCTGGGAAGGGGAGGGAGGGGGAGAATAGCAGCAGGGATAAGGGTTGTTCGACGGATGGCCATGCCTTTTGGGGCAGTGGCCCTTGCCGCGATGCTTCCGAGGGTGAGAAGGGGCAGACGAGGACCTACGCGTTATTGAGCGGGCATTTCCCACAAAGCGCAGACGAGGGCAACCACCCCGTAGCGTTGCGGCGCGCAGAGTTCTCTACTCTCTCCTTCCTCTCCCTCTCCCTCTGCCTCTGCCTCTCTCACCCTCTCCCCTGTTTCTCCCTTTTCCACGCTTCGCCACGACCTCTCTCCCTCCATCTATCTCCCTGCATCTCCCTCCAGCAGTTTTATCTTTTTCTGTCGCTTTCTTTTCCCGCTTCCCTCTTTCTCGCAGCCTCTACGTTGTTTCTGCATCCCTTTCCGCATAGCGCGCTCGCTCGCACGCGCGCACTATTTTCCGTCAGCATTCGGGCACTCGCGACTCCTCGAAAAACTATAAATTACACCGTGATCGAGTGAAATTCGGCGAATGACTTTCTTCCGACGTGAAAACTTGCGCAGGAGGAAGAAGCAGCCAAAATAATTCCGTCCACCGTTTCTGCCATTTGTTTTTCCTGCAAAATACAACCACGTTAGACCAACCGTAAACTGCTGAAATTGTTCTGTTGTACATCGACGAAAATGACTCGGCGAATGATTCTACGAGGCAAGAGAAGAAACAGGAATGAAAAATTAAATAGACGAACTATTTGAACGATCGCCAACTATAACCGATACCATTATCTATCGTCTACGCGACGAATAGTTGAGAAACATTAGAGATTCCAGGAGCCCTCTCCGCCTTCGCATCCTCCTCTACCCCTCTTAAAATTCTGGAACGCGACGTTCAATCCCATCGTACGAAAAAGCTAAAGGGAGGAGCCCCGGTGATGCGGTTCACATGACTTTCTCTTCCTATCTTCTTCTATTTGCTCTCCTTTTCTCCTCGATTCGCATCTTTGCTCATAATTTTATTAATAATCGAATTACATTCGAGTAAAAAAAGGAGCGAACGAAGGCGATCGAAATCGAATCGAGTTTCAAATCCGACGTTCTCAGCCAAATTTCTTTCTGATCTTCCGTCGCGAGGATCGTACCCTGGTTTGATCCGCCATCATTCGTTCTCTCATTCTCGGAATAATCCGTGCGAAGAATAATCCAAAGAATTCTTTTTCGGCCTCCCAGTTCGGGCTGCCGCTTATTTCTTTTGTTCCCGTAGTACCTCTCGGTGCGCATGTCCCGAAGTTTCCGTTTTGTCTGCGCAAACCCTTCCACTTTCCGCGAATTCCTCGGCGAGAATTGTTCGAACGAAGACTCGGTTTGCGCTATATGAAAACAAACGGGGACGAGGAATGAAACTGTGCGGAATCAGATATTTTCCTATATTATTTTGCATGATAAATATTTTTCGGATTGGCGGTAATTGACTCGAAGGGGTACTAACCCCCGTGAAAACATGAGAGAAAGAGGCACGGATGTATCGATCTCACCCCTAGGGACTTAGCGGGATTAGGACATCACGGTAGCCACCCACGACGAGGCACGAAGCACCATGCAGGAACGGAAGAAGAAGCTTGTAGCCCTTAGCAACGTGTTGCCTGGCGTTACTTCGCGGTGCTAGGTGCTGTTGTTGAAAATCTAGTATATCCAGGGCCTTCGAGTTTACTTGATCGTTTTTTTCGGATCAGATGACATTCTACTTTCATGCGCTTCCTGCTAGCCTTTGCGATCAACGATAATTAACCCTCGTGTAGTGAACCGGGTACCCGGGTACTCATCTACTACCATGTTACTCTAAAAAATATTACAAAATTTCTCTGAATGTCCATTCTTTACTCTCTGATGTATAAATTTTTCAAACATGTTACATACAGGAAGGTTTTAAATAATCTATACATTTTGGTTGACTACACAATGTCAAGTTAAATCATTGCTTTATCCTTGAAAGAAATTTCCATATTGATGTCGCGTATTTTCAGCCATAACATCTAGACAAAATCGATACTTTGCGCCAGGATTCTGAGCAAACAAATTCGAAATTTGACGAAAAAAGTTTCTGCGAAATTTGTCGAACGCGTTCTATCTTGGTCGAACGATTCGATGAAAATTTCGTGCGAGCTAGTTGATCGTATCGATTGGAAGGAAAGAGAGGAAAAAAGAGACACGCTATTCGTTCCTGTGGTACCAATCATCCAATGACGCAATGTACCACCCTCAACCTGCTCCCCCTGAAACCGTCACACCCATTCTTCGGTACACGGTACACTACGCGACCTCAACCTATATACATATGTATGTGTTAACAACCTAGGTCGTTGATCCGGGAGAATCCTATCGCAGGATCATCCATGTTCCGTTTAATTTCAATGTCGAATCATCTTTTACAGGGACCAGATTCAGACGAAAACAGTGTCCTATTTCTTTCGCATGTACATTTGTAAATAGAAAGAGATACGTATAAGTACTTACGTCATCTTTCGACGCCGTGGATAGATTTTGCTAGGACCAACAACACTGTGAAAATCATTACTAGACTGCGGATTTTATGCATTTATGGGGAGAACGAGTAGTGAAAACGTTACAATGATTTAATGATGCCAAAAGTAAGAATTAAGGTCCATTTATACTTGAATATATCCGACGGAATATATTCGATCAGACAGATATTCTTCAATGCATTTTAATGGAAGTATGTACACCTACCGTAGCTATACTTCCATTGTGCATTGAAGAATATTTGTCTGATCGAATATATTCCGTCGGATATATTTGAGTATAAATGGACCTTTAAACGTCTATTCGCCTCCAGTCTGTTCGAAAATCCGCAGTCAAATCATAACATACGAGTCATTCGTATAGAGATTACATATATTAAAATGAAAATGTAAATGGACACGAATATCTTTCCGAATATCAATCTGTCCCTGTCCCTAGTGATCAATTCATCAATGAATCTTGTAAATCACATATCTAGGCGAACATGTTTGTTTTCATAATTGATCAGCCTTTTTTCTCGGTTTTCTTTTGCGTACACGTGCACGTGTACCTAATTACACGTCACATGTGTATTTAGGTATTGTACTTACTGCACTAAATAGGTACGCAACATGCTACACTCGATCGAACGCGCGCAAAACACGAAACTTATTTAGTCAACATGGAAGAGAGCGTGTCTCGAGTAGAGTTAGATCGCTCGAACGAAAAGAGGCCCCAATTTGGCAAGAGAACTATCTCTGACAATGATAATGTATTTCAACACAATGCGTGGTAAAGTTTCAATGAGTTTTAATCATTTTTTCATTAGCTCACTCCGGGTACAGAAATGTTAACCTACAAACGATGGTTTCTTTGAAACAGGGATACTATTTACAGTAATGCCCATCGTATTAACACTAAACGTACCACGAGTCAAAATAACCGGTTCCAGACTTTTTATTTTACAATTATTCAAAGAATAAAAACGATTTCATGAGAAATGATTGTATAGATATCTTTAGTAAAGCATGTATTACAATAGAAGCCGCACAAAATTTAAATAAAATTAGTCTTGTCATTTTTATAAGGGAACATGCACCAGTTACTTATTAGGTTCGGTAGGTTTGGTGTTAAGCGACAAAATCAAGTCGGAATTCTATGTACAAGGCTTATTTGTCACCTATGTTTGTCTATGGAATCCAATCGAGGAACGCCAACCAAGAAGCCTACTGGTTTCATTGCTTTCGGATAACGATTACGAGACTGTGGATCTTTATGCATTTATGACTTCCTTAAAATTTGTCTACAAAAATTGAAAATTGCATAAACATCCACAGGCTAATGTTTACTGATGTTTCTCCATTGACCCCATCAATATGTTTTCCAGTAACATGTACTGAAACTATTTCTTTACGACTCTACTTTAAAGGGACAATGTGATGTGGGACGAGGAACAAGAAAATCTGGCTCGCAGAAAAGTAAATGAAAATTCGATTGTCACTCTTCCAGATGAGAAAATAGTGAAATATGAACAAGAAGCTAATCAATATTGGGACAAATTTTATGGGATTCATGACAATAAGTACGTAGATGAACCATATACACTTGACCCGTTTGATTATTTGTCGTTCTAAACTCATATTTTGAATAAATTTCAGATTTTTCAAAGACAGACACTGGTTGTTCACTGAATTTCCAGAATTAGCTCCAACTATGGTGAAGAAAAATATTAATCAACCATTGAGGTACACGACAAAGGTCCAAGACGAAGATAACGCGGAAAGCGATGGAAAAACTCTTGTTCTTCCTAATAGCGATGGAAATAAAATTCTGGAAATTGGTTGCGGGGTAGGAAACACAGTGTTTCCGATACTTTTGTACAACACAGATCCAAACTTGTTTGTGTATTGTTGCGATTTTTCTACAAAAGCGATAGATATACTCAAGCAAAATCCTGCGTACGATACGACCAGGTGTAAAGCGTTTGTATTGGACGCGACGCATCAAGAATGGGAAATGCCTTTTGATTTAGAAAGTTTGGACATTGTAATTTTAATATTTGTCCTTTCCGCGATACATCCTGACAAGTATGCAGTACCTTTACATACAATTAGATACATATATCATCGCAATAACACGTTATACTTCTTTTACAGAATGATGCATCTTGTACAGCAAGTATACAAATATTTAAAACCAGGTGGGCTGGTTTTATTTAGAGATTACGGAAGGTATGACATGGCGCAATTGCGATTTAAAAAAGGGAGTTGCCTCGCAGAGAATTTTTATGCTAGAGGCGATGGAACCAGAGTATATTTCTTTACACAAGGTACTCCGTTCAACCATTCGTATTAATACTAATACCGACATCAGATTCATTTAATTCCGTACGACCTATTTAATTTGCAGAAGAAGTTCGAACTTTGTTCACGCGTTGTTGCTTCAGAGAAGAACAAAATCTGGTAGACAAAAGGCTGCAAGTTAATAGAGGGAAACAACTGAAAATGTACAGAGTATGGATTCAAGGGAAATATAGAAAATAATGAATGTTATGTATATATGATGCTTTGTACACATATGTATATTTCTTCTATATATTGCATTGTTAAGATCTGCGATTGCGGAGAAATGTATATATTTCTCTTTTTCTATTGTACATAATAAATCCTTAGTTTACCCTCTCTGAATTTGTATCTTTTTACTGGAAACATTTTTGCAAACATTACAGGAATGAGTGAAGTATCCAGGAAGTACGTTAAAACATTATTTCTTGTAAAAGCCTCTACTTATGTGCTTGCAACGCTCGAATTAGAAAAAATATCATCTCTAACGATTATAAGAAGCAAAAGAAATCCCAATTGGTAACACTGTTTTGCTATTCAGCGTGTAAACATGGCGGTGATCGTGATCGTTCTTGTTTAGTACGAGACAGATCGTTTTTCTGATATAATACTGGAACAATTAACTATAAGTTGACGAAAACCACATCAATATGGGAAATGCTGACACAAAGTTGAATTTTCGCAAAGCGGTTGTTCAGTTGACATCGAAGACGCAGGTAAAAATTGTTGTTTGTTATTGTAATCCGAAAGCATATGATACGTTTGACGTTTCGGTGTACCTTGTACAAACGTGAGTACACCAGTACAGTTGGTTGTCGAGAGTTATACGTTTTTACGTGAATGATCAATTATATTCCTTGTTCGCAAATGAAATCGAATTTCATGTATTTCGTAAAGGCAGAAACACATTTTGACAAATACGGATTAGGTTAAAGAAAGTACCTGTTTGTGTGTTTAATTGTAGGTGATCGACGCCGCAGACGATACATTCTGGGATCAATTTTGGTCTGAGAACGTGACTAACGTTCAAGATATATTTACTCTAATTCCTGCACCAGAAATTCGTGTACTACGAGAAGAAGTACCGTGTAATTTGGCTACATTATGTTACAAAGCGGTGGAGAAATTAGTGAAGGCAGTCGACAATAGCTGTAGAACACAGAGAGAACAGCAAACTGTTTTAAATTGTTGTCGTTTGTTAACAAGATTATTGCCTTACATTTTCGAAGATGCCGATTGGAAAGGATTTTTCTGGTCTAGTTTACCTGGTAAAGAGGATGAAGAAAGCGTTCCTTTGGCACATTCCTTACTTAATGCACTTTGCGTAAGATCATTTATTTATACATTTGAAGACATAACAACATTATTGTTCTTTGTATCCAGTGTATTTCATGTTTGTTATTGTTTCAGGATTTGTTATTTTGCCCTGATTTTACGGTAGCTGCGAATAGAAAATCTGGACCTGTAAGTACCAGCCCCTGTTAGGAAGCCTATCCAATTTCAAAATATTTTCTTTTTGACAGGATAAAGCAGAAGAATTGCAATCAATAGATAGCTGCGAATATATTTGGGAAGCTGGCGTGGGATTTGCACACTCGCCTCCAAGATATCCAATTTTGGATTCCAATAGAACAGAGTTACTGAAATTGTTGCTGACATGTTTCAGTGAAACCATGTACAATCCTCCGATGGACCTCTCTATTACTCCGAACAGGTGGATCCAACATTTGACTAGTGCTGAAAATAGGTAAATTGTAACAGTTTCTCTTATAAGCTGATCAGACAATTTAAATCGTTAATTGAAATATTATTCTCTCGGTTCTAGACACGCTTTACCCATGTTCACTTCGCTATTGAATACGGTGTGTGCTTATGATCCTGTTGGACTCGGAGTACCATACAATCACTTACTATTTACTGACTCTTTAGAACCTCTAGTCGACGTTTCATTGCAAATTCTCATAGTAACGCTGGATCATGATACTAGCGGTGGTGCGCCATTAGAAGAAGGAACCCTAGGAGATAATTTATTTATTAATTATTTAAGTCGTATCCATAGAGACGAAGGTAAGATTTTGTAAGACAAGCTTTGTGTTATATCAAATGTTCGTTTGATACGCGTTCGATATTCGTACATACATGACAATGAATAATATCTAGCATTTTTATAGACTTCCAGTTTGTACTGAAAGGTATTACAAGATTATTAAACAACCCGTTGATGCAAACGTATTTACCAAATTCAACTAAAAAAGTACACTTCCACCAAGAACTGTTGGTATTCTTTTGGAAGATGTGCGATTATAATAAAAAGTTTTTATATTATGTATTGAAAAGTTCTGACGTTCTCGAAGTATTGGTACCCATACTGTATCACCTGAACGACTCGCGTGCAGATCAATGTAAGCATTTGTCTATCTAAAGCAATTTTCTAAAAAGAAAATGTACATATAATCGAAACTAAATTTCGCAGCTCGAGTTGGCTTAATGCACATCGGTGTGTTTATTCTGCTTTTGTTGAGCGGCGAGCGAAATTTCGGCGTTAGACTGAACAAACCGTATACGGCAACAGTACCAATGGATATTCCAGTCTTTACAGGTATTCAAGTAGCGATTTGATTATATTATTTGATTCCGTGAAAACAGAATTACAAATAGGACGTTTACAGGTACACATGCCGATTTGTTAGTCACCGTTTTCTATAAAATAATTACAACAGGCCACCAAAGATTGCAACCGTTGTTCGATTGCCTACTAACAATTTTAGTCAACGTATCACCATATCTTAAAACGCTCTCGATGGTAGCTAGTACAAAATTATTGCATTTACTCGAAGCATTTAGTACGCCATGGTTCTTATTTTCGGCACCTACTAATCATCATCTAGTGTTTTTCCTCCTTGAAATTTTTAATAATATTATTCAGGTAATTAATTTCGTATATATGAGTAGTAGCTAGTTAGAATAAACATAATGAACATTTCATATGTTATCAGTACCAATTCGATGGTAACAGTAATTTGGTGTACACGATAATACGTAAGAGACAAGTGTTCCATGCATTGGCGAATTTACCAAGCGATCGTAATACAATCGCGAAATCTCTTAGTAAAAGACAACGTCGACATGTGCCCGCTAGTACATCCAGTGAAAATGTTAACGAGGCTGCAATGGAGGGATCGCATCCCGCTCAACCTGCAGAACCTGGAACTTTGAAAGCATCTTTGTTGGAAACTCCAGGTTTTCCACATTTCCATTGTGACATTATTAACATTACTTTGGCTGATTTATCAGAATTTCTGTTAATAAGACACTAAGTAAATTTGTTATTACAGGCATTGAAAAGATGACCGAGAAAGAGTCTGCGCATCCATTAAGTCCCTCGGTAAACGTTGATGTAGGAAAACTCAATCACCAGAGTAATACCGATAGTTCGGAAGACTTAACGGCTTCTACTAAAACTTCGGTTATACCGGTAAATAAATTGTAAACAATTCATATTCACATTTAATAAGTTTAAATTAAACACGATGTTTCGTGGTTTTGATTCAACAGAAAGGAGGTATCAGAGTTGCGGAACACACGAATCAATCCAACAATATAAATCAGTGGGTTCCTTCCAGCGAATGGGTGTACCAATGGAAAAGTAAACTTCCATTGCAAACTATTATGAGATTACTTCAAGTTCTTGTACCTCAAGTTGAGAAAATATGCATTGATAAGTAAGCATCATTTCATAAACATCATTCTATGAAACGTTCTAAAGTATTGTAAATCATATCTCATTTGTATACTTATTTCAATTTTTAGGGGCCTAACAGATGAAAGCGAAATTCTGAAGTTTTTACAGCACGGCACGTTGGTTGGTCTGCTACCGGTGCCGCACCCCATACTCATCAGGCGATACCAACCGAACGCAGGAACAACCGCTTGGTTTAGAACATACATGTGGGGCGTTATATACCTTAGAAACGTTGAACCACCGATCTGGTATGATACCGATGTAAAGTTGTTTGAAATTCAGAGAGTCTAAACTAAACACAGTGCGTACTAGAGTAAGCGAATCTCATGAATCATAGCTTAGCACTGAAATTTCTATACTACTCTGTCACAATGTATCGTACCTATAATACGAAGAACTAATTCTTCGTCAGTTCACAAATTGCACCGAACGATAACGAAATTTCCTACTTTCGTTAATAATTGCCAATAGACATTTTTACATGCGTAGCCTTTCTAACGATTCTATTACACAGAGTTACAGAACCGATTTTACAAAAGTAAACTTCTTCCAAGAAATACATTATACATATATTATATATGTATAATGAAGTAGTTTCGTCGTTTTGAACTGTCACTGATCAATGCATAGATATAATTCTAACTATGCAAGTGCCTTCGCAGATGTATTATACTCGACTGATCGTTCAATCGAATTCGAAAGTATCGTTTTATTAACGATTTCATTTCATTCGAAACGAGACATTCTGATTTCGCTAGTTTCGGTATTTTTATAAATATATTATTGCCCTAATAACTAATTAATTTCAATAAGGCGTACATAATATTTTCATCATATTTATCGTAAAATACTAGTTTTGTATGTCTGTGTAGTAGCAACTAAACGAAAGACAAGTCCAAATCAATGGATATCGTGAAATTTGAATAATTTTTACCTTCCAGTGATACACCAAAGTATCACTGTTACTGTACGGTCTATAATTAAGTACTACAAGAAATTCTCGAAGAAGAAGTTTCGTTTTCATCATAGAGAACATTACCGATTGATCAAACTTCGATAAAAGATACACATTTTCTTTTTAGTACAAAAGGAGAAAGAAATATATTTATATGTACACATATTGTAAATGCACCAATAATCTTTTAAAGTTTTAATCTTGTACCACATTTCTAAAGTAAAGCTAAAGGATATAGTATGGTATTCCTTTTTTAGTCACATTGTTTTATAACACTTACATATAATATGTATGTATGTGATTCCTCGTGTTTGCACTCACGTATAGCTTCAAGGTATTCAGAGTTCGTATGTTTTTTAAACGAAATCGTGTAAGTGAGAAAGGATTTAAAAAAAGGTATAAAAAATCAAAGACATATATAATATATGTCTATTGCATTATAATTTATGCCTGTATTCGTTTTACGTTGTATATTATTAAATGCAATTTATGTCTATATATTGGTGCAATTACCGTATTTTTTAAGTATGGTGCGTAGAAATGCGAAACTTTTTTTAAACATGTAAATCTCATAATGAAATGAAATGATATCTGAACACGTTATATGTAGATATATGTATGTATGTATACAAGAAGAAGCATCTACGCTTCATTATCATGCGATAAAGTTACGTAAGTGTAGCGCGTAGCTTAGAAATTTGTAACAGTTTGGTACTTCAAATGAGAGAGAGAGAAAAAGAGAGAGAAAGCAAAAACACTAATACATCTTATTTCGAGCTCTATTTTAACGCGCAAAAGTATAGCTTGAAGTTCATTGTTAATTAGAAATATTAAAATATTCTATACGATGAGATATATTATATGAATTTGTTTTAACTACAAAAGACAAAGTTACTATGTAAGCTAACAATTTATGTGTGTGTGCGTATACATTTTTGACATTATCAAAAATAAATTGAATACAATAGTAAATGTTAGTCGAGTTTTGTGGCATAGTCGTCAAAAGATTTCAGAGACTGGCGAATATGTATGTATGTTTGTGCGCGCGGTATGCATGTACCTACATACTTACTCATACTATGTATATGTGTATAATTAAATAATATAAAACAGAAATAACGCATAGCTTGTATTTTTTTATTAATTGTTATACGGTAAACATTATTGTTTAATCCACGTTATAGTACCGAATGTTTTATTTACGCTTTACAAGAAACATGAGCAGTTTATTTTACCAAATAATACTTTTTTTTCTCCTTGGAACGAACAATCATGTTGTACGTATAATTTAGTGTAATTTACAATTACATAGTTTTTTCTTAAGAATTCTTGCGCAGAAGGTGTTCTTATATATTAGAAAAAGGTAAAGGAACACGTTGCTTTCTTGTAAATATTCTAACTTCTACTTATGTTTGCGTTTCAATTTAAATAAATCATAAGTGAACGTTCGAACATATAAAAATGGTAAATATTTTTCGACTAATCATAATTTGGCTCGGACATTGTGTAATGCCCATGATAGTGTCTTCTGTGCTTTTGCTCGAGAGGAAATTTGTTGATGCCTTCACCTATACATTTTATTTCTTTTCCTTTGATTTTTCTCTGTTCTTCCTGTAAGTACATAAATTAAAAGCTCCATACTGGAACATTTATATGTATAGGTACAGTTCGATAATGTACCACCAATGGTATGCGGTACGAATAAGTTTCGTCTTTAAAAAATTCAATACATGAAAAAATAGTCCTATATATGTATTAAGACTTAGCGTTATCGATTTGGTAATTGTTCCATACTGGAACAGACATTCCGTGCCTATACTTAGAACGATATTGTTTCGACAATTTCATTTTAAGTAGAATCTTTGGTGCGAATAAGTTCATGACAGGGACGAACTTACTATTTTTTAGATTTCGCGGAAAACAGGCCATCTAAATTGATTTACTGCAAAAATTGCACCTCGGGGGAGTATATGATGCCCGAATTTCAATTGAATAGCAGCGACCTGTCATAAACCTCTCCACACAACGGGGTCGTACAGGGATGTAAATTCCACGACCACAACGACCATAACAGGGTGGTCCAAAGTGGTTCAATTTATGGTGCAAGATTTCACACGCATGCGCGGCGATTACAGCTTTAGTAAAATAAGGTTCTCGATGAATTGGTACGATTCGATTCTGAAAAATGAATCTATAACATGTGTATATATATATATTTTTTATATATTGTATAATATAAAAAATATATATATAATATACAAAATTATATATATACTATATTATACATATATACAGTGGGTGTACAAAGTGTTCGGACACTTTGTACACCACACACACAGGCGCGTATATACAAACATACATGTATCTGTATTATTGATTGAAACTGTGCGCGATAACATATATTATTTTATATCAAAAATTTACGGTCGAAAAATAACGAAACAATTGAACATACTTATATGTTGGAGCAACAAATGTTGGTATTCTTTAATTGTTTTTGCTAAGATATATTAGCACTCCTGCCCTTTCCCATCCTCAAAAGAATAAGTTGGAATTATATTTTATATATATAATAATAAAAAGTATAAATATATATATAATAAATATAAATATATATATAATAAATATAAATATATATAAAATACATATAAATAATAAGAATAAATATATATATATATATAAAACATATAATTCACACTTATTCTTTTGAGAATGAGGAAGGGGAGGAATGCTAATATATTTAAGCAAAATGCAATTAGCAAAACAATTAAAGAATACCAACATTTGTTGCTAGGGTAAAGAAAATTGCCAAAACCTTCCCGTTATCTATAAAATAATAATTACATTATATATATTATTAGAAAATAATTTATGACTAAGATAAATCTTACGTTAAGAATAGATACAAAAAAATTAAAATAAATAAAAAGTAAAACTAAACGAAACATTACACGTCAGCTTCTTACGTAATAGAAACAGAATAACTAAAATACATAAAACAAAACAAAATATAGCACGTTGGATTAATTGCTTTCACATGTGCTTTTTTTATATAAATTTTGTGCATTATGTAGTTCGAGATGTCGCGAATCTACTTCAAAATTAGTGCAATTGACATTGTTAGATTTAAAACTGGACCGAATTACACAAATGGAAGACACTGTATCGATACCTAGGTTTCTTTTTTTAGCTTTTACATCTGTTACAATTGAAAAAATACGTTCTGCCTCAGCGTTTGAGTGAGGAAGAGAAAGAATTATTTCAATTAATAATTTTAAATTTGGAAACTTCTCTTCCCCATTGAAATTTATACATTTTAAAATGTTACACCACATGTCATCAATTTCTAATGAAGCTAATTCTTTTTTATGTTCTTCATCAAAACTTGATGGTAGAATTCGCCATTCAAAAGCTAATTGTGTAACATTCGTAAGGTTTACGCGTTTGGCGATATCAGATAAATCTTTAATTTTAAGTCTGCCTTCATTGTATAAAGCTACTTTAGGATCCAAAAATATTAAATTTTGAAAAAATGTATCTTGCAAAGACAGACGTGCAAGCATCTCTCGAACTGCAGTAATGTAAAAATTTAAACATGCAGACCGAATTTGTTGGGCACATTCCAATTCTAATGTTTTTAAAACGTTCTTGCATTCCGGTCCCACATATACTTTTTTTATTTCAAACATAATGTTTGCGTCATTCAAATCTAAATTAGTGACATCTTTCAAAGCTTCAGGTTTAATAAAATTTTGCCCTATTTGACGAATTAGCTGCTGGCTATTCTCAAATAATTTATGTATTAAAATTTCTCTTGACTGAAATAGGGCATTAAAGTTATTGAAAAAATTCAGTGAATATTTTAAGAAATACATATATGCTTTAATGGACGTGTCATTCAAATATTTCAAAATTATTTCGGCAGATTTTAATCTGTCTTCGACTACAGCTAATGTGAAAAAACTTTTTAACACGTCCCAGTTTTCAAGCAATTTAACGACACATTTGTGTAAACAAAGCCATTTGGTGTTTGATGATTTTAAAATTTTGTGATGCTCTACCTCGAACAAATTTTGAAATTCAACCAAAATAGCGCACTTCTTAGAACTGCCGGAAATATAAGTGGCAACTGCTTTAATTAAATTTTCGCATTCCGGAGGCAATTTATTACAAGATCTACTGGCTATGATCGCAGAAGTTTGACAAAGACACCTTAATGTTACTAAATGCGGTACTTCTGCTTGTAAATGTGTCATGAAAGAATTATCACGTCCAATCATGACAGATGCATTGTTGCATGCCATTCCAACAATATTTTTAATAGGAATTCCTTTGTTATCTAAAAAATTTTTGAAAGTTCGGAATATACCACTCGCGGAAAAATCAGCACTTTTCAAAGGCATTATATCTAATAACTGAGTGGTTACTTTTTTATTTATTGGAGATACGTAGTTGACCAAAAAACACATTAATTTAGAATCTGAAATATCTGTTGTTTCATTTAATAAAATGGAGAATTTACAGATTTTTAATTGTTCAACTAGTTGCTCGATTTCGCGCTTGGCAATTACATGCTTAACAATGTTGGCACACTTATCTCGAGCAAGTGTAAGATCGTGCACAACTTTGGGTTCCTTGCAAACATCTTGAATCAAAGGTATTAAATGATCAGCTGTACTCGAAGCTATGTTATGTTCTGCAAAAAAGGCAGACAATCTAATTTCAGCAGATTTTACTTTATCTTTGTGGGATAATGTTGTGTTATTCAAACTAATATTGTTACTATTACTATAGGTGTCATTAATTAAACTCATATTGCGCATATGTCTGACCGTTTTCGAATGATTAACTAAAGCTATTTTGCAGCAAGCGACAACTGTATTACATGGAATACAATGCGCTTTATTTTCTAGTGGAGAAGGAGATAACCATTCTTTAAAAATATCTTCCTCCAGCCACGAAATTTGAAAATGGCGAACTTTACGCCTCTTTGTAGCTCTTTCTCCACTATTAGCTGCCATTTTATAATAAAATATAACTTACAAGAAATTCGCAGGTTACTAGTCTCGTTCTGCGTAGTGTCTCTCGTCCCACCAATAATACCGGTAGTGCATTCCTAATATAGATACGTTACTGTTTGGCGGCATACACGCGTGAAATCTTGCACCATACTGGAATACCATGGGTCCAAGTATGTATTCAAAATACTGTCCTGCCACCCTCTACAGTCCTGCAACCCTGCATCAGGTGGATGGGGTGGACGTTAACGGCTAATGTATATATTAGTTGTTGCCCACTGCGATCGTCCACACGGATTATCGTAAAATTTTCGATATTATTCTAAGAAGAATACAAGATACAACCTCGCTTTAAAATTCATATGTAACAACAGAAACGCTGCCCAAGAGTAGTCGCACACATTCAATGTACTTATAGTTGAAACAAACTCGGTTACATTCAATCGTAATTGTTGTCAATTAATAATGGCGAATAGCTATTGCGCACGTGGACAGAACGTAGCATTAGCAGTAATATTAATTTATCGCACGACTTTGTCGTATGTAGGAGGAGGAGCTTCCTCCGATAAATTAGGCGGTGGAATTAAAATAGCAATGTGATAGGGTGGCGGTGAATTCTGTCTCACTACCGAAGTCGGTTTTATAGCTTCGTTGGTCAATGCGTTCGGAGTAGTTACAGTAGCAATATGCTCCTCTGTAATGTGTTCTTCTCGAATATGATGATCCTGGTTAGTATCGCGTTGATTTCGCCGACACAGAGTAAAATACAAGCACATGAACAAAAAGTATGGCAACAAGACCCAAAATACGAATAGATCTATACCTTGTACCTGTTTAACGAGTACCAATATTATCAATGCAGAAATTAAATTCAGGATAAATCTATGCTGTCCATCTTACCTCGTCTTTAAAGTAGTATTTTTTAATGGCGACGTATCCTATTGCAACTATAAATGCTGTACAAACGTAGCGTCCAAAATTGAATCTTGCTAGCCTGTCGTTAAAGTCAGAGAAAAACAAGAGACTCATATTCGTTCCATTCGGAGTAGTATTCGACAATATTAACTGATTATTCCCAGCCGTTGTTACATTACTGCAAACAAATAAATTAGACTTTAATATTAGTGTTATTGGTTTTGTTATGATACTGTAAATATTCATATTCTTGTGTAAAAAAGTTATAATCAAGGGCGAATCATTTATAAAACAACTTTCTCCCGATAGAGATGTATGAGTGAGTCACCCTGTATATAGGAAGAACATGTTCCTCAGAATCCTCTTAGTAGACCTTTGTCTTTAATTACTTGGGGATGTTGTTCGGTTGAACGCGTTGAGTAGAGCCAACAGGAAAGCTGTTTTGACTTTCATTATTACTAGGTCTTATCGTTGTTTGCATCGCTCTGCAGTTATTTACATTGCTAGGGCCAGCTGAGTTTCCTGTTGCACTTAGGCTGTGGAACCGATGAAGTGGAGTAGCCACCATTTGCCTTGAATCTACGTTGTATCTGTGTCGATCTGAAAATTGATTACTATTAGTCGATGCTGCGAGTTTACGTTTACAGTATATGATAGGTCAGTGTTTCCCAAAGTTTTGGGATTTGTGTACCCCTTCCGCTTCACCAGAATTGTTGCACTAGAATTAGTGAGTACCTCCTCCAAACTCTTTCTGTACACCCAGGGGTACGCATACCATACTTTGGGAAACATTGTGACAGATAACAGATCGAATAAAAGAAATTTGAAGTGTTCAAATTGTCTTACTGTAGCTTGTCTTTGGGAAAGCTGTGGCGGGGTATCGGCGGCCAGTAAAACCGTAGTACCTTCCCGCCGGTTTATCAATCCAGAAATGCATGCTCCGTTTGAACCTTCTCAAACATTTATTGCGGCGCTCCGTTTATACGTAATCGAAATCTCGATCGAGCCAACGTTTCCTTCTTATTACTCTTCCAAACGCTTTTACAGTCGTTTCATTGATACCTAGTCCTAGCCCAAGTTCCATTACCCGTGCATTTAAAATCGATGCATCACATTGACGTCATTCTAACGTTCATTCAATGTACAAGAAAGATATACTTGAAGCCATTCTCGATATATGTAGCTGCTGCTTTGGCAACGTGAAAAATTCGATCACGCGATTAACTTTGCTGATGAATACAACGTGAATACAACAATCTGTACCTCTGAACTCTACATTTACGTGCTCGTCGACGGTGTTCTGAATGTTCTGATTCCGATCCAGAGATGAGATACGGGGCGCTTTTCACGCGCATGTGCGACGATTCTAGCCTCAGTCAAGTACGAAGATCGGGTACCTTGGCCACCCCGCTAATTTCGTAAAATTTATTATGATTTGATTTTGATTTCTTTTTTCTCGCAGCTCGCTCTTCTTTCGCGCCTCCTGTCGTAACAGTCATAACGAACTGTAACGAACTCCGCTGAACGTTCCCACTAATAATAGTTCACCATTATTTTCCCTCCAATAGTCCCCCACAAACTTCGGACGCACATACGTTCCTGCCAAGACTCGCGCATGCGCGTGAAAAGCGCCCCGTGTCTCATCTTTGTTTCGATCCGTGCTTCGATAGGGGCCAACTTTTCTCGCGCATGGGCGGCCAAAACAGTAACGTATCTATATTAGGATAATGAGGTAGTGGAGCGACCAGAGTGGACCAGAGCCCTCAGGCAGTTATATTGGCGAGAATGTACCGGTATTATTGGCGGGACGAGTGTTCCGTTTAAGTTTGAATTATATTAAATTTTAATATTTCATATGTCTATTCAAATCATTTTTTTAAATTCTGCGGAGTGCTCAAGGTACCCCATTTTGGCGAGAAAGTTACGTTACTGAGGCTGAAATCGCCGCCATTACGCGAGAAAAGTTGGTCCATATCGAGGACGGAACTTCCGATTTCCGTAGTGATGAGTTTCGAGGCGCATTTTTCGCGCATGCGCGAGTTTCGGCAAGAACGTATCTAAATCACTGATATAAAAAGATATCAGTGATCTAAATACATCTGATCTACATCCGAAGTTTGTGGGGACTATTGGAAGGAAAATGGTGGGGGACTATTATGAGCGGGAAGTCTAGCAGACTTCGTTATGACCGTTATGACACGAGGCGCGAAAGAAGAGCGGGCTGCGAACAAAAATCAAATCATAATAAATTTTTTCACGATCTTTGTACTTGACTGAGGCTAAAATTCTCGTGCATGCGCGAAAAAAGCGCCCCGAATCTCATCTGGGTCTAGTCAGGTCTAGTCCGTAGGTCCACCTGGGTCCAACTGGGTCCAGCTGTGAGCAGAACAAGTCACATGTCACACATGTCACATCTGTGCTTACAAACGCTCGGCCGCTCAGCTAGAAATTGAGCTAATCTTGCCTTGAGCAGGTTGTAGCGTAACTTCGACCGTATTCTGCCCAATATCTGCCATACTTAGGCGAGATTTGCTGGGATCTGCTCGTGGCAGGCCTGGTTGTCAGGGTAGGCCGCAATCTCCATCAAAAGTCCTATTTTTACGTTTACGAGGCGTAAATTTGCATTATTTGGAAGTTTACAGCTGCGCATGTAGCTATTTTCATAAAACTCCGACAGCTATTAATTCAAATTACGCCTCGTAAATGTAAAAATTGAATATTTGGGAGCGATTGCAGCCTAGATCAGATTGATCTTTCATCTAGCGCTTATAACGTTGATTATCACACTGTCACGTAACTAAACTGTTACTGGCAGAGAGATTAGTAACTGTATTCCCCTCAATTCCTCTTATCACTATCACTATAATTACATAAATATAGTAGCCTTTCGGGGTGCAATCAAGTTCAATGGCTTGGTCTGCGCTTCGTTATAAATAGGTTGTGGTTACGACCGCCATGGGTACAGAGAGTTGACAGACTTTCTTGCCGGAAAGGAAATTTCCTTTTTATTCGAATACATTGCGCGACGTCTCACATTACTTTTTGTTCTCGATGTATTCTCTGTATCGACAACTGTTGATCATTAAATCACAGCGATTTTGTTATCTACCATCGCATATAACCTAAAAGACAGTACAGCATAAAGTTTATTATACGAATAAGTATTACACCAATAGTTTGATCGAACGGCTTCTACATGGTGTGAACAATGTTATCTACAATCGGAGGTAGTGTGTTTCGCATTGAAAAGCGATTGTTCAAACGATGTTTATTTTATTGTACTTCGAGCCATGCCGATAACAATCCCGAGGAATATATCCTACAACCTGACGACAATTTGTCATTACGCCGGGAAAATTCAAAGTTCTTGAAAGTTGCTATTTTAGGATTACCAAATGCTGGAAAAAGCACCTTAATAAATACTCTAGTACGTAGAATGGTGAGTAATCCTTCTGGATTTTGAAGTGGTACCTCAAATTTAGAGAACATTAAAATTTAATTAATCTCTTTTCTTTGTCTGTATTAAACGATTATTCTGACGCTTGTAGATATGTCCAACATCTTCGAAGGTTCACACTACAATTCATAAGGCTGAAGCTGTGTATTCAGAAGATGAAACACAGATCGTTTTTATGGATACTCCTGGATTAACGTCGGATCACGAGATGAAAAAGTATAAATTGAACGAAACGTTTCAGAAGGATCCGAAACTATCAATACTAGAAGCAGATGTAGTAGGAATGATACAAGATGTAACGAATGTATATACTAGACATATAATACCTAGTTTCACAGTGAATCAGTTAAAAACCAGGAAACCTGGTACGCCTCTAATATTAATTTTTAACAAAGTCGATAAATTGAAAGACAAAAAGGTGTTGCTAGATCTAACAACACAGCTTACAAAGAAAGAAGAACTCCCAAAGTTTGATGATGTTTTTATGATATCTGCTCTGACCGGAGACGGAGTAAACGATTTAAGGGTAAGACGCATTACAATTTAAGCTGTGCTGGTATAAAAACGCTTTAGCAAGATTATATATTTTGACGCATGTTTTAGAGTTATCTGCTCGACTGTGCTAAAATGAGAGATTGGCAATATCACGGAAATTTGTATACCGATCAATCGCTCGAAACTATAGTGACGGAAACAATAAGAGCAAAACTAATGGACCTCCTTCCAGATGATATACCATACAAAATTGGAGTGAAGATCGAACATTTTGACGTTGCGGATGACGGTACTATCTCTACTTCGATAATATTAGAATGTTCGAAAAACTACTACAAAACTGCTTTATTAAAAAATAAAGGGGAAATGATAAAACTTGTTGCAGTAGCGGTAGAAAAAGAACTGCGACATGCATTTAGGACTAACGTACTGGTGCGTTTGGTTGTTCGTTAATAGAAAACTCGGATAAGTTTGTTAAATAAATAAGTTTTTAAATAGCATCTCTTCGTAAGAGCTGAATTTAATTTAACAAACAATTCCACTTGTGCAAAATGTCAACAGCAATTATCGTCCACGTTATTGTTAAAATATGGGAAGACGAAATCGGTTCCTTTTAAATGTTCTTCTATCCACCGATTGGCACTGGCGTCGAGATCTGGAGTGAACATATCCTTCCAACCACCACTAGCTCCTTTTCTAACAAATGTTCCTGCCGTTATGATCCCGCAATTTTTCAATTCGGACGAATTAACCATCGGATTATTCTTAAAGTTTTTTATGTTCAAATATTCTGTTACTTGTTTGATTTGTTCCTCCGTATAGACCTTCCCAAGAAATTTGGCAACCTTTCTAATAGCTTTAGGAAAGTCCTGAATAATAAAAGTTCCAAAAATAAGGATTGGTAAGAAACACTTAATCGCAGTTAAAATAATATGTAATTTGACTAACATGCTGCATCTCCTCGTAAAACATAAATAGAAGGTTCGGATGGTCTTTAAAAGACCATGCTTCCTTCAAGTGTTCCCAATAAGGACTCCAAGGTGCTAAAAATATCAAATATGTAGAGGATATTCTATCGTTAAAGTTGTTCGCAACTTCCGCAGAACTTACTAAGATTATTCCGAAAATATTCCCAAAACGTTGGGAAATCACCCTCGTATCCTTGAGTCTTTATAGCTTTGTTCAAATGGTACCAGGAAACAGCAACATCTTTTGGATTCCGAGCGACATATATTATCTTTCAAGAAATTCGTTTATGAGTGGCGATGACTAAGGATGGTAGTTCTTAGTGCAAGACGTTATTATTTACCTTGCAACCGGTATCCAGAATTCCAGGCAACAAGCTAAATGGAAAATGTGATTTGATGAATCTAGGAGATGTCAATTTCTCTAGGACCTCGTATCCTGGCTTCGCAATATTTCTGCAAAGATCCTCTTTGTCTTTATCTCCCTTGTTCATCTCCAAAAATTCGTTCGTTACTTCCGGATGATTGTACATGCTAAATC
The DNA here is from genome assembly GCA_963971365.1 of Lasioglossum villosulum. NCBI lineage: Eukaryota > Metazoa > Arthropoda > Insecta > Hymenoptera > Halictidae > Lasioglossum > Lasioglossum villosulum. The sequence continues at coordinate 32,348,588 of OZ020497.1, forward strand.
TGTACTCAACATTACGATGTTTTTACTATATCGTGATTGATAGCACTATTAACTTTTTCCAAATAGTATTTTACCGTTTTGAAAACGTTACGCGTATTATACTAACTCAAGGAACGGAAATCGTTCGGCGAGCAGCTCCTTCCTTGCCTTTTCAAAGTCTAAATTATTCGATAACAACCACACCAACTCTTGAGTCCACGTTGTACCTCGAAAGAGAATCCGTTTAAAATTATTTTACAAACTTTTATCTACCATGCAATATCAGTAAAGAGCATTAATAAGAATATGCTGAACTTACCAGATCTCGGGTAAGATAAGACCCAAGTGTCATCGGATCTCGCTTTGAAATTATAAAATCCTTTACCCTGTTCGGTGTATCTATATGGAAAAAACCAGTTTTTGTTGCCGACGAGTACCCAGCCGGTTCTTTCACCTTTAAATACTTGCAACATTTCTTTGGTCTTATCCGCGTTTAACAATTTGTACTCCGGTGTAGTTTGAGCCATTGTGTAGAATCAACGTCATAAAATCACTAATAATCGGGCAACACTTCCAATCGTGGTTTAGCAGTTAACAAACACTCGCGTTTATTGTGTTTGCCGATACAATGACTACGCGTTAAATAAACGCGCGTCAGACTGAACTCGGGATTTCAGTTGTTTTTCTTTTAACACGATTCGAATTGCTAAACTCAAATTTAACAGAACACTGGCAACATCGATATTAAATAACAACTGAAACTACTTTCTACGAGACTAATAGACTCATTGATTTCGATTGTGGACTTTGTAAGACTATCACAAGGTAACATGGAGACTAAAAGATGTATACGCATCAGAGTTCGGTAGACAAATGTCGTGAAAACATAAAGAACGGTACATTTGAAATCTATCGCGATCCAGAGTTATCTGGGTCAATGGCACCTTTCACCAGACACAGCTGACCCCTTTTCTTTTCCTATCTTCTTATCGAGCGGTTTATTGGCCAAGACCTTGCCTCCTCGTCAACATTACAATATTTGAGATAATTATCAAAATTAAAATGGAATACCATTTCGAAGAGACATCGAGATGTTGGGCGACATCTGCATGACGGTTCGTCGAAGCAGTCATCAAATTTTTCCATTATCTCAACATAGTACTAATTAGTAGATAGTAGATTATAAAGCGTTATATTAAAAAAGAATATTTTATTTTTTTTGTTTTAAACATTTTCGTTTCAAAGGCAAGAATTTGTTCGTCGTCGCCCTCCAATATTATAGTAGAAAGTCAAATGGTGTAAAGTGTGTAAATTTATAAAACTATCGGTACAGTCATTACTCTAAGATTCTAGGTTTTCCAAGTCGGAGATCGTTCCATTGTATCGAGGCCTAATTGCTTTACGTAGGAACTACTCGTTGCGAATTTTTTTAGAAATATCAGTCTTATTTCTTTACTTATAACTGAAATAAGCGTAACAGCATTTCGTCTAACCTCGACGAAACTCGTAGTGTCAACTAATGAATAAAATGGCGCTTTCTTTGGTCGTGAAATCGAAGTTTCCAACAAGGCTGAGCTTTCGATAGCTCTTCGAACGAAAGTCGACGTGCACGACGTTGCAAATATACCGTGAAAACTAAACGGTTCGATTTTCGTGCAAGTCGATTTTCTTACAGTGATCTAATCCGAGACTAATCGAACAATTTGCGAAAATATAACATATTTTCATTAAAAGAACATCGATATAACCCTATAAAAGAACTCTTAAATACTAATGAGTATCCTAATATACGAAAGCAAAAATTATCCGAATGCATCGAGTATCAGAAAAAGCGGAATACCTTAATTCTGTGGTTGCGAGGAGAAACATCGCATGTCATAATTTCAAAAAATTTCAGTTCTTGCATTAATTGAGCTTTATAAGTTTATGTATTTACTTATTTAAACGGCAATATGCTGCGTTCATCCTGACAACCATAGAATGATCGTTTGACTTGATTTTTTGGATACGTTAAGACTTAAGTACTCGGTGTATAGCGTGTGTAATGAACAGTGCGGCAAATCGATAATCAAATCATTGAATTGTAATGAACTTTAATAATTTGATTATTTCGCGTACTCTTTATACTACTGGTTTGTACTGTTCGGCACTGTCGTAATGGGATTTGCGCACGTGCAAATATTGTATCGATTCTAGCCACGCTTCCGTCAAGAAGCAATTGGAAACTCTCCGATTCCAAATCTATAATATTTCAAGTATTCTTACGGTATCGTTTTCCAAAATGAATGTATCGTTCGGTTCGGCGATTTGAATCGCATTGAGTTCGACAGATCCCGTTAGCTCCCCTACCTCTTGATACACATTATCGCGAATCCAGGATTTATCTGGGGATTCGATGCAAGAGATATTCAACCCTAATTTCATTGCAGTCTCTTCTTTGTCGTTTACAGTCTTTATCGATATCTCTTCATTGTTGGTCTGTTTCTCGAACAAACTTTCAAAATTCAACGATGAAGAATCTTTACTGGTCGTATCTTCAATTGACTTGTTTACTTTGCTAGTCGACGAACTCCTTTCTTTCTTTATTAAAAGCTTCTTCAGTTCTGGATTTGCAAGGAACGGTTTACACCGTTTCGTGTGTATCTTCATGTTGTCGTGACGGTTGAAAGATTTCTCACATCCAGGACAATAGAATCTAACAAAAGTAAGATGAACGATTGAGCAATTGTTGTTCATTATCAAAAGAGATCTTACGCAAAGAAAATAATGTATCATTCGTTCAACTCACCTAACTCCGCTGTGTACTGCTTTGTGAGCAGCCAAGTGAGACTGTTGTCCAAATGTTTTGCCACAATCAGTGCACCTGTATTTCCTAATTCCTTCGTGCTTCAACAGATGCTCCTTCAGTATTTGACTGCTCTTGTACACATTCGGACATAAAGTACACTTGTACTTTCCCGTGGAATGTACCTAGAATATTTCGTAGATAATCGTCGTGTGAAATTTTTCAGTTTCGTTAAGTAAAAGTTAGTAAGAAAACAACAAAAACTATAGCTTACGTTTTGATGATTGTGCAAGGCCTTTCTCGATTTCATATGTTTGCCACATATGTTACAGACGTAGTCTTGCATGTGAAGGTTTTTGTGGTGTGTTTCCAATGCTTTCTCGTTTGACAAATAAGCGGAACATAGTTTACACATGATCACTTTATCTTTCTTATGAACGAGCATGTGTGTGCGCAATTTGCTTCTCGAATAGAATTCTATGCCACAGATTTTACAATTGATTTCCTATAAGATTGAAACGAAAGGCTAAGTGGTATAAGAGTGCGATACAATGCGATCGATTATATTTGACAAATGTTTCTGTTACCTTGAGTGGTTTGTGATTAACACTGCTGTGATAGGTTAGCATTTGTCGAGTCGCGCATCGAAAATCGCAAATATTACACTCAAATGGACGGTTACCTGTGTGGCCATTGACATGTTGCATCAATAACCCATATGTGGCGTAACTCTTTCCGCAAAGTTTACACGCATACGGTTTGATCTTTAAATGACTCTTTCTGATATGGCAACGAACGTTGCTAACAGTTACCGTAGCAAAGTCGCACGCTTTGCATTGGAACGGTTTCATCTGCAAATGGCCCCAAATATGCACCTGTAACCAGTTGCGAATTAACAGTTAGACAGTTTTTATGCTTTTCATTCGACAGATACACCTAGACTAAAATTACCTGACACTTGTCCATCCGAAGATAAAGACTTCCGCAGATGTTGCAACGAATGTTCTTCTTGTCGACTACCGTCAAATTTTTTTGTACTTCTTCCGCATTAACGGTAGACATATCGATTCTATAATAAGTCTCGATCTCTTCTTTTTGCTTCTCGCTTATCAATTCGGAAATCTTACCCCGGGAAGACTGTAAATCCAATTTTGAATTACTTTTGGTACCGTCGATATTATTGGTCACGTCCGGTTTAACGACTACCGGTACAGGACTTTCCTGCGACGTTTTTATAACGGTCGCGCGAGTTTGTTCTACGGACGGCAGATTTGTTTTCGGCTCCTCGGTATCGTCGGTATAATCTGAATCGTCTGAATCATTTGAGTCAACCGAATCGTCTGAATCGTTTGAATCGGTACGAGCAATGACGACGTGATCCGAATTTCCCACATCATCGTCCAATGGTCCCGGACTCAGCCGTAATGACAAGTCCAGGTCAATTTCTTGATCCTGCTCGATCGTTTGTCCCTTTGTCAGTATCTCATTTGGAATCCAAACCAATTGGTTCGACTTCTCAGTTTCTTGTGAAATTTCTTCTACGTCTGCTTTCTCTTGCTTCACGATTACAGATATCGCTTTGCTTTTTGTGGAGCCCTGCTCTTTTCGCTCTTTCTTTGAAGACTCGTCCTTCAAAGTCACCTCCGCTACGTCGCCAATTAAATCTTTATTCGCATCATCGTTTTCGATATGCCGTTTACTCGACGGTATCATCGCTACCGTTGCTACTTTATTCTCCAATGGTAGCTCGATTTGCAGCTTCGACAAGATCGCAGTGTTTTTGGTTACATTCGATGCACCGTTCGTGCAAATTCTACCCAGACTCTGTCTCTTACATGGATTCACATTGCGTTCCGTCTCATCCGTAACATTTGATATGCCGTTCGTGCAAATTGTACCCAGACACTGTCTCTTACGTTGATTCCCATCGCATTTCGTCTCATTCGGACCTTCCTGAGATTGTTTTATTCTATTCGAGGATACACAGACTTCTCTAAGTTTCTGTAATTGAGCCTTCCGGCCTCTTACGGGCCGTTTTGGTTCTGCTAAAGCTATTTTATCGTTTGCTTCGCCTTTTTTCATTGAGACTGTACAGCCGTTCAAGAATTTCGACCCTTCCTTCGAGATATCCTTTATCGACAACGGATTTCCGCGTGTTAAAGCGTTGTCGTTGCTTTGTTCGTCCTTCAACTTTTGCTCCTGGACAATCGCATTATTCGTAGCCGACTGTTTTCTATCGTCCAATGTGTTTTCATTCGTAGGCTGGTCCTTCTTGCTGGGCGACGTAACTTTGCCTCTTCGTTTCGTTTCATTAGAAGATGGCAGAACATTCTCCTTGTTAGATTCCGCATCGTTTCCCTGCTGCGGTATTCTTCTAGGTGTATTCTCCGACGAGTATTTGTTCTGTTGAACACAAAAGAAAGGTCTAAATGCTGTCGTACATTCAATTTCATCGGAAAAGACTCGAGGAGAAAAAGATCCTTGAATTATCAACTACTCGTACAAAATAACGCATTAACAAATACAATCATTGATAACCGAACGCTGTCAAGAAGAAATAAGTCACTGATGAACAATTCTGCGATAACAGATGAAAAAATTTAACATTTGAAATTTTGAAAATGCTGTGGTTCATCATTTCAACGTATTTTGCTCGACTGATATCGAAGGTACTGTTATACTTTGGGATGTTTTTGACAGTGAAACGCGTTAACGCTGCGACGTACTAGAATACTGTAATTGCAATGTAAACGAATGCAGACTCGAATCAGATAAACGCATCGCTATAGCTTACAGCTTCCTCCAACAAGGAGAGTTTGTTTTGGGTGAGCTGACAACAGCTGTAAAAGTCGCACAAGAACTCCAATGCGCCTATGCACCGCAAGCAAACAACATGAGGCAATCCGTCGTTCTCCTTTATCTGAAACAAACAAAAAGAAATTTCGATGTCCAGGCTGGACTGACAATGACTCGGGCTGGTCCAGGGAACAAAATGATTGTTTAAAAATCAATACGGCCAGAGGTGGAGAGCAAACACGATGGAAAAGTAGATCTCGCGATTCCAAAGAATCAAATCGAAAGAATATTCATCGAATTTGAAAAATATTGAACCTTTATTAAGAAGAGTCGTGGAATCGTTGAACAAATTCTTCTTTATTGTCGAAAAATTATCAGATACGCTTATTATTTTTTACTGGGCACTATCTTAACGACGTATTAACACCTATGCTTATGAGAGAATGTAATGCCATCGACAAGTACATTGTCTCCTAGATGGAAAAATAGTTTCGGATTAACAAACGCCTCGTACAAAATAGGAGTTATTGCTTACATCGCTATTTGAGGAAAGTGTATATAATAATAATAATAGTAATAATAGCAGTAATGATAATAATAATAGTAATATTAAGATATTAATATCTTTCGCGCGATACCAGCTGATAGTTCTCGCGCGAACAACTTTCTATTTCTCACGATCTACTGTATGTATGTATATCGGTAATCGTTCCGAGCGAAAGTAACGATCCATGATCATCGTAGAAAAGTTCTTTGCGCTTGAATCTTGAAACGTGCAACAGCGAGACGCGCACACTTTGTTTCGTAGAAAAAAGATATGTTTGTGTTCACGGTACCGACCGTAAATGTAAGTTCATCGCGTTTCGAACATCCTTCTTCCTTGCTCGCTTGCGCCATCTAATTCAGATGAATAGGTTTTCTATTTTTAATAGAAAAAAAAAGAAAATAATACGAAAGTAGAAACGAACTTACAACTACGAACGATAGCGTACAGATAAATGCTGCACGAACAGGATACACCGGTGACTCTTTTCATCCTTTTTCGATACTTTTAAATAGTTAATATCAAAACATTACGTTGATAAATAACAGTCCGGTGTCCTGGTTCATGCGATACACCTAACAATTATACTAAGGCTCGAACTCGACTGTTCTTTGAAGGCCAAGAGAAAGTCAACTATCAAATAGTGATCGATTGAAATTGACGTCCTTTTTTAAAGGAAGATCGGTTATATCATCGTTTTAACGCTTATACGCATATCGAGTCCCTCAAGGCACTTGCGTCTAGTATCTACGTTTTTCTCTGTAGATTACATAGAAATTTCGCAGCATGATCGACGATGGATGCTATATAGCTTCGCATTGAAAACTTGGTTACTTTTCACGTAGGATCCAGCAAAACAGTTGTCGATGGACTTTTCCCGCGAAAGACCACATCGTCCGTAACAAGCACACTTCGCTCGAACAAGTGTTGTATAGGTCTTTAAGCGTTTATGTTTAGGTTTCTACGAGCGTGTTTACCGGATCCTTGCGTGCGTATAGATCAACTAGTTTGAAAAGAACACCGCGGTCAAGTGATCGTATAGTCACGCGCGATAATATCGTAGCGTTTTCCCGCTGCAGGGTCCTTCTCAAACTCGGCAAACATCTATGTACATATAAAATATGTCTTATATGTAAAATATAATCGAAAATAGAGTAAAATACACCTTGCGCGTGTATTGTGTAAAAATGTCCCAGTTCATCTAAAAACAGCTGTGTAAAAATAGATAGAAAATATTTTGTTATGTCCCTTTCGGTCAGGGTACTCAACTTTGGAAGCCCTATCCATGCTGTACTCGCGCAATTTTTTTGTGAATCGAGCTATCTTAGGAAGTTAACTGTGCGGTAAACGTACAAAACAATTTTCAAGCTGTAATGTTGCATCGAATTTGATTGTTTGGCTTCCTTGTTATCGGGGGATTTGAATTAGCGCTTTTGCAAAACGTCTCTTTCCATCAATGTACATGATTCGCCGCTTGTCAAATATTCTGTTGAACAATTACTCGACAGGAAGAATTTCTGTCCGGTAGCTCGTTTTTATTACAGTCTTGGCAAAACCGAATCGCTAGGATGTTTATATTTATGGAAAGAATACTTGAAAAAAGATCTCGATACTACCTTAAATGCACGCTTACTACGTTATGTACAAAAGAAGACTAATGCACCAAAAAAGTGTGACACGATATATGATACGATACGATATGAGCGACAAGACTGAGAGTGACTCGAACAATTACAGTTGCAATGCAATCGACTCGCATGGCAATACGTGTTGCAGTTTGGTTCAGTAAAGATGAAGATAAAGGTAAAAATGAAAACGCTTTAAAACGAGCCCTCGCAATATTCTAGACCTAGACCAAGAATTCGCGACGGTGTTCGATTCGTTTTACGAGCACATTGTCATGCGGCGAGAAACGACGAGTGGCATAACAGTAAATGAAGTTTGAAGAAAAGAAAGTTGAATTTCGAATACAGCGAAATCAACTTCTGCCGATCGATGTAAGGAACATTCTGTTCGTTACCGGGTGCCGTGTTATGCTAAAATGTAAAAAATTGTTGTAACAGATTGTTGACAACAACGTGAATAAGAACAAGAGCGGAACATGTGGGAACAATTGTTTGCGAGCCGTTATTTTTCGTTGGAGTCCGTGGCAAGCGGGTCCGTCTCAACAGTTTGCTGTTTAACGATACCAGTCTTTTTATCTTCGAAATGTCTTTTTCTATGTACCTTCATGTTGTCGCGTCTGTTAAATTTCCGCCCGCATTCCGGACAAGCGTGCTTCTTTTCGCCGTGCACGTGCCGATGCGCGGCCAAGTGACTAGCTTGGGCGAATCTCGCGCCACACTTTTGGCAAATATGTTTTCTCAGCCCCTCGTGTTTCAGTAGATGCTCGTTCAGGAATGCTTTCGACGCGTATCTATTGTTACAAACGGTGCACACGAAAGGTTTGGGGTTGGTGTGCTGCAACACGTGAGCCTTATATTTCGACGCGACTTTGAACGTTTTGGTGCACACCTCGCAAGTGTAGGTAGTCGCATGACGCGTTTTAATGTGTTCGTTTAAAACCGAAAGACTCGAATAGAGATTGTAGCAAAATCGGCACCTGAAGTTCCGACGATTTTTCAGGTGAACGCTGGCGATATGACTCAACAGTCTCGTACGATACGGGAACACTTTACCGCAATACTCGCAAGCCAAGTTCTGCGGGGGTAAATGCGATTTCATGTGTATTTGCAACGATACTTTGTGGTGGTAACTCTGGCCGCAATCCGTACAAGCGTACGGCCTCACGCCTTTGTGCACATTGTCGTGCTCCATTAGATAAAACTTGGATTTGAACCTCTTTGGACATTTTGGACACTGTATTGGTCTAGGATTGGTGTGCGAGCACCGTATATGTTTCATCACGTCGGACTTGCATACGAATTTCGCGTTGCATAAAATACACGTGTACTGTTTGATCCCCAGATGCGTCTTCACGTGCACCATACATTTGTCTTTACGCTCGTAGAATTTACAACACAGTTTGCACGAGTAACCATTTTGACTATCCGTCACGATGTGTTCCACATTGTCGTCCACTCGAATCTCCTCTCCGTCGATCTTGAACAGATGTTCCGGGTTCTGAGAAGCTTGCCATTTTTGCTCGAATTCGGCCGCATCCTTCGACTTTGTCGAACTACCATTCTTTAGACTGCTGCTGAGGAGAGTGTTTATTATACTGTTCACCTCTACGCAACTTTGATTTTGGAGAAGACCAACAATAGACTCGTCCACCAAACATGAGCCTTGATCTGGAAATACTCTGGCTCGTACCGTCTCAATGTCGTCGCTCTCCTTTTTACACAATTCAACTGTGAAACTAATATCTTCTGTATCGTTGCTTTGGTTTCTCGATTCCTTTGCAGATACTTCTATGTTTGGCGAATTTGACACGATGGTCAGAAGCTTGTTCAAAGCGGATGTTGGGATTTGTATGGTGTTAGGATCTTGTTGTTTTCCACTCGTCTCGCTGGAATTACTGCGAGGACTATTCACGCTTATCTCTGCAATGGTACTAACGTGACTTCTAAGCCTATTTGCGATCGGTGTATCAGTTGTTACTTCATTCGTCAAAGTAGTTTCTGTATTTTGCCTACTTCTGAGCCATCTCGTGGGCGTATTTCCAGTGCTCTGAACAATTTCGATATTGCCTGTATTATCCTCCGTTGTGCTTACAGCAGTGGTTTGATCTTTAGCAGTTTCGTTACTGATACCGTTACCATTATTGTTATAATTATTGCTGCTGCTGCTAATGATACCATTACTGTGACTGTTCGCTTGGTGTTGACTTCGTAAATTTCTCTGAGTCTTCGCTGTTGTTTTTGAAATGCGTTGTGATACTCCTTTAACACTTTCCTTGGCTGGAGGATTAAGGTTTTTGTCGATGTCATTGTTGTTATTGTTTGTTGATGTGCTTGGTGCTGTTTCTTCAGTCTTTACTTCGGCCTAGGGATAAATTGAAATGTAGATAGAAATGGGTACCAGAAATTTACTAATTTATACGGTAAGAAAAGTCTAGTCTGGTATTTCGGCATGTACTCGAAAGTATGTGAAAAGCCACATTTCATTTTAACGAGAATCGTAATATTATTGAAAACAGAAAACTTTTGCCTGCCGAAATACCAAATATCGCTTTGTCTTCTCCGCTTCGTTCAAATTTGATTGAAAATAATGCAAAAAAACGAGCCGCATGCTCCGGTGGCATCACGAACGAGCGGTAGAGTTGTGCAATTAAAATGGAATACGAACTTACAATCTCTGTTAAGGGTGGTAGATTGTATCGATCGCGTAACACATGTTGGGTGCGAAGACACTCCTCTTGGAAGTCGCAAACGAATTCGAGCTTGCCCAGACACTGAACACAGATCGCCTTGGGCAGAGGATCCCTCTCATCTATCTGTGATTCAAACAAAATACCTAAATACTAAATATATGTATGATTTTAATTTTTTAACGGATAATCTAATTTCATACTACACTCGTTTCAATCGCTTTTAACGACTTATAGGCCCTACCGCTCTGTAAATATACCACTGACAAAATTGTCAACTATGATCTGGTACCCATTCTAACTGTGCATAACATCGAGCTTATCTTCTATCCCTACAACAAAATATCGCTCAAAAAACATATTATATGCATAGCTTGCTAGAATGACACGACACGGCAGAATAGCAAAGCGCTTCTAATATATGAATCTTATTTCGGTAGAATGCATAATTATCGTATTGCATGCAATTTATAACGTGTCGTTCAACTCTCTCCAATAAATATTAATACTTATTTCTATATCGAGGTATTGTTAATCTTTCGACAACAGGAATATCGAGTTAAATATTGGTGAAAAACTGTTACACGTGTAAAACCGGTGTCGAATCGTAAAATAAATAAGTACTTCGAAATTCGTTCCGAGTCAATATAGAAAAATACGTATCTCTAATTAAAACATAACGACAAAATTCACTATTTTTGCGTCGTTTATTCAAAATAGATGTACAGAGAAACATCGGAAGGATCGATCGTGAATGAAAATAACAGCGAAGCGACATGAAAATTGCTCGGGAAAGAAATACAAAGCAACAAAGGAAAGAGAACATCTTTTCCTCGCTTACTCTTCTCCCCCGGCCATTTTTCTAACCCCCTCCTCTGCAATGGAACTTGGGCCCGAAGACCCCATGACACACCTCTGCCGTTTACTCACCAGAATGTTGATTTTCGAATGGATTTTCAGGCCTAAAAGTCTTTTGGTGCCTTCATCGCTGAATACGTCGATGTACATGCTCTCGTACTGGCCGCAAAGTCGACAAATCCTCGCCTCTCCCTCCCCCAGCTCCATTTTTGTTTACGTTGAAGGCTGCCTGAATACGCTTTCGACTACTTGGATCCACACCGAAAAATTTCGGCCGTGCGACAGTGCGACTGGTGCTGGTCCGTACTATCTGGCCGATCAGCCGATCCCCGAGCACCAGCTACCCACCCCGGCGATACCACGTTTCTTGGCCTCTGCTTTTTCCCGGTGAAACAAACATAAATGATAAACAAAAGACTAAATTCTAACGTTAGCGTTACTACTTGCTCGTTGGTCTGGCACGGGGATGTAGCCGCGTTCGGGTCAGACCAGCAGACCAGCGCACATTCGCTACACCTCCCGTTCCTCTCGGCCCTCTCGCCACTTGCCGTACTGTTCCACCACCACCCCTCGTAACGAGTACGAACTTCGACCAATCGGCTCCACCCTTCCCGCTTTACGCATCCGCTTTCTTCGCGATTGGTCCTAACCACTTACTGCCGCGCTACCACTCAAAACCATTCTTTTATACGTATACACGCGCGTCTCTGTATACCTATAGTGTATCCAGATTGACAATATTATAAAAGATTTTTCAATCTGTTTTAATCAACTCAGGACGATTTTCTTCGCTTTGTTCTCTTTTCAAATGTTCATACGCGTAACAATAAATAAGTAGGAAATTATAAGAGTACCTTTTACATTCGTATTTACTCACTTGTTTCAAATATACCAACCATCGTAAGATTCATCAAGTTGGTACTCGATTTTATATCATTATTTTTCAATTATAAAATTATATATATATATATACCTATTGTTCATTTCGGTTTCAGAATCTGTCCAGAAAATTTATCACGAGTCACACACGATATCGGAAAATACGGACCAATCAGGCGACATGTCCCGCAGAGCGTGGCTTTGGCATTGGCCGAGCCGGAATCCGTTCGCAGCAACTATCGTTCTGATTGGTTGCATTGTTCGTTGATAATAAAGCCACGAAGAACATTTTTGCAAAGGACAAACTTACTTCAAATAACTTAAAGAATCTCTTCTTTCAAAGAAGTACATTTTTGGGACACCCTGTATATGTAGGTATCTATTTTGTACTTACAAGTTTCAAGTTTCAAATTGTGTCGACAGACAATATTAGGGGGGTAGGGTACCCACGTGACATTATTGGAATCTAACTAGATTTTGGGTCGAAACATGGGTTCGCGGGCATCCGTTATTTGACCTTATGCGAGCATATTTTGAGCCGCACAAAGGTTCATTCGATAGAGGAAGGTTCAACGCAATGCGCTGAGCCCCATCATATCAGTCAGAAAAATCGTTTTGTGACAGAAAAATAAGTCCAAAGTAGACCAAAAATCGAGAAAAAAATCGCAGATTCCAATGTATTTTTCTGTCACAAAACGATTTTTCTGACTGATATGATGGGACACAGCGCACTGCGCTGAACCTTCCTCTATCGAATTAATCTTTGTACAGCTCAAAATATGCTTGCGTAAGGACAAATAACCGAAGCCCGCAAACCTATGTTTCGACCCAAAATCTAGTTAGATTCTAGTAATGTCACGTGATTACCCTACCCCCATAAATGTGTCTATAATAGGACAATAATAATCTAGTTTTACGAACGCGTGTTCGAACCAGTTCGAACACTTGATGGATGATGACGATGATGGCTGATGATGGCTGAGAATGTGTTGGAATGTGTGCAAAAAACAATCGAATACGTATTTACGTTGCCACAACTGCACCGTTTTTGAAATATTTACGAATTGAAGACATTGTATACGTTGTTTCTTGTCGCGTAGCGTTGTAGTTGAATACCTACATAACCGACTTACATTTAGTGTTGTTTTGAACTACTTATGTACTTACTTACATGTTAACAATATCTATATAAATTGCGATCAATGTCGATGGAACGTGACTAAGTATGTACTTGCTTGCCTACAAAACAATTCGCAATAAGTAATAAATGTCACTGAAAATACGTGAACATTCAATATGTATTCGTGGTATCGAGATATTATATTTTTTGTGCGACCGAAATTTTTGTGAGATACATCCTTCCTTTTTTTTTTATTGATTTACAACAAACAATTGTGTCTGTCGTTTCTAAAATTGTACACATTGTTGTGTCGAGACTCTAAATAGAATAAACGCGCGAACAATGAGCGATTTAAATGATTCGGTGATCATTTGCGATACGTTACCGAGTTCGAAGCAGCGAAAAACTATACCGTCAACAGGGAAGACGCAAGCTGTTAAGACTAAAAAGAAAACATTTTACGAATGTTCCCTGAGAAATATTCAGTTAAGGTATTAAATACTTTTAATGATATATTGTGCAGTATTGATATATTAGGTTTCCAAAGGTAAAATTAAGATATTTATTCATAGATTTATATTCAATACCATGCTATTCTGTTCCTATAAATAAATATCTTCATTTTGTGCCTACGAACTTTTGCTAATACGAATCAAATATATTATAAAAACGGTCAAGGTACTGTATGGACCAAACGTTGTTTTTGGGATCACAAGATTATCGTGTATCATAACAGTTATTTTATGGTTACAGTGGCAGACGCAGGGAGCAAGAAATGAAAGCGAAACAAAAATTGAACTGCAATGAAGACAAACAACGTGAAGTTGAAAACAATGAAAACGACTTGCTCTTCAACATTGGATCCAATAGCTCGCGTCAAGACAGCATAATCATATTAAGCGATAACGAAAGCGAGAAAGACAAAGATTTTTGCGAAAACAACAGCAAAACTAAAAAGAGATATATGGAAAGCTTAGACAACAATTCGAATAGAACTTTGAAACGGAAAAGATCGCCTATTCTATTACGCTCGAGAAAACGAAAAGCTATTTGTATATCGGACACTGAAGATTCTGATATAGAAAATGAAAACATAGGTAAAATGAGTATAATGTATATTACGTAGCTACTAAATTGGGTTTGCATTTCATTTCAAATTGTTTCTTCAGTACCCTTGGATTCTGTAAATCAGAGTGCAGACGATATTGTTGTAGTGTGGTCATCTAAAAATATAAATTTGTCGAATAGACGAACGAAGAAAAGCAATATCGTAAAGGAAAGTGTGACAAGTGATAATTTGATAAATCTTGAGAAAGATGAAGCAGAAACTAGCGATATCGTAAACGAAGTAGTGACAAATGATAATTTGATAAATCTTGAGAAAGATGAAGCAGAAACTAGCGATATCATAAAGGAAGGAGTGACAAATGATAATTTGATAAATCTTGAGAAAGATGAAGCAGAAACAGTAAGTGAAAAAAAGAGAAACGAAGAAATAATAGGTAAAGAAACCACGACAAACCAGGTTGTAGAGAAAGATGTATTGGAAGAAGGAGAAATCAGAGATGAGGAAGATGACGCTGAAGCAATTAATGTAACTCGAGTAGAAGATGATAGACTTTTCATGATAGACTGTAGTCCGGATCCAAAAAATCTTCACTGCTTAATAACTGCAAAAAGATACAAGGGGGGTGTGAAAGACAATGATGCAAGGAAAACGCAAATGGTCAATGACACTGATTTACCTTTCAACCAAAAAAGTTTACGACTGCCCATTGCCGAAAATATAAGCGGTTCAATAACAGTGGAGAAATCAAAATCATTTTATAAGTTTTCAGAAAAAGTAAAGAAAAAAATTCTTAAGTTGAAGAATAAGGATAAAAAAGCTAGTAAATCGACTGAAAAATATACTTTCAAAAGCGTAATGCCAGACCAAGTAAAATGTCCACGTAAAGGGTTAAGAGAGATCGTTATCGACGGGAATAACGTCGCTATGTCGTAAGATAGTTTGTTTTTTAATTCAGTTTTACTTAAATAACCCCTTGCTGTTCAATATCGTGTTAGACTCGTGTTGAAGATTTTGAACATAGTCCAATAAATATGTATGTTATTAATCTCTTTTAAACCGAGGTGAAATTCTATTTTGGTTTTGTTAATATTATTGAAGAATAAGTAGGCATACAATAGATATCAATTTTCTCCTTTTTTAGGAAATTGCGAAATATGAAGAATATTCTAATCATTGAAACCGTAAAATAAATCGTAGGGCAAGGGGTTAATAGGGACATATGAATAATATTGGTATTTAATCGCTTTTTAGGCATGCGAACGGTAAATCGTTTTCGGAAAAGGGATTAAGGCTGGTTATCAACTTCTTTCAATCCAGAGGACACTCGGTGAAGGTATTTGTACCTCAATATAGAAGAACGGCGACTGCTCCTCTGCTTGAAAAATGGTACTCAGAA
Organism: Lasioglossum villosulum; assembly: GCA_963971365.1. Taxonomy (NCBI): domain Eukaryota; kingdom Metazoa; phylum Arthropoda; class Insecta; order Hymenoptera; family Halictidae; genus Lasioglossum; species Lasioglossum villosulum. The sequence continues at coordinate 32,364,326 of OZ020497.1, forward strand.
GGTATAGTGGTCTTCACACCCAGCCGAATTGTAGCTGGAAAACGGATAACTCCGTACGATGATCGGTAGGTAGTACATTTCTCTCTCAATCAGTATATTTAACACCATTTTGTTTCCTCAAATTTCTAATGGATTGTTTTCATCGTTTTCAAGATATATATTACAGTACGCGACAATGTGCAGAGGTATTGTGATTTCATCAGATCAATTCAGAGACTTGTATAATCAAAATCCAGAATGGGACGACACGATTGAAAAACGATTATTGGCACCAACTTTTGTCGGGGACATAGTTATGTTTCCGGATGATCCCTTGGGCAGGAAAGGTCCCAATCTAGAGGAGTTTTTAAAGTTCTAAACTAAACGTGCAGAAGTGAGTTTAACGAGCAACCCAGTGTAAATAGTTTTGTATATATGTATAATGGTACAAGTAACCATAACTGCGTATAGTACAAATAACTTCCTACAGAGTTCTCTTATAAAAGATACATATACTACTAATGTGCCATACATTTGCTTATTGTTTACACGAGTACACAAAACAGTTTCATGGAAGATGTTCTCGTATAATTATTCTCTTGTTGAACATAAAATTGTGGTAACTTGTGTATACCGAAGGATATACATTTCCTTTTAATGAAAAGTGAAAAAAAATACTTGAATTTTTTAAGCAACTGAACAGGGAAGTCTAACTACTTTCACTGTCGACTTATTTATATATCACTATTTTCTATTGTTTCCTTAGTTACTTTTCAAGTCAATGTTATTCAAGAGAACTATGATGAACAATAAAATAACATTTTATACTGAAAGTAAAAAAAATATATACCATTATTGAAAGTTATCTCGGTTTGAAAAATTCGAAATCATTCGAAGACATTGACAATGTACGTAAGTATATACAGTATAAGAATAATTTCATGCATAAATAATAATCTCCGACATAGTTATAACGTTTTTCAGATGAAATGTGTGTGAAACTGAAATTATTTACACTAACTTTGTTTTCGTTTCTAAGGAAAGTATCTTAAAATCTAAAAATCTCATTATCATATACGATTTATAAAATAAAATGTTTGTTTACTTAGTTACATATTTGTACTGACTGGGGAAATTAAAGATTACAAAATAAAGAGATTCTATAAATTACTGTAAATGGTAATATCGCCCTGACAATGAAAATTTTATCAGTCGTTGATGGTGGGTGAAGACTCCCATGTGGGTCTCCAACACCATTTTCGAGATTTACGTATGTTATCCATACTCTCTTGGGCTGTTTCTCGAGCTAAACGTTGCATTGGATTAACATTCGTATTATACCCTGAATTCGATAAAACTCTTTCATGTTGAAAAGCAGACGTGACATCTAGAAGAAATGTTTCATGCAATTTACAATCGGTTCCATTAAAATTCTATGTTCGTGTACATTCATAAAAAATATCATTACTTGCTTTAGCGAATAGTTTCTCCAGCACGTACTGATCGTCTTCGGATGATTTAATTTGATCATCTTCCGATCGTCCAAGCCGACGGCCGATCAAGTGCGAGACACGTTCTCCTTCGAACAATGCAGAGACCTCACTGTTTTCCATTGAAAAACCTTTTTTCTTGCGTTTGTGTTTACGATGGGATTTGGTTGATTTTAATGCCATATCTTCCCTATTTTGTTCGTCAGATTTTTCTGAAACTTCGATGACCTTGCTGTCGGTGGATGATGAACTTGGCACAATTGCTTCGCATTCCATCTCGTCCGTTCGGATATTAGAATTCCTACAGTTTGTTTGATTTGCCTCCTCGACAATGCAATGCGTTGTATCGTTCGTTGGTGATACGTTGTCTTTGTCTGTTCCTTCAGATACAGTACTATTTTTCTCTGTACTGGATTCTGTGCCTTTTTGTACCAATTGTACCTCGCCTTCGAGCGTATCCTCATTATGCATCATGCTATCGTTGGGCACTTGATTATCACGTTTCAAATCATTATGGTCTAGACTATTGTGATTATTTTGAACACAGTTGCTCTCTGACGCAACTGTGATCTGCGTTGTACCTGTAGAATTAACGACCTTTTGTGCTATGCGTTTACTAAGTGTGGCTGCCAATTTTCTCATTTTTTCAATCTTATTGTTTGAAAATTTAGCAACCGTTGGTGTTGGCGTTAATTTTGACTCTCGGAACAGGTGATCGGATTCACTGGAATGTCCGTCAATGGACTCGTTCAGATTAAAGAGCTCGACCAGATCAGAAGTTTTAAATAATCTTCGTTGACGAGGATCTTCCAAAACTTTATTGGAAAGCAGTAGCTTGAATATTTGTCGGTGGTATATCTAATCAGATAAGGAAAAAAATAGCAACGTTAATTGAAAGAATTTCATAAGTGTCACTGACAAACAAACGCTTTAAAAGATTCGAAAAGGACCTTTTCTTCTATTGTACCGGCTGTGATAAGTCTGTAGACGGTGACTCTTTTATTTTGTCCTATTCTCCAAGCGCGTTCTCTTGCTTGTGCATCGGTTGCTGGATTCCAATCTGGATCGTATATGATCACTCGATCCGCTCCCGTTAAATTTACTCCTAATCCTCCGACGCGAGTGGTCAATAAAAACACAAAGTACGAAGAATCCTAGAATGAAGAAGGAACAAGGAAAGGTAAAAATATTCGACGTGCATACATATCAATGTATGTATTAACACACGCGTACATTGTTAAACAAACGGATTGTTTCTTGCCGCTGTGACATGGGAGTTGTCCCGTCCATTCTCAAATATTTGTATTCCTCGTTTTGTACCAAAGACTCTAACACGTGCATCATCTGTGTACAGTATACGTACATATAAAATTTACATTCAACAGTTTTTTAGTGAAATGGTCAGTTTCTTGCAAACACGTACTTGTCTTCCTTGAGTGAACAGTAGTACTCTATGAGCCTGTTGTTTCCAAATTTTCAGAAGAGATCGAACCACCGTCATCTTTCCAGAACGTTTCCAACAGCCAAATTTGTCTAACGATTCCTCTGATAAATCAACGTCTTCGTCAGAATCCTAAATACGCGTCCGATTTAATGTAACGTTCGACCAAACAAGATAACAAAAAAAGGCGACATATATGTATTTTTTGGGATCTTACGATTGGACTCGTGAATAGAAACAAATCAGGGTGATTACATATTTTTCTAAGCGCCGATAACGCTATCAGTAGTCGAGCTCTATATCTGCCACTTTCCGTGTGATATCTTTCGTGTAAAATAAAGGAAACATCCTCGGATCGCAAGTAGCTCTTGTACAATTTCTTTTGTTCCTCTGTTAGACTGCAGAACAGTACCTTGAACATAAGTTTACGTTCTTAACACTAAACCTACCACGAGGGCTCAAACGACCCATTTTAGATTTTTCATTGATTGAATGCATTTTTTGACTTCAGTATATGTATGTATGTATATGATATTTAGTCCCCTCAGGGTTTTAAATCCATTTACAAATCTCCCTTCTTTCTACAATCTCTATCGCCAAATTTCAGCCTAATTTACAGCGGGACCTACTTTTTATTACGGTGGGTTCCGAACCACCTTTTTGGCAACAACACGCGGTAGATTTCAACGGTCGGTAGATTTAGTGTTGAAATCTCCGAAAATTGAATCATGGACTAAATATAATACCTGTTCATTTTTCTCTGGTAAAGTAACGTGATGCTGAACATCGTTTTTCGTTCTTCTAAGCATATATGGTGTAATAGCATCCTTGAGCATTGTAGCGACCTGAAGCGCTGTTGCTTCTTGCAAAGCACTAGCGTTCGCGTATCCTCCTCGTGTTATAGGGCTAACGCAGTGCTCCAGGAATGCAGGTAGAGTACCTAGTTTGCCTGGTAAAATAAAGTCAAAAAGAGACCACAATTCTTTCAACGAATTCTGCATTGGACTGCCAGTCAATAACAGTCGGTGTGGAGTGGAGAATTCTTTTACCGCCTTACTGACCTGCAAATCATCGTACATGGTAATTAGAACTTTTCTTTTCTACTATATTCTATTCGAATTAGAACGATCATCGGACTTGGAAATTCGATCTAGCTTATGTACTTTTGCCTGTGGGTTCCTTATTTTATGTCCTTCGTCGAGGATCACGTAGTGCCACCGATTAGCTATAAGCAAATCTTTATGGTTGAGTATTCCGGAATAAGAGGTAATCAAAATGCCACCGGATTTCAAGGAGTGTAATAGGTATTCCAAATCACCTATAAAAATATATTTAACGTCGGATAACGTTTGGATTATACGTATGCACACTAGGGTGGACCTTATTTTTCGACTTTTTCTGATTCATCGGTTACAATATCCAGATGTATCAAAAAAGTCATTACGAGATAAATAAATTATTTCAACGAAATTTTCTAAAATAATTTTAGTTTTTTGTATAATGTACTGTGTATTATGTACATGTATAATGTATTATGTATAATGTCTAAATATTTTCGGTATTTATAAAAATATAAAAAAATTTCTTAGACAAAAATTGTATTGTTTATTAAATTAAATATAATGCAAAAAAAATTTTTGAAAAGTCAATTTTTGAGATTTCAAGGTCACGAATTTTTTTTTAAATTAATGCTATAATTTCAAGTCCCGAAAAAAATCGACAAAATAATTTTCACCAAGTATAACTAAGGTCCACCCTAATGGACACGTACGCAAAGATCCTATTCTTATGGTATAGAATTCTATACAATAGAATTTTACAGACCATTGTATGTTCCAGATTGGTGTAAAATAACCACCCTTAGAATAGGCCACCAATCATGAAAATGCTTCACCCATTGTTCCATTAATGTAGCTGGGCAGACAATTATGCTTGGTCCTAATCCTCGAAATCTATTAAGCAGAACATATTGCTTGTTAGAATCAGGGACTTAGAAGTCCCTGATTAGAACATCTTAAGAATTCTGCGACATAGTATGGAATATACATATATAGAATAGAGCCGCAATTGTGTTACATTTATTTATTCTTACCTTCCGCCATCGGAAAGCAATTCGCTGCAATCCAAACCCGCAAGAAATGCAATAATTTGTACAGTTTTTCCCAGTCCCATCTCATCCCCTAATAAACCTCCTAGATTACGACTATGCAATTCCCACAACCATTGCACAGATACCCGTTGATATCTGAAAACAATTCGAAAAACCAAGGTAAGTAATGACACAAGGCAAGGCAAGTACTAATTGCGCATTCTTGTCACAATACTTGTATAATCTTTTCCATATAGATTGTGGAACTTTGAATAAATTATCAATTTTATGAAACGATTCCGATTTTGGATGTCCACTTTCCTCTACCCTCTGCCTGTACATTTGTTCGTCTCCGTCGTCAAAAACTAAAATATAATATTCGCGTCAGCAGATGTTTATTACGTCTTACTATATAATTGTTTTTAATATATACCCTTTTGAGTGTGTCCAGTTTTAATAACTGTCTTTTTCTTCTTCCGAGATGGTCCCGATTCACCTTCTACAAATGAAATAATATTAGGATTCTAATCCATTAAGAATTTCAATGTATATATACAACTTCGTGTATTTAAATTAATATTTACCCGAATCAATCTGTTCGTCGCTTGGAACATACTCGCTACCAGAATCGCTTTCCACATCCACAGACTCTGTATTTTCGATCGAACTGTCTGTATTATCATTTGAAGTTCCGCAAGAAAATAACGTTCTTGTAGAATGTTTGCTTCTTACAACGGATTCGTTTCCTTGGTTGATTCTATCTGTACAATTATGATTTTGATTTAAATTTTTAACCTTCTTAGCTTCTGTCGTTAATTTCTTTTTAGTGTTTTTGGGTCTCGTTTGCTCGAGTTTACATTCTTTGGCATTTGATATTTTTAATTTCTTTAATGAAGTTTGATCTGTGTTTTTGGATAGTTTTGCCTTTCCCTTTAGTTCTTTCCTCTGTTTGGCAAGCTCAGCTTGTCGTCGCAAGTATTTCTCAAGATCGAGCAGATGCGAAGATTTGTTTGATCTAAAATAAAAATGATTATAAACGTCATTATAGACAAAGTCGAATTGTTTTAAATGTCACCATGTACCCTTCGGTTTTCAATGAATCAGATTGCTTTGAAATTGCTTGGAAAGGAGTTATTTCTCCAGTGAGAACTTGCTTCTGTAAATCTAGTACTCGTGAATTATCTACAATACCGGTTTCATTATTTTTATCAGTATTAAAACCCTTAGATTTTTCCAAAGTCGGATCGTTAGAATCAAATCCTTGCAACTTTGCTTTCACTAGATTTTCAATTTCCTTCGACGCTTCACAAAGAATACTTTGTTCGGTTCTGACAGACAACACCTGAAATTATTTGTTTACATATACATTCAACATATTTTAAAGGGTGAACTAGCAATGTGAACAAATATTAGTGTGCAATGCAACTAACCTTCGAGACATTTTCTACTTCGTTGTTAAAATCTTGATCATCAGTCTCCATGATCACAGTAATGATAAATGTACAGGATATTTTATATTACGTTATATGTACCATTGTTATTTTCTTGTTAATTATTTACCGTTTTCTTTAGAAAGGAATAAGGAATATTATTTCGTTTTGTCACATTTATATTCGAGCATCCAATTCATTTCGCTGGCAACGTACCTATATTTGACAATACAAAAGTTACAAAACAAGCAACAACCTTCTACAATTTGCAATAATTCATTTTCGACAATTCGAAATACTCATACAAATTTTATTTAATTCTCATATTTATTATTTTTCCTAGACTGCGATCTTTATGCGAAATAAAAATTGCATCGATTGCGAGAGACATAAGCTAAAAATTGCATTGCCGCTCAATTTTCTATATACCATCGCTAACGGTGCTAACTTGCAAAATATTCGCCAACCACACCAATGCGACGGTGCTGTCATTCGGTATGCGCCAGCCGGATTCTGTGGACAGCAGGACGGCCAAAAATTGAGCCAATCCAGCCGTGAGCAGCTCCGAGCGTAGATTGGACAATGATTTGCCGATCTCTGTCCTCGGTATATGTATAAACCAGGGACGTTACCGTTTTCGAGATATCGATTGATCAACATAAGATAAATAAAATGGCGTCGTACTAGTATTTTGTTTTATAGGCAACATTGCTTGTAAATATTGGTAGAATCTGTGAAAAAAGTTTAGTGTAAACAAGATTTTGAAAATGAAAAAGTCTCCTTTAAGTACGCCAAGTAGCAGTAGGGGGAAGCAATGCTACAATTGGAAATTACACGATCATAAAAACAGGACAGATTACAACTATGGTACAGAAGACAGTTATCAGAATTTGTCGCCGAATGAGGTACAAATGAATACGGGAAACGACTTTATTCCCTTGAATATTAGTACACCAGTGTCAGATCGAAAAAGATACAGTGGTAATTGGCATGGTTCTGGAGGTGGTCGTAATCATCGTAACTCAGGTAGCGGTGGATTTAACCATTACAGGAACAATTATCATGCAACCTCAAAATCAAATTACAATAATTCGTACTCTCCTTACAAGCACTCTGGCAAACAGTTTCATAATCAGAAAAAGGTAATTCTCAATTATCATAGTGTGTATCATTTCTAAAGTGTGTATCCAACATACTTTTTCATATTTAGGGTTTCCAAAACGATGCGTGCAAAGAGATTGACATATCAAGATACATAGATATGAAATCTTTTTTGGAGGATCCATGGGCAGAATTAGTAACCAGGTTAAGTAAATCAGAGGATACAAAGGGGGGGACATTGTCTAACGTTAAAGAGTCGCTTTCGTCGCAATCCATTTACAATATAACTTCTAAAGCATATTCCGAAAGTAAATCTATAAGAGACGTTGACGATTCGTATCCTAGTCAAGAATCTAAACACGATTCTTCGATAGAGGTGTCATTGGGGTTGGATGATTCAGATGTTAGCGAATTATCAAAAACAGATAGTTCGATAAATTTAAAGCTTGACAGTGTAAGGTTCAGTGAAGACTCAAAAAATGAAAGCGTTAACAGTAACAAGGACAATGCTTTTGGTGACACTCAAGAGGAACATGATACGCGTGAGTTTTGTGGTATAAAAACAGACTCGGTCAAAGCTATTATATAACACTAACAAAGAACTAAACGTACAATTAAGAAAACAGCGCAACAATATGTTAAGTATTGTACATAAAAATTCTCAGATGATTATAGGTATTGCAAAAATGATGAAACCTTAATGTCGGATTTTTGGAGTAATATTCTGACATATATGGATAAAAGAATAGTTTATAAAGTTTTTTGCAATGCAGTTTTCCTTTTATAAGGTAGCTCTATTGCAGAAGCATATCTGAAACGTATGCGAAATACAATGTATTAAAATTATCTTTGAAATTATATTTTCACCACGAGGCTGTGAAAAAAATGAATGTAGTTTACATGAATGAAATTGTGTATGTGCAATTTTTTAGTATGTACCAAGGGAATTACATATGTCAAGACACAAGGGAACATAAAACACCAATTTCTCACCGATAGAGTAAGATTCCACATTTAGCTACAATGCCATTGTGTGAATACAATTTAAGTTTACTTTGTCAGAGTCTTCAGTAAGGCAATGTTCATTACCATGAATGTTACTGAATGCTAACTATTAATTTCGTTTTTCAATGTATATGTCTATGTATACTCCTTGTCCTGACAGTATAGAAGTGTATAGAAAGGTAACAATACGAACTAATATTTCGTCACGTATGTATATAAAAATATTATAACATACGGGAATGTAGATTTAAGTATGGAATAATCAAGTGCAAACACGCGAGTTTAATTCCCAATTAGCAATACCTATTTTTATGTTAAATATGTCTTATGTTTTCCAAATTTTTCACTTGTACTTCAATCACAGTATACACAGAACAGTGAAGTATGATACATTTGTAACACTAAAACAGCTACATAGTACGGTACTATATTTGTATAATTGTTATTTTAGAAACATTGCATAAAGAATTGTTTATTTCTGTCTTTTAAACAAGTTTTATAGTATGTTTTAGTAAACAATGAATTGTAGAAAGTATTAAAAGTGACCTACATGTTTGAGTAACATGTCAACTTAATGTACAAATAACGATCTGGTACAAAACTTTGTATAATTTAAAAAATTAAATTTTCTTTCAAATTACAATTTTAAATAATCCTGTAAAACATGTACGAGTAATTGATCTTCAAAACAGCAATTGTATAAAACAGAATTCTATGTAAATATATGAAAATTATGATACTGGTAGTAGCCGATCTTTTCCTAATCTCCTATGGTATATTTGATCTGGGTGTCCTGCTCCCACATATAGTTCAATAAATAAAATATTGCAAGAAATAATCTGAACAAATTAAAAATTAGTTACTAAGAATAACAAAAAATTTAATTTTTACATGAGAATGGAAATATCCTTCACAAAGTTAAATTTCCCAATTGCGAGTTGTAGGTGGTTCTACAAATATTCATCTTCAGCGACGATGTTATTTTCCATTTGAAATCTTCATTGAATGTTGTTAAAAAGTTATAGCTTGTAAATAATAAATTACTCATTCTTCTTTTTACTACTACATCTTCAGGATTGATAATATCCCACTGAAGATCAGAGTCAGTTGATTTTCCAGGAATATTGCACTGAATATCTACTTTAATCCTGCATAGCTCAGCTGCACTGATCTTTGTGCCTTCGGCTCCTTTAAATAACGGCACTATTCCATCTGCAGATTCTAATCTGAAATACAACGAAACAATTTTCAATGACTGCACGTTAATCTGTTGTAGAAAAATAAAGCACAGAGTAATTTTTAGACACTTGTTTTGTGGTGTTATTAAAAAATAATAGTTTTGCATTCTTTTTTCTATAATATAATAGATTTTCATTACGTTTTATTTACCTTTCAGAGATAATTGGAGTATTTGTTGAGCTAGAAGTGCAAGGTCTTCAAGGTCGACTTCGTGGACATTTACTTCGGCTCTTACAGCGATTTGGAGGTTTCGGAGGCAGCAAACCTTTTTCACGGGCGCGTTCCATTTCATACTCCTATATCTTCTTCAATCTTCTTCTGTTTTAACCCCTCATGTTGCCGTTGTCGTTCTTGTTCCCGCTTCCATTCTTGTTTGCGTAGCATCTTCGCAGTAGCGTTATTTCGAGACGATGAATTTGATTTCATTTCTGCAGCAGAAAATTATACAATTGATTCTCAACCATTCTTGGTTATGTACCAGGGGGTGTAAGCTCAGTGTTCGAATTCGGCGCACCGATTCGCATGCGATGGCCACCAGATGGCGGCGTCTTCAGCCTCAATAATAGAAAAATGGGGTACCTTGAGTACCCCGTAGAATTTTACAAAATTATTAGTATATATACATATGAAAAGGCAAGGGGTTAGCTATCCTGAAAAGACGGAACACACGTTCCACCAATAATATCGGTACATTCCCGCCAACATAACTGCCACAGTCTGTGGCCAGACGAGTCCGACCTTGGAACTCGCGAGGGGAATACAATACCCCTTCTCTTATGACCAGCAAGCGGCGCTTGCGCGATGGGGACGCAACAATGACAGATGACATATTACAAGTTTTAGTTTATTGCCGCGTATCGAAAATTATATGAATCGTTCTAGATATTATCAACATTCTTTATTACAAGTAAAATGAATTGTATCATATGGCAGTTCAGTTGTGAAGTGAAGTATGCTTATTATGTATAATACGTATGTTGAAAAAAATGTTGAAATCTGTACTACTGAGTTACATTCCAGTAAAATCACGAACGATTCGTACAATTAATTTCACTAAGTAGGTAATAGGTTCGATACGCGGCAATACCCTAACCTTGTAATATGTCATCTATCATTGTTGCGTCCCCATCGCGCAAGCGCCACGCGTCGTAATTCGCGCCACTTTATTCCCGTCGCGCATGCGCACCGTATCTCCTATGCGCTTTACTCGATCCCCATCGCGCTTGCGCATATTGCTGTTAATCAGAGAAGGGGTATCGTATTCCCCTCGCGAGTTCCAAGGTCGGACTCGTCTGGCCACGCTGATAAGGACAGACTTGTATTGGGCAAATGGAACTCAGGTTCTTCAACGCCATCTTTATGTAGAATATATAAAGAGAAGAATAAACCATAAACCATAAACTCGGCCGCGACGATACAGGTGGCGTTAGAGCGAGTGTCGTACCACACATGCGTAATGGCGCCGCGGCTGGGAGTAGCGAGACTACCGCAGATGCAGCGAACGTCTCGTCTAGTGTGGGTAGTAGAGTGTACATCGTGCTTTGGTCGCGCACGTTTGCGAGAGTTTCTGTCCACAATGAACGGCTTAGTACCTGTTGCACGGCCCGGCGCGGACCGGTTCGAGTCGTTTTCTTATCGACGTTTCTCGTAATAGAAAAGCGGTCTGTTTTTTCGGTGAGAATGAACTGTCGCGAGTGTCGCGATCGTCATTGTTGACGTTTCTACACGGTGTGACAGTGGTGGGCCGCTACCGCCTGCCGTCGTGCATCCACGATTATCTCGCGCCGAGACAGCGCAGGATACGTTCGCGACCAGTGAAACAATGGGGATCGTGCAAAGTCGTGCCGGCGAGAGCGATGGCGGTGTGCGCGAGGTGTTCATCGGTAGTGTCAAGGGCGGCGCGCCTCATCAATCCTGTCAACCTAGCCTTGGCATGGGAAGTTTGGGTGGACCACACGCACGGAGTGGCAGCGTCCGTAGCGCGCCAAGGCAACCGATGCCCGACGCTGTCGAGCTCGAGAGGCGCTTCACCAAAGTGCTCGTGAGTTTTCCACATTCTATGCTCCCCTAATCATCCTGTAAATCCCCTAACGCGCGCATCCGGCGGGTCTCGCGGATCAGACGCGCGGCTACCTTCTTTGCACTCTCGTGCCCCTCGCGTACGTCCACACAGAATCCGGGAAACTGTCACTATCGTTTCTCCGCCACACTTCTCGTAAATGCGCTCAAACACTTGCCTCAAACGACTGTATACGCACACAGCTTCCGTGGCAGTGAGCGTGCAATCCTTTTAAACAAGTTTATTTACCGTGTATTTACTGCCACACGAAATACAAGACTAAATAGGAACAATAATGAATGGCAAGTTAATATCTGGTCTCAGAACGTCAAACGTTTCGAGGATATGTATCGATGTTTACTTTCACGTAATATGTAGTATGTTCTGAGAATGATCAAACGCAGTGACGTTTAGCGTAGTAAATTCTCGTATCTTTTCAAGGTTATGTGTTCCTGTAAAGATTTGACAATTTTCTGATAAACCGATGTGTATGCGATTGTTTGTGTTTTGTTCCACGGTGAAGTGCTCTCTCTCTCTCAGTTCATTGGAAATGCGCCGGTATGCCCGTACACTATATTTCAGGGAAATATACATTGATGCGCGCATACAAACGACGTTTACAAAGCTATCTTTTAAAACGCTAGGCAGGCCCCATTTACGCCGATGTGCGTGAACGCAAACGGTAATAGGATATTAATTGATTCGCTTTGATCGACCGTAAATCAGGTGCCACACAAATTATCGAATAATGTGTTAAGAGGATGCTGAAATCCGTCTCGTCGATGCAACCGTGTTTAACAGAGATAATTTCAATGAAAACAGCAACGTAAACTTAATATTGTCAATTAGTATCGTACGGGAAGACATCGTTTACACGTTTAAAGAGTCGAACACTTTGAAAACAATTAGAACTATAAAGACATTATAATTAAGGAATTTAGTAAGCTGCAGTTGTTTAAGGATGTTCTGGAGGTACAATGGAAGACAAAAGTACAAGAAATTCGAAATCCATTCAGGAGCATATTTTGCATTTAAAAAATTGATTAATTTAAAAAGCTTTCGTTTAATTAGCGAATTTCATGTTGTATTTATTTTTTAATCAAATTGTCTTCATATTATAATAAATTGTAAGTGACTTTTGCGAATAATTGTATCCTCTGATTTGAACTTCGAGAAAATAAATTTGTGATATTCAATAATTATAATTACGCAATAAAAAGTTAAAAATAAATATTTAAATAGATTAAAAATACTTCAAAAAACAATAGTCATGGTTATTATTGAAAACAAACTTGTAAAATTTGGGTAAAATTATCTTCTGATAATATCAAAAAACGTGATAACACAGTACTGTCGTGTTTCCATGCTAGTAAGATGAAAACACGATAAATTTGACGTTTTGATACAATTTATAATTTTTTGCTCTGGAACTGTTTAGCGAATCCTAATAAATTTTGAACATAATTAATTACATAATTTTTACTATATATATAAAAAAATTTGAGTTTCTAGTTGCATTTTTTCAAGAATTAAACAGGGTCTGAAGTAGAATTTGATTAATTCTCTATAAGAAAACTTTGGTAATTGCATTAATTTAGTCAGAATTATATCTTGTCAAGTTTTCAAAATTTTTCTTGCGTTTTTATGTACTTCCAAAACATCCTTAAATACTACATGCAAACACTATTTTCTTTTTCATTTAGGTAGCTGAACGTTAATTCATTTTCTATTAATTTATATGTGACATTTACATAATTATTATTATATTATTATAATGTTCCTTTGGGTCTAACATTTTTCAAGATATTTGATAGCATTTAGCTCTCTCTCTCTCTCTTTCAACTTTGAAGAATGTTCTCAATTGTTCGATGCGAATGGCAGCAAAAATAATGCACATTAAATATTTTGTAAGAAGTTTTTACCAAATCGATAATCTATCGTTTCAATGTACTTCGTCAAATTCGGACATATGCGCCGCAGCATACTTGCTGCGCGCCTTGCTCAATCATGCAAGAAGGGCTGACGAAAAACATGACACTGTCTTATTTTATCTTGTAATTTTGGCGTGTAAGTAACACGCCGATCGGTGTTAACACGTGTGGCCTGTAACTTATATGTAGCCGCTAATATTTGAACTCGAGTGAACTCGTGATACTTTAGGACTCGCCGCCCTTGTATCGGTATCCATCTGCATATCGGGATTCAAGTTTAATGGGAAGTCTGAAGCAATGAGATGCAATTTATTTTGTTTGCATTATCGATAATCACATGCAAATCAAATTCAAGTTTGCCTTTAAGGTAAAATTTTGTCGTCTTTGATATTACTTATTATTTAATAGTTTTTTAAAGCAGTGTTTACAGCTCTACTAATGTTGTTCTAAAGACAAAATGTTACTTCAAAGTGAATAAATAAAACTAGTATTTCTAATTGGCAATTGTAGTATGAAAATAAAATTTTAAAAATTGTAAAAGTAAAAAGGAACAATACAGAATTTTATCTGATTCAATTGATCAACTCTGTAGCGTTGAAAGCTTCAAATAAGAATTAGATTTGTAATTATGAATTATGAATATCTATTTCTGTCGTACGTACACAAAATCGTAATTTGTATATTTACCAATAAAATTATTAAATTATTAGCATGGATAACTTAAGAGTAATATTGTTTTTTATTAAGATTAAATCAACTACATTTTAAATTTAAACTTTTCCCGCATATTAGAATTTTGAAATACTGAGTTTAGTAAACTGGCAGTTAAAATGATATCATATGAGAATTTTGAACTAGGATTACTGATCTTTAAAATATTTTTCTTCTCTTAGTACGTTCAGAAAAAGAAAGAAAAACAACGAAATTAGACATTTTGTTTGATTAAAGCAATAACAGGGTAGGTACACGCGGAAGATCTAAAAATGTCAAGTGAATTGGTCACCTACATGGTTTCGAGAAAAACGCGTTCAAATATTCAAGTATGAAAATGAATAAAATGAAAAAAAATCGATGCTTGGAAATGGAAAACGAGAACATTCTCTCACAGATGTTAATTTTTCGTTTTACTTTACAAGTGTTCGTTATACGAGCCACCGACCGCATGAGGGGGTCAATTTTTTTCCGTCGAGATGAAATGTCGAAAGGTCAAAAGCGAGAATCCATGCAGTGGCAGAGAGAAAGAAGGAAAGAGAGGGAACTAAAAAGGAGAAAGAGTAGAAATGCACGCCCACGTAGAGTCAGCTCTCACCAAATAAGATTCGATTGCGCATCGAGACGATCATCGTGACAACTACGAACATATCATAAACAAAGAGATCCCTTTACGGTTCGCATTAACTTGCAATCCTTCGATAAATCTCTTTTGCTCCAAGTCTCTGTCCATCCAACGGAAGATCATCTCCATCTGTGAAGTCTTTGTGTTGACGATTTTGAGTGCACTGTACTGTTCCGAGGCATGTGTTTAGTCACAAGATTTCAAGAAAAGGACATATATTGTCGATTAAGTGGAAAAAGATCTTGCCAATGGTATAGGAAAATGATCACTAAACTGCGGATTTGTATGCAAAATAAAATTTCACAAGATTTCAAGAAAAGGACATATATTGTCGATTAAGTGAAAAAAGATCTTGCCAATGGTATAGGAAAATGATCACTAAACTACGGATTTGTATGCAAAATAAAAATTTCGAGATACTGGAATCAAATAAATAATCGTTTCTTCATCTAATAATTTTAATCAATTCTTTGATTAATTCTTTCACTGTTTTATTGTCACGAATAAAATCCGCAGTTTAATAATCGCTTATAACAATTTTTTAATTAAAAATGAAACGCTAGGAAAGTGTATATCATTATTTCTATCGATAGATTCTTTTAAGATTATCATTTTAATAAATAATAGAAGTCTCGTAGAAATGACAATTCATTTATAGACAATCTAACAGATTGATTTTTAATTATATTTCTAGCCCTGTCATTTTAAAATAGTGAAGAATCTAATACTGTAACAGTTACGCGAGTTTGTAATTTTTGTACACGTTTGACCTAAAGGTGCGGCTAACTGTTGTTGCGTTACATCGGGAGTCTCGATAGCAACTCTGGTTCATCGTTGTAGCAGCATCGTTCTGAATTACGTTGCACATATATACTATGATCAATATTAAAATTGTTTGTCGTCATATTTAGTTGCTCGAGTTTTTCGTGACAATAATCGTAAAAGTTGCGAAATTACATTACAGAACTTTGTATTGGTAAACATGAAATGAGACCAAATTGGTCTAGTTAAAATTCGTAAATAACAAAATACAGAAATATTTGTTAGTTTTTAATTTGTTACAGGGATGCAAATTTGATTATGAGTCGATACAAATCTCAAACGAAATGTTTTAGAACTTAACATTAACCGAAATTTAACATTTATTCTTCTGTTTTTGATAGATTAATACGTGCAATTTTTATAGAACTACAATTTATTATTAGAAAGTACGAAAATGGAGATTTTTCATTCACATATTTACGATAGTTGGCAATAATTAAACATCTTTTAAATATTCCTCGAGTAATTCCTTTTTAACTTTGCTATCTTCTTAGAAAATAATCATATGTCTACATTCTTAAAATCTTTTCACTGTTTCAAATTCCATCTAGTCATTTTTATTAATTCTTATTATTCATAAAATCCGTTGTCTTGCGATAAAGAAACGACATCGTCGTCTACGGTCTGCGTAGCTATCATGCGATAGTTTGGCAGCATAGGCATAGACAATCGTAAGATTTTGATTCATTATAAATGCTTGCTGATGAGTCATCAGTAGTTAGTCGTGCATCGGGCAGAAACTGTGGTTTGACTCACGAGAATCATTCCAGGGCCGCGAGAGTTTTTCTCTGTGTGCTTGTGTCGCTCGCTCTAGAATCGGAAACCCAATATACTCCGACATTCTATTCTTCTTGCACCCGCATCACGATTAGAAGGTTTATTCGCTTTAAACTGTTTGCAAATTGTGTGTACTGATCTATTTGATACGAGGCAGTGCGATTTCGTAATGTAAATATTGACTTAGTATCTTATGGTTAGGATTACACCAAATTTTTATTAGACTATAGTCATTATGCATAATCACGTGTGTAAGATGAATAATAACATACAAACATTATACTAAATTTTATGTGTAAATAAAAATTCTCATTTTGAGATGCTTCAAACAAAAGAACGGAAACGAAGAATTAAGGATATTTTATCAAAACTTTGTTTGCTTACTGTAGTAAGTATTTCCGGTAACTTCTATTAGTCTGTAGTATGTACTATTATAACATGAAAATAATTTTTCAAAGTATTTATTCATTCTTTTCACCGATTCCTATGTAACAAGTTAGACACTGAGGAGTATATCGCCGGTCTTGCCCAGTATATCAAAGATACTAATATGTATAAAATATTGTAAGAAAATGTACCGTGTTACTAATGACCTTAGATGTTGAAGCAACGTTAAATAAATAAGTAAAAAAAAAAAAAAGCTAATATTATTGTGTTTACAAAATAATTACTTTATTGTGTAATTTGTTTGATTGTGAAACGTTCAGTAAACTGAAATAGTTGCAATGCCACGGATATATTAATTTTGTTTCAAAGAATTGAAATTTGATTCGTTTGTTAAAGTAAATATAGCCATACAAAAAATATAAATTTTCTTTTCTCTTCTACGACGTTTTTATGGATAGAGACGTTTTAGTCGCTGTAATTGTAAAAAAATGATACGAGAAGGGGTTAATCTGGCGATTCTAGTTATACTACACATGCTTATACAGAAAATTATTTTGCAACGCATATACAGAAAATTATTTTGGCTGACACATCTCTTTGGATTAATGCGAAAATCTATTATCGTATCTGTCCTCTTAAATTAGATGTGAAATTTAATATATACACTGAAAAATTTGATTATATGTATATGTACTTTTCAAAGAAACGTATAGATATGTTAACTGAATGCTTTACATAGTGTATACATAAACAGTAGGAAGGGAAGAATATTATAAATAAATTAGGAATGTATACTTTAATTACAACTTGTAAAAGTGGCATAATTGAATTTTTATGCGATATTATGCTCGAGTCATTTCGGCAACTCTGGCACCGTAACTGTGGATAGATTCGAGACAGTAAAGTGAAAGGGAAATTAAGTGCCATAACGTACAAATTGCTCCATACTATTTTTGTAGCCATTTCTCATCTCGCTTGCAATCGAAACCGATGCGTACACTTTGCAGGGCATAGCTACTGTAAAAATTTTATTTTCTTAACTATAACTGCATATTTCATGCATATCAATTTTTACAAAATTCTGAAGCTGTATTTGAGTTAAAAATAATTTTGCTGTTTCGCATAACAATTATTTTATTCAAATGATCGAAAAATAGTATAATAGTTAAAGCTAATATCGAAAACGATTTCTCTATGTAATTGATAATTATAATAACGATTAACATAGGATATTTAAAGACTAAAATCATTGTATAATAATAATTATATATGTACATAATACAAAGTAGTAGAAAAATGACAAAAATTTGAAAGTATAGATATATCATCATCAACTTATTAAACTTATTAAAGGAAGAATATAATAAGAACAAAGCATGATGCATTTAAACAAATTGATATTACATATAAATAGCAGAAAGCAATAAAATAATATAATATTAATACACCAAAGCTCTCTCCTCTTTTCGCTAGTACTTTAACATTATTGTTATTATTACTTATATTAATTTGAAAAATTGTAGAATGTAATCAATTTACGAGATTATAAAGTGGGAAAAGAAATAACACCAAATAATATTAAACATATAATTGCCGTTATTAGAAAACATTTCATACAAGGACGATATAATTCCCTTACTATTTTAACATTCACATGTTCATTTTTGTCATGAATACAGAAAATGTAATGATTTCACTTTCAGAATGAAAATGATAGGTGTGGTCGGGTTTGAGTTAGGATTAATTGAACGCCATTCGCGGCACATGTGAGCATAAGTAATGATTTTGATGGTCCTCCATAAATTGCTAGCTCCATTCCAGGACCTGTATCCGATTCTGCCGCATTCTTGAGGGATTGCCCGGGCAAGCATAGACTCACCAGCTTACAGAAGAGATACATGGTTGCTTGCTTGATAGCATAAGCACGATCCTCCTCAAGGGTTCCCGCTGAACACGAGAATCTTCAACATTCTCACAACCAAAGCCAAACCGTTCCGCAGTCCGACGCCCACTCCTTTTCTATCCTTCTTCCTCCCCACTTTCTAACGACACCGCATCACCTCTCTTCCTCCCTGTCTCTCCCATTTCTACGTCCGTCTGGGACAATACGGCTGGACCGTTTCCAAACGAAATGGTCAACTGCTCGAACCAAGAATTTTCTTCCTATCGAGACATTGGACTCTTTGAGATCCTTGTGAAAATCGTATCCCATAGGATTCAATCGCTTCTTTGATCACCGCGCTAAACAGTCCTCCGAGCTTTCTGTTTGCGGGCCTATAATGCAGGGTTCACACTGGATACAACTGCTCACAAGCTGTTCATGTACGGCAATGTGGACCCTAAGAATAAGAAACAAAATATTCTTTAATGGTTAGATTGTGGGCCTTTAGGGAAAATAAAAATTTTGTGTGTCGATACGTCGCACAGTGGTGCCCCGAGAACCTGGCAGAAATTCGAAATATGAAAATTCAAGATCTCATGATTATCCGTCAGTAAATTATACTTAATCCTTTGCACTTGGAGCTATTTTAACTCGAAAATGAAACGTTTCTTCTGACCTAGAATATTTTCACTCTCTATGATTTTTTAAATTTGATAGAAATGTGATATGTCTAATATAAATATATATAAAAATATTTTTTTTTTTAAATTGTATATATATATGTAATAATATGTATATATAATATATATTATATATCTAATAATGTAAACAATATTTTAAATAATAGCACAGCAATTTTTAGTGACGCCTCAGAGGCGCCACTCGAGTGCTAAGGGTTAAAATTATGCTCCTGTAGAATCAGTAACAAGTAACGATGTTAAAGGCTAACTTCGGCGTAATTTGAGTTTAAAATCGGTCATTTTTATTGATTTTTGTTATGGAGTGAAAAATAGATGTTCATTTGATAGACGACATTACATAAATGCATATTTTGAAGGCCAATAGTTCAGTAAATTTGAATTTTGTTTACCGACTCTCATTTGCATTGTTCAGAAGGAGACCTCCGCGCTTTATAACTGTTATCGCAATAGTCGGTTGACTGTTTCAGTCAGTTATTTATGAGTTGATGTCGAGTAACCATCAAGTTTGTAAAATTACTAAATTTCGGAACAAAAAATAAAATATATGCAGTCATCGGATTGTTAAAAAAAAATTATGAGCACTAATACAAACTTAACTAAATGTTTTATGAAAATCTTTTTACGAAACTATTGTGTGGTTCAATGGAGACTGTCTATGGAGACGTGTTTACGTGGGACATATCTCGGATGAAAAATATTCTTCTTCTTGGCTTAAGTACTATCATATTAGTTCACGTACAAATTTTCATATTTTTAACTCGACTTAAAGCATTTTTGAACCGGAGAGGGTTAATGAAGAAAAAGCGACAAATAAGTTGGTGAAAGTCACATTGAAAATAATGAAGAAGTTTGGTAATTAGATTGGTAGGTGTCACACCGATATGCCCGACTCCCTATCGGATTACGCGGCATGTTTACACTTTACACTCGTCGCTAGATTAAGATTTGTGTCTCCACTGTATGTACTTACAGTGATTATAAAGTATAATATGTACTTACTTAGATCAAGATTTAACTATGTACTGACTCATCGATAATTAACGCATTAAACTCCGGCGTCTACTTCGATCTAGAGCAGGGGTTCTTAAACTTATGTAGTCCGAGGCCCTCCTCTTGAACATTTCTTTTTTACGGACCTCATTCCAACCCTAGGCATTGTACGTTGTTCTTGAGACTTAATTTCTGGCTCGATAATGAATTAATTATTGAAATAAAGGATGGTAAAGTTAATGTCAAAATTGTTTCGCGGTATAGGTTTAACAACTTATGATCTAGACAAAGGTGAATTCTTCTCGATCGAAATTTCGGATAATTAAAGTTTAAACGATATCGGCGCCAGGTTCGATCATTCGATTTAAACTTTACTTATGATCTAGAGCAGTGGTTCTTAACCTTTTGAAGTTAGGGAACACTTTTGATAATACGAAAAATTTGCGGAACCCCAGAATTAATCATCCAAAAAACAAACAAAAACATCTCGCGTAGAAATAAATATTTTATTAAATATATTTAACATATTTCGAACACCGATTAAGAACTACTGATTTAGAGTATTAACTATTTGCACTCGGGGTAAGTTGAAGCTTCAAAACACCAAAGCTGCAGGAGAAAATTTTAAGAGGGTACCAGACCCATGGATCTTACTAGAATATTACTAGAAAAACAAGTAAAAACAGTATTTGCGGGAAACCATTGTTTGTAGTTATACAAGCATGTTACGAGCTGCGTGAGGGCTCATTCTAAAGAGGAAGGTTGATCCCGCTTCGATCTGGTCATGATTTATGTCAGAAAAATCGTTTTGTATTAGAAAAATACATAGGAACCTGAGGTTGGTCGTCTCGATTTTTTCCCCTACTTTGGACGCTCATATTATTAAATATAAACATAATCTCGTTAAATCATGACCAGAGCGAAGCGGGTTCAACCTTCCTCTTTAGAATGAGCCCTCACACAGCCCGTAACATGCTTGTATAACTACAAACAATGGTTTCCCGCAAACACTGTTTTTACTTGTTTTTCTAGTAAGATCCATGAGTCTGGTACCCCCTTAATGTGAAATGCAATCACAATTGATTATATGTGAAGGCACTACATCTATTTAGCTCATTTTTTGTATTATAATTAGAATATTGGAGCACAATGTGGCACAAACTTAGCACAACTCAGCAGAACTGTTGAAATTATATAATTCAACAAGTTGGGAGCTAACCTCCAGGAGGCTAATAAGTACCTTATCTGAGGCGCGGTATCTGAACACAACACAAAGCCGCGCAGAAATCGTTTTGGTTTCTGCTAATAATCGTCACTATGTAACATCGATCGCAACTGGCGATCGACAGAGTAGAGCGATGCTCGGTCATCCGCGCATGATTGCACAAGTACGAACACACGCTGTCCGTAAGACCAAAAAATCGAATAGAAAACGAGAGGGAAAAAAAGATCAGTGCCTGCCGATAAGCGTCTCTTTCAGGCTAAACAATACCGCCCAAGAACCGAAGCTCTTCTGAAAATATCCACAGGAAAAGATAAAAGCAACGTTTCTATATATAGAGGGGTCTTCGAGCAGTGTTTCTCATGTCGTCTCCCGTCGTCGTCAATAAATCAGCAGTGTGCCTGGTTAATATTAACGATCGCTGTAAGGAATACGAGATATGAATCGCAATGCATTCAGAAAGAATCAAAAGAACTCTCTGTCTGTTTTATATAACGCCCAATTTTTCCCGGAATTTTTGCAATTCATTATCCACGACAACAGTGGCTTCATTAGCGACAAACTGTCCGCCTATTCATCCTATTCAGCATTATATATATTTTCACACGCTCGTGAATGAAGTTTTATCAAAAGCATCTTTCAAATTGCAAATCGACTATCGGAAAAACGAAACAGTTCCACTTCGAATGTGCTGTGTACACGATTTGCCAGATGTACTGAATAGAGCACTTTTCGTCTCCTGATGTCGCACGCAGAATGATCACTCAGATGTCACTCTCACGAAATGGACTAAAAATAGAAAGACGAATCCGTTTCCGTTTGTACGTGATAATATATTTTGGTCAGGGATGAGGAACTTCGTGGAACCTCTCTTCGGCAGAAATCTGTACTGTACAAAAAAAATAAATTATGAAATATTTTTTAATCTATCTGTTTTATATCGTAGGATTCTTACCTTTTTATACAAGTTTAATATGTTCAATACTTTTCACGCGAGTAAATTTAATCTTATTTATTACTCGTACAATTTATTTATTCGATTTACGAAAATAATTCGAATTATCAGATTATTCTATTCTCACGTAATTTTAGTATATTTAATTGCTTCTCTTGCCATGAGGGTAAATAGTTTAATCTTACATTAGTCGAAAGTACAATTTATTCATGCAGTTTGAGAAAGTAAATTTGATTACTACTTTTACTTATGGCGCATGCAAATTAGTAAAATACATCATTAACGATATTATTATTGGAATATTGTCTTTCTTTTTTCCAGTTACAAAATTTTTGGTAGTATCATTTCTCGTCCATGAATAATTTCGACAGTGTCTTATATCGTAGTAGCAACAACTGTTGCTAGTTCTGTTCTAGTTTCTTAGGTTCGCAGATATACGACGTTTCTTAATCATTCTTAATAATTTCTTCAATGTTGAATTAAAAATAGTTGATTAGCAAAACAAATAATTATGTTACTTCGTTATCGAATAAAAAGCATGCATTTCATGTAAAAAATATCTAACTCTTATAGGGACCACTTCTTTCTAACTGTGTTACCCTTTACATTATTTGAAAGTACTGTTTGTAACGGAGAACTATAATGTTTCAGGCAGATATAAATCAAATTATTGCCTGAACGTTGTTCCTCTGTTGCGTAATTTTATGTCATAGTATGCGAAACCCGACACATGCATGCTTTCACTAACAATTAACAGAGAAATCTGCTAGCCGTCGGTTTCATTGTTGTCAAAATAAATTCTAGACCCAATTACATTTTCCATAAAAAATGATATACTGCGACGATTTCCCCTTCCCCTCTAGGTACATTTTAACTTCGCGGTACTGCGACTTCTCAACAGACTACAGCACTTTTTCCTCATCCGTCATCTAGTAGATAAATAATCTTGGAACACGTCACGTTATCCAAAGCTGGGTCTATCAGTATACACTGGTGGAATTAATTCCTGACACTTTGAATAAAAATATTCTTTATTTCATATTTCTGTAGAAAATGTATATTCTGCTGTGCTAAGTTGACATCGTGATATTTTTATTGTAATCTATAACGTTTATACGTAATATTTTCACATGATTTGGTTTGTAAATGTTTCAAAATTTTTATTTAAACAAATCTAAAATTGTATTGTTATTTTTTATGTGAAATAGACAATCGTAGGATGCGTGGGTTCATTGTAACAACCAATCAGGAAAGCCTTTACGGTCTTTACAAACAGTTTCATCATTATTTTAGTCAGGCAATGTGTTTTCAGAAGCGAGGACCTTAGTACAGTTTTTAAATGTGTGAA
Source organism: Lasioglossum villosulum (assembly GCA_963971365.1). Taxonomy (NCBI): domain Eukaryota; kingdom Metazoa; phylum Arthropoda; class Insecta; order Hymenoptera; family Halictidae; genus Lasioglossum; species Lasioglossum villosulum. Next base: position 32,388,510 of record OZ020497.1, read on the forward strand.
TAACGAATAAAATGGCTCCGAATACTTTGAAACGTGTTGGAATTGTAATTTTTTTATTGTATATTTAAAGTATGGCTCTTACACAGCCTTTTTATTGATTTGTTTATACAGGGTGTCTCAAAATTCCTTCAATATCCGAAAATAGGAGGTTCCTGAGATCTTTCGAAGGAACAATTTCCTTAGCAAAAATGGCGTCCGCGGCTTTGTTAAGGAGTTATTAACGAAAAACACGGACTAATCAGAGCACGGCTACAACCAGTGTTGGGCAAATTTTATTTTAAATAATAAATAAACGTGTGATTTTATTTGCAAATAACAACTAAACTTGTTATTTAAATAATTCCATAAATAATCTATTTATTATTTCTTATTTGCAAATAAAAGTTTATTTATTATTTGGATTGAGGTGGAAATCAATGTGCCAGTGTTCGGGCTCGTCCGGAGGGCGGATTAATGAATGAAAATACAATTTAATTTATTATTTGTTAATACAAATAATAATTGAAAATTGTATTTGTAAATAACAATTAACTTTATTATTTTAAATAAATTCATTTAGACTTGCACAAATAAAAAATAATTATTTCTGTGTTTTATTTGAATATCCAAATAACAAATAATTTGTTATTTAAATAATTATTTAAATAAATTTATTTATTGCCCAACACTGGCTACAACGAACGGAGTCCGACTCAGCGGCAGATCCCTCTTATCATGGCATCACCGTTGACCGAGCCATGATCAATCCACTGTGGCCGCACTCTGATTGGTCCATGTTTTTCGTTAATAACTCCTAAACAAAACCGCAGATGCCATTATTGCAAAGGAAAATTCGCTTCAACTGATCTCAGGAACCTCCCATTTCCGGATGTTGAAGGAATTTTGAGACACTCTGTATAAACGACGTCCTAAAATTAGAAAACAATGATCAGAATATAAAATTTTAATGACTACAAATCAAATAGTAAATTATTAAATAATTTGAATAAATTCACATAAAAATTTAAAAGTGTCCAAAATTCGTTCCACCAGTGTATGTATGTATACATGTAAGGTCGTGCATGTGTCACAACGTCACGTGACTAATATGGTGCTGGCAGAGAGAGAGGGTAACTGTTTCCCCTGAATCCGTGCTCCCTCCCTTCACATGGCGATTCTGCTCGTTGGGGATTATGCAGGATAGGAGCAACGAACGATTCGGATTCAAAGCGTTGGAAAGGGAGGCGGCGAATATGAAAGAAAACGCGTTTTCACGATTACGTAAGCGCCCGCGCGTTGGAAGACACGAAATAACGCAGAAGTGCTTTCACTATCGACAAACTGGGGAACGTGTCGGTAGCCGGGATATTTTTAACGCGGATCCGTCGGCAGACAGCTTTGTACAATTTATCCGGCTGAATTAAACCGGCTGGACTGTGTGCGAGCATGCGACCGTATACATGCGTTCGCACGCATTCGCACGTTGCGTGTGCACTGTGCAGTCTAACCACACTCGCGTGTGCCGCAGGCGCACACCTCTCTCCAAATAACAATGGAAGCGTTCGCGCCTATTTGGTTACCTCTCTCCGGCCGTGCATATAGCGGTTTGAATGTCCTTCGAATTCTGATTTCAACGATGCAAACAGGATGTCCAGACGATACCGCTAACGCTGCAGTTTTGTCGTCCTCGTCAGTCTTTTACTACACGCGACAGAATTCATTTGTTTGCGTGCTTCGTACGCGCACCGTGACATCGTACTTTTCTTCGTCCTGGCCGTATTGGTTAGCCAACTCTGTAATAGCAGGAGTTTCGTCGGTTACGCTGAATGTTATCAATTATTGCTTGGCATTGGCCGTCGAGAGAAGAAGACAATCTGCAAGCTTCAGTCTGATTTATCACTAGACAGCGGATTTTTATGCATTTATCACAAAAATGAGTAACCGTATGAATATTAGAAGAATTTAAAAATACTGTTGTACTATTTTCAAACCTATGAAACGTTTTATTATTATATTAAACCTATTAAACGTAAATAATTGTTATTTTGAAACGGTAAGAACATTAGAAGAATTTAAAAGTACTGTTGTACTATTTTCAAACCTATTAAACGTTTTATTATTATATTAAACCTATTAATGGTAAAAAATTTTTATTTTGCATGAAGATGCTCTGTCTATTTGTCACTTACAATACCGTGATTCTTTATTTTATGAAAATTTTTTTTGTGTTCAGTAAAATTAATAATTCTCTGTTTAAAATATTTCACTAAAAATTAGCGGATCCTACAATTGTTTAAGTATATCACTTCTTATGAATGTTAATAAATAATTCGTCACGTATGTAATTTTACGTTGAATAAATCCGTTTTTTTAAAAGATACAATTTTTTTATAATTGCCAATTCTGTGTATTATATCTTGCTAAAAACGAAAATATTTAGCAGTTTATAAATTTTAGTCTGTTTTGAATTGTGAAACTACGCGACCACTCGAAGAATGTTTAGTTTTATTTACCAGTAGCAAGTTTTATAAGTGACTAAAAACTAGAAATTGTACACGTATAGATATATCTTCAGACGACAAGAACCGTAACAGAACTTATGCTTTTTTCGTTTTCGTACGTTAATATTGGAGCAGAGATCCTAACGCCTCCAAAAGAAATGAGAGGAGCACGATATTAAGTTACAGCTTCGAATGGAAATTCGAGAGACTGAATGACGTCGAGCCATGTGTGCGCCACTCGTAATGCAGTTTTATCAATAAATGTAGCGACGTAATTGTTGATTCACCCTCGTAGTTGTGTTTTGAGCGGCCGAAGAAAAACTTGTTTAACCGGGCCACTTATCGCATAATTATTTGCTTCTGGTTTACTGATAGTATTTATGACGACGACGACTACTGTTTGCATTTTAAAATGTCCACTTGCTTGGTGACGATACTGCAATATTTTTATATTCAAATGGCACCGATGTTTCCTGCATAATTACGTCATTCGCATAATACAGGGTACCCAAAAATGTTTTGTTTTCTTGAACTGGTCGAATCCTGATGGCTTAGGAAATTTCCTTGGAAACGCATTACGTTAAACCACCATTTTTATTAAAATTCTGTTACCAATTGTGCAGAGATTTTAAAAATTGTATGTATACTAATAACTCAAAAAATACTTATATTTGGCTTATATCGTATTTTTCGTTTAATTGACGTTTATTTTTATTTTAACTTGTAATTATTACCTTAAAAAGAGCGTTGTTGATTTACTATTGGAATGTACAGACCCCTGTTTGCAATGTATATGAAAATTCAGCTATTTTACGATTTAGAATCAATTATCAACACCGTTGGTGAACTATTTTTGAGAAGTTAATAAAAATGTAGATGAAGATTTGAGGCAGTATAATCAAAGTAAAGAAATTAGCAAAAATATGGTTCGCAATTATTATATTTTGGATAACGTGAACAAAATTTTAGGTGAAAGCTTAACATGTTCTGCACGGCGTAACTCACTCGGTGAGTCATCGGATGATGCTCTTATTTGCCGACGTGACCCGCCGATGGGTCACCACTGGAGCTTTCATTTGACGATAACTAAATCATATAAGGTCGGTCACCTGCAATTATCGTCTTAATTGACGCCATTGTTACTATTATCGTAGTTCCCTTCCCGGACCATGTGAAAGAATACAGTATACTTAAAAAAAAAAACAGAAAATTGTTACAAAGAAATCGAGTGAAAATCTTCAGACGAGTCAATAAAGGATTTTCATTTAGCTAAACACATTATGCTTTTATAAATTTATAAGGAAAATAATACACGGGGTCTACCAGAGTTTAATGTTCAAACTTTGTCAGTATATTCTGCGACACTTCGTGAGAAAAAAAATACAAAATATATGAAAATATCAAAAATACAAATAGATACAGAAATAAGGTGGAATATAAATATTCCTGAATGTAAATATTGTTGATCCATTCTAGCAAATGCTCTTACTTGTATTCCGTGTTTTTCTCAGAAATGTTTAATAACGTTTTTCTATGTAACATCTTTAAATAACGCTTTTTCTTATTTAGTGTCACAGAATGTACCGAGAGAGTGTGGATATTAAAACCTAGGACACCCTGTATAAATAAAAACTGAAGATAAAACCTGAAAGATCAGCTTCTTCATTTGCATTTTAAAGTCGGTTATTTCATATGCAACAACCTCACATAAATGTTCCAAATGAACTATTATAAAATGAATATTTAATTTTCTTTATTTCTAATTTCCTATTTAAATAATAATATTTAATGTTCGTTTTTTCTGCAGACGGCATTTAAGTTACCAGTAACACCTTAGTACTATATTTAGCATTGTTATTAACTGTTTGCAATGCAAATATAAATACTTTAGATGTAAGAGAATGCTTGGTGGAAGAAACAAGATACAAAACAAGTACAAAATAGTTGTAAACCGAGTGCTTTACCATGACCAGGACGCTGAAAAATAAACTATTTCTATGTTAATTGTTTACAAAAGAAATTCTACTAAAATTCTATACTCTGATATTACCGTTACTACACTACAGTATTTAAAGTTATTAGTACAAAAGTTTGTTCATTTTGGCACAGACAGTGTTTTCTACTAGGGATCTTCTACTGTGGAGGGCACTAAGCATGGAAAAGGCCAAATAAAAGCAGAATCAACCCGTTAACGTTGTCTAACCATCGACTTTATGAAAGAGGACAAAGAAAACGAGTGGGAAGCACGCCGTAAAATGGCCTATAGCCAAATGGCATGCACGTGCGAATAGAGCTATTTCTGCAGCATAAATGAGCGTCCCTCCGCACGTATGAGACTCACTGCTATCAGTGGCGCCAAAACGCTCTTGTTTGACCGTGAAGTAGGAGTCATTGGTCTGCTGAATGGGACAAAGGTTGCGTTTATTTTTGTTATCGATTTATTTACTGCTTTCTGAAGTTGAGCCCCTATAGAAACTTTTTGAAACTTCTGTTCTATTTGTAAAATTACTTTTTCTTTTTGAATACTTAATAATTTCATGATATTTGAAAGCTTATGGTACATGTTTAAGGATTTCCTTTTAATATCTTTCAATAGCAACAGTAAGTTTAGATCTGAGCCAAAGCGTCATCCCCAGGAACGTAAATTAATAATTTCGTATGAGATTGTGTAATAGAGGATACGTTTCAAAAAACATTCTTAATTATTAATGGTGTATTATCAAAGTAATAACAACATAATCTATCTATCTATATAAATAAAAATCAAATTTTTTCAAAATGTTCGTAATAGTCCGAATAAGGTTTTAGGGAAAGAAAGATTGGAAAAGTTGCTGGAATTGGAAAGTCAGACTATCAAACTGGAAACAATACCGAATTGATAAGTAAGATTGAACTGCCATTTAAAAAAGTACATAGTAGCGACTCATAGATATTGCATCTTATGTCATTCGAAGAGGCAACTGATTGCCATACCCTTAGAAGCACTGATAAAAATGATTACTTATAGTCGTAAGAAACACTGCACTATACATTATATTATTATAATGGCGTAATTTTATTTGTTTTTCAATATTTAAGTATTAGATAGGTAACAGAACGTTGTTCTTGTTTTTTTAAAAGTGGTCACTAGAAGGGTTGCTTAAAATTCCCACCCCTAAAAAATTAAATGATTTTTTCTACCCTTAATAATTTGATCACAATTGTAAAAAAAATATGGTATAAAGGAGGAAAGTACGAGTATTTTCGTTTTTTTATCTTAATATCTTAACAACCGAGAAAAAAATGGTCAGTTAAGGGTATTTACCCTCATATAATACTTATATGAAGGGTTAGCGACTTGATATTTTAGGGGGTTATCATTCAACCTAAAATCATTGTTTTCCACACAATATCAATAAAAATCGAGGGTGGGGCCGATTCACCACTTAGTCTGCTAGACCCTTTAGGACAATAACGTCTGTCAGGTTAGCTAGTGAATCAATATATGAACAACAGAAAGATATCAATAATAACTTCATTACACGAGAATAAATTGCAATAATTTACGATTAGTGTATTTTTAACATTATTTTGTTTAATTAATTTATGGTTTTTTTAAATGATTTTATGTAATTCATTTGTGGCATTTGTAAAATTATTTATGATTACAAACGTATTATAAAACGTTAAACGTTAAAAGACTCGACGGCAAGTCAGGCATATTTGTTTTGAAAAAAAGATTTATTGGGAACGGATGGACTGGTCCACACATGTAGGAGTTATTGCATGCGCATATGAGGTTCCGCAAAAAATACGAGAAGACGGCAGATGTGCATCATAATCGCAGGAAGACGCGCGTTCCTGAAGGGCCCAGTACATTTACAATCTTGACAAAGAACAATTGCTCTTTGAACTTCTCGCGAAGTATGTGACCGTATCACGTAGGTGCTTTCGTGTCTTGAGCATAACTATATTTTACAATACTGCGCTAATGATTTATATAATTACGTGATCCTACTTTAGATACTGAACATTTACGACCTTAGAGGTTAACATAATAATATTTCAACAATCTATAATGTAATTTTACTCACATTACTATATTTATCTTTATTTCATTAATTACTAAAGCTTCAGATAAATTGTATGAACATATGTGCATAACTTATTTGTTCCTATAATTCCTTAAATTGTAAATGTTTAAATTTTTTAAGTTGCTGGGTACATTATCACTTCTGAAATCTCAATGAAGAACCATCGATCAACCGTAAAACTTATTAAAAATATTCTGGAGTATGTCTAAGTAAGCTAGTAATGGAACAGCAATGTATTTAATTCAATTTGGATTTAAAAAGATAATGTTAAAACATTTTTTAGATCTTGATTTGGAAATTGATGCCGCTGCATCGATCGGCACCGTTGCGTTAATCGATGCACTGGTTCCAAGAAGTGATGGAGATAACGATGACGAAACACTGGTTCGGTTAATCGACATTCGTATAATTGACGCCCTATTGTATTAAAAAATCGATCTTTAGAGAACCGTTCAATGAAAATATGGTTAGCTTCATTCGTGCATAATAATTGGTGCATAAAACAGATAGTCGAATATGATATAAAATCGTGCGTGCTCATTATACTGTTTCTTATTTGAAATATCAAAGAGCAATTTGCTTCGACGATTATATATACAGGGTGTAAAGAATGTTTGACGTTAAGAGCCATAGGCGTATTCTACATCAATAAACAATGCAATATGAACATCGCACCTTGAAATTCAAGGTCATGGACAATTTTGTCTAAACTTTTTCTATAGATTTTCATAGATCCGGAGATGTGGAATACACCTATGATCGGTAGCCAAGACCGAACATTTTTTTACACCCTGTACAATTGCAATTTCTGATGCTGAGTTATATATATGGTAGTTGAAAGAATTGTGCTTAGAGCTAGTTAGTTAATATGGGATAATTAGCTACTTAAATCCTTCGTAACGTAATAAATATAAATATTTATTATCTCCATAAAATTGCATAAAAAAGAACAAATAGAAAATGCCATTTTACCGACATAAATTGAGAAACAAGCGCGTCTACGTAAACCAACATTTCGATGATCGCAAATAAACTCTGCAATTTAATCATCGTCGCGAGTCTCGTGACCTTTCTGCATCCGACTTTCAATTGTTTCGCCACGAAATCTTCTGATTCATCGTGTATGATTCTGGCGATGATGCCATTCGTTTCTCAGATAATTATGCAAATAAAAATAGCCTACATGGTCAATGAAAATAGCATTACGGAACTGGCGTTTTCCTGTTGAAAAGTTAACCCTTAGAACTCGAGTCATAGCTAAAAATCGCTGCACCATTATTCACAATATTGTTTACATTCTTAAACGTGTCCGTATCTAATCAATTACTACACATTCAAGTATTGCATGAGGTATTATAACAATTTCACATGCATAAAATGAAAAAAATTTCATATACTAATATAGTTATTCTAGATTGAAAGAAATGTCTAATTTTTTAGTTAAAATAGCCCCGACTGCAAAGGGTTAATGCATTCTTCCCAGATAATTATGCAAATAAAACTAGCATACATTTCAAACTTAAATAATTACAAATAGAAAACAGCCGCAAAAAATAACATAAATTGTCGTAGCACATGTTGCACGATGTCTCGTGTATGTATTCTCTTGATTATTGTCATACTGCATTATTAACGCATTATTAATGATTAATTTCCGAGTCTACAACATTGTAGAGCGAGTGTATAACTATTCGTAACCTAACGTTACGTCAGTGAAACAGAAAGAGACAGGACGATAAGACCACCGGAAGGATTTCCGCTGATTAAGCATTTCACTGACGTCATAGCGTGGCTAGTTTCTTCGATGACGTATCTGCGGCGAGCGTATAACCGTTGAACAGTGTTCACCGGATTCCAATCCAAATGGACCACCCGGTACATATGCTGCGAGTTGAAAACTGCTCTTTTTATCATTCACTCTCTCTTTCTCTGTCGTTCATTCACTTTTCATCTCGTACATTCCCATTCATGTCTTCTCTGTGAACGTTTCTTTTGTTCGCTCGCGTTACGTACGAATTTGTTGATTCGTCTAATTTTTTAACCCTTCTGCACTTTCTTCACGAATACGAGCGAACGGACGTGTGGCTCCGGCCGAGTTGAAGTGAAAATTTTCAAAGTACCGCGGTGTGTCGCTTCAGCGGTTCTTCGACGGGTTCCCGGTAAACAACGAGTCTTGATAGATGGCTCGCTCATTTTTTCCCGGTGAACATGGTCTCTCGGTGTCAGGCCTCCCTTTTTCGCCAGAAGTTTTCTCTTTGCCTTTGTACCTCGGTTTCTTGCTCGCTGGTCGGGCTTCGTCCTTTGTAGAAACCCACAAGTTGGAGATCCGTCTCTGTCCTCGGTTCTTCTTTCCTCTCCGTCCTACGCGTTCGTCGACTCTGCCTCTGTCTATCATCGGTCTGCATCTCCCTCCAGTTTTCACCGTCGCATCGGCTGCGGCTATAGTATACATAGGTTTATTCAGCCGTAACGTGGGTGAGGGTGTCGGCCCGGTAGTTCGACGACTGCCACAACAGACAATCCTAGGTGTGTCACTAACCGGTGTGTATTGCGGCACAATCCCACTACCACAGTTATTCCCGGTTTTTTTATCCTCGACGAAACTCTTCTGCAGTCTTCCGTTATAAAGGGATACGATGTAGCACGCGGCGATTACGATCACGCTTCAACGGACTGCGCCGCTGAAACAGCTGATACGATGATTTGCAAACGCCCGTTCACGCTTGTAAACGTTTCTCAATCGATTCTCCGGGTCTATCGATTAAGTTGGTATGCATACTTGAACGTGTCGGGACTGAAAGAGGCCAGAACCCACGTGTTTATCAAATTTTGTGGCAGAAACTGGTAAAAACACATTCCTTGCGTCATTATTATACGTATATTTATTCGTTGTTACTAGACTGTGGATCTTTATGCAAAATAAAACATGTTTGCATTGATTGCAAGACACAGAAGTGAAATAAAAAGTTCTTTCTTCTGTTAATTGTCTGATTAAGCTGTAACCAATTCTCTGATGTCTTTAAATCTTTTTAATATGTCCACTACTATAAATTGTGCTTACTCATTTTTGTTATAAATGCATAAAATCTGCAGTCTAATTATTACTGATTGCCTCCAACATTCCTTCGACAAAATCTTATTGGGTTTTACTTCAATAAAAAAATACTATTGCAATATACAGATGTAAATTTTATTATACAGGGTGTACCAACTGAAGTGTTAAAAAAGATATCGACTTCCTTCTCTTTTAATTAAATGGCTAAGAGGGCTAATATTTTACTGTGTATTCAATTTTGGGGTTTAATATGGATATTGAATTGGTTGTAATATCGACATATTTAATAACGTAAATAATATTTTGAATAATGGTACAAGAATTTTTAGTGGTGCCTCGAAGTCACCATTAGAGTGTTAAGGGTTAATCCACACAGTTTCTGTCCCAGACGAATAAAATCTGCAGTCTAGCGTCAACGCTAAAATTTCGTTTATGGTTTTGAAACTAAAAATCACGCCTTCAGGGTAGCAACGCGAAGTAATGCGTTATACGTTTCCAGAACGTGCAGAAGGGTTTAATCAGTTACACGGTTCATGGACCGGTATGAACGCAATGTTTTGTATCCAGGGTTGCATCCCTGGTAACGAGTCTGGCTCCGCACGTTCTGTGCACCCTTGTTTTACCCTCGTTTCACCCTCGTCTGGCTGTGTTCGGTCGCGTATATGCGCTTTCACGTCCCCTCGCATACGCGTTTCCATCGGTCGTGGTCTTCGGGGGCCATAACCTCCCCTAACCTTCGACTCTCCTTGAAGCGATCCCAAGTGAAAATGTTCGAGACCCACTCTGTGATCATTCGTTCTGTACCCACCGTGCTTTCAGTATTTTCGAGCGGACCCCTCCCTGCATAATTTTGCCGATTTTTCAGTACAGGTTCCTCGCAGACTTTCATTTCTACAAAAATAAGCTGCGCCTTTAGTTACCTGTTTCGCGTCTGTGCGATCAGGGCTTCCTTGTGCCGCGCACATTTGTTCGTAAAATTTATTCGTATAATTATTTATTCGTAAAACGGTAAAATACCCTTTTGAATTATGCAAACGTATGCAATAGTTTTGTTTCTATTTTCTTTTATTTATGCTATCTCTGGAACAAATGATTATTATTCATATTTTCAATGTGAAGAGTATTTCTATTAACTGTAACGGTAAATGTAAAATGTAAAATAAATATTAAAAGAAATATTCATACAAAAATATTCGGTTATTCATAATGTACTGAATGAGCACTTTAAACACTGATTCAAGGGAGGGTTTAACCACCCCGAAGCATTTAGAATATTCTGATGGCAATGTCTATTGTCTTCTTCACCATTTGAAATATACGATTCATTATATTTCATCGCTTTATATAATTGTTTCCGTTTCCAGGAACGTGTTCCTTTAGGGGTAGCTGGAAAAAATTATTTGGTTAAATTAATCAAGTGTATCGTTGTCATTATTTATGTTGTATATGGACTTGCATATGAAACAAAATAATACAAAAATGTTTTGGTTTTTTTATAAAGTACAGAATCAGCAAATTAACACTGATTTAAAGGGTGGTTTAATCACCCCTAATCATTCAGAATATTCTGGTAGCAATGTCAATTGTCTTCTTTACCATTTGAAATATATGATTCATTATTTTTCATCGCTTTATATCATTCTATTTCAATTGTTTCTGTTTCCAGGAATGTGCTCCTTTAGGAGCAACTGGAAAAAATTATTTGGTTAAATTAATCAAGTGTCTATCGTTATCATTATTTATGTTGTATATGGACTTGCATATGAAACAAAATAATACAAAAATGTTTGGCTTTTTTATGAAGTACAGAATCAGCAAATTAACACTGATTTAAAGGGTGGTTTAATCACCCCTCAGCATTCAGAATATTCTGATGGCAATGTCTATTGTCTTCTTTACCATTTGAAATATATGATTCATTATTTTACATCGCTTTATATCATTCTATTTCAATTGTTTCTGTTTCCAGGAACGTGCTCCTTTAGGGGCAGCTGGAAAAAATTATTTGGTCAAATTAATCAAGTGTCTATCGTTATCATTATTTATGTTGTATATGGATTTGCATGTGAAACAAAATAATACAAAAATGTTTGGCTTTTTTATGAAGTACAGAATCAGCAAATTAACACTGATTTAAAGGGTGGTTTAATCACCCCTAAGCATTCAGAATATATTGGTAGTAATGTCCTATCGTCGTCTTTACCATTGGAAATATCTTAATCATTATTTTCCATCGTATTACTATTTTATTTGAATTGTTTATGTTTTCAGAAACATTCATATGTTCCTTTAAGGGGAGCTTTACTGTAATGAGTGCGTCTAGTACTGCAATTAATAGTGTACACTAAGTTAGAAGTTGCAATAGTCTGTAATAATGAGAATTGCAATGGATTAATCAATCAAAGTCGTTGAGAGGAATATTAAGACTATATTGTATTTTTTTTCAATTATTTAAGTGAACGTTAGCGTGTGCATACTTGAGAGGTTTGTTACGGTTCTGTACTGTGTTTCCATTTATAGCATTAATGAATAGCCAGCACGTGTAATCTAATTCCCATTTGTACGGTCCAAACAAATTAATTGCTGTAACAAATTATTTCATGGCTGGACTTAATTGTCGGTACATCAAAACTACGAGCCAATTAATCTTAATTGAAAAGGGATATCTTAAATATCGAGTGGTTAATTCTTTATCTGTTACTTTAGTTTATCAAACATATAATTATGTCTTGATTATTTTACACAAACGTCACGCAAGAATAATTTATATTGTTATTACATCAATACATCCTTATTCCAATTTTCTTCGAATTAATCATTGTTGCGCATATAAATACGCGTCACACAAAAAACAGGTTCGTTTTCAACGAGTTTTGTAATGTTTCATTGACGTAGTCAGTGGATGTTGCTTACATACACATGCGTATGCTGCTTTCACTGTAATTGCTGCCACGGTTGGTGAACTTTTTAGCGGTAACGCGCTCTAGTGTATTCGCTAGTCAGTGTACAGTGACTCCCACTAATATTCGGACACTCTTAAAAAGACGATAACTGTTTTAATATTGTACTATACGATTTGAACATTTTTCAAGAAGCTAGAGCAATTAGTTTACCACAGAATACGAAAAAAAATTTTGTCAAAAATTGCAATTGATCGGAATTATAAAAAAATACTAAAAGTTGCATTTTACAACTTTTTTATGTGGACCTACGTTGAAAACTTAAAAAATTCGTTTTGTACATTTTTGTCAATTGAAAACATTCTGAAAATTTCGTCAAAATCGGTCGACGTTGCAATGAACTATAAACGTTTAAATATGTTAAAAATTGCAGATTTTCACGATTTTCGGCCTTCAACTGCAGTAAATCTAATGATTCCTGCATCTTTCAATCGTTGTCGTTGTTTTCCACATCAGCCGATTGCGATGAAACTTTCACAGGGCATATAATTGACATTGATCTACAAAACGTATTTTTTAAATTTTCAATATAGGTCCACATTAAAAAGTTGTAAAATGCAACTTTGAATATTTTTTTTATAATTCAGAGGAATTGCGATTTTTCACAAAATTTTTTTTCGCATCCTGTGGCAAACTAATTGCACTAGCTTGCCAAAAAAATTCAAATCGTATAGTACAATATTAAAAAAGTTATCGTCTTTGTAAGAGTGTCCGAATATTAGTGGGAGTCACTGTACATGTACATTTACAGAATTTTAACGGACAGAAATTGCACCACTTCGAAAATACCAAAGTTTTCTTTATTAAATCTCGCATGCATTTTTTATTCAATCTAGCATTGACTGCGTTTTTACAATATTGTATCAAACTACCAGACTATCGTATTCAAACAATGCAACACGATTATCATTAGACTGCATATTTTACTGCAAAAAAATTGTCTGTATCAGTTACTCAATAATTAAGTATTCAAATAAATGTAGCCATACGAAAAATATAAATTTTCTTGTCTACATTTCTCGAGAGAAAGACGTTGTAATCAATGTAACTGCGAAGAAAATGATACGGCACCGGGGTTGAAGAGAGCGGTGTAATTTTGTTGGTTACTGTTGCATACCTACGAATTGTTTTTACACGTAGCACCATAATCGTCGAATCCATTCCCGTGTTACGAGGCAGTCGCAACACCGCGGACAGTGGTCGAAAGAAATGTGAACCGCGTCAGAATAAGCTTACGGTTTCATTATTACTAAACTGAACTACTGCAGACGCTAGTTTAACACGCACCTGTGCGAAGAGAAAACAGTAAGGCGGGAATGTCGATCGAATGGAGACGCAAAATACGGGAAACAATAAGATCAAACCGAGAGCAGAATAAAACGAAAACGTGGAGGAGAAAATAAGAAGGAAATAGAAAGGCGAAGTGGAAAACGCAACCGAGTAAGAGGGGCGTGGCAATGAAAGAGGTAAAGACATGTGTAATTGTACGTGAGTTCGCGCAGATGATGTCACTATGTACAATTCACGCGAAGTATCTACACGTGACGTTACCACTTAATTTTAGACGACGCTCTCTCATTCACGTTTACCAGTGTTTCGATGAGCAGCGGTCTGCTTGTAAGTAGACACGCTACCGTTCATAAGTACAGTATTATCTCTGTAACTGTCGCAAGAAATACAATATAATGCGACTAACCCCATCTGTTTAATTATACGAATATGTATTTTAATATCTGGACATGCCACTTTTTGAATATTCTGTTATGCGAATAGACTTTTTGTGTTACGCTCCGTAACTGTCGCAAACATCTCTGCTGCAACTGTCCAAATTTTATCCTCGCCACTAGCGGGACTCCAGCGACGGCTTGTCGCGAAAGATTCCAACTTTTCTAACTTTTTATTGTCTTTATGAAACTGTTATTACCATATTTGTTTCGGTTTTCTTATTAAAATGACACCAAACACGACGTCGTTACTATTATAATTAGACTGCCGATGTTTATGGAATTTTTAATTTTTGTAGGCAAAATTTAAAAGAGTGGAAGCAAATAGAATATCATTTTGTGTGGTAGTTGCCTTTATAGGCATATTAATAAAACTCGTATTAAGAAATTATAAATACATAATGGTCTGTAGATTAATTATAATTAATCGTGTAATAATGGATTGAAGTTTCGGACGTGAAAGAGAGGGAATGGAAAAGAAAGAGAGGCAGAGAAGCGCAAAGTCGAACTTCGCTCCCTCTTGCTTTTTCAATCGTTATCCTTCTCTACGTTTGTCACACTATGTACAAAGAATGTAGCACCTCTACTAGAATTGTCGGTAGGCAGACTCGACGCCACAGTGGTGCGTTCGATCGAAATCGTAACCAAAAGTAAACAATATTTTCCGTAGTTTAAAACACTTTTTAGCAGAATCAGATTGTTAAGTATGAACTTTGACAGATAAACCACAAATTTCAAACACATTTGTCAAGCTTAATACTTAACGACCTGATACTTTATTCATAAAATGCCAGAACAAGTTTTTTTTGTTACAACTAATATTTAATACGTACATCTATTGGAGATACGCAGTTCAAAGTTTGTAGTTTTAAAAAATCGAGTGGGGGGATTTTCAACCATAACTGAAATTACTTTTGAGATTTATTATCGCGCTGTGACGCCAGTTTATCATTCTTGCTATTGTCAGGTATGTTCTTATTTCGCTTTTTAAAACTCTGGGAGATGAAAAAGAATCTGTTCCATTTAATTGATAAGAAAGTTGTGTATGTTTGATTTACTTATTTCTCCGAGAATGAGCCTTTTAAAGCGAGTTATATTTCTAATTTCAATTATGCGGCATATTCATTCTACACGCATGATACACGTATAGACGAGCAATTCAGAACATGTGTTTATAATGGCCTTAAACGACCGCTGCATCAGATCTCAAATGACTCCCCGGCGGCAATTCGCCGAAGCTTAAGTGCTTGACGACAGCTAATTCTTCGAAATTTAAAGGATGTCTGCGGTTTTTGAGCATAACCAAACGACATTTTCGGTTCTGCTATCATTTCTCAGTTTAGCAGTATCTACATATTTCTCAACATCAAATTTTCATGTTTCGACAAAAAGAACAATTCATATTTTTCTTTTATATAAATTTCTATTCTTCTCTGTGAATATTTTTCAAATACAAAATTTCTTACGAAAATAATTTTCTACGCCAAATACATTCTTTCAACCAGCTTTTATCTAATCATGTCTTTCATTTTTAGAACTATTTTATGTATTCAAGACAAGAGTATTATTACAGATATATAAATATAAATAATAAATAAATTTCTGTGTTACTAGCAGATGGCCGATTTTATGCATTTATGGCAAAAATGAGTGAATGTAATTTAAAACAGTAAAAGAACAGTAGAAAAATTTAATAATACTGTTATATTGTCTTCAACCTATCAAACATATTAAGTGAGAAAATAAATTTTATATTGTTACAATTCAGGTAGAAAATTTTTATTTTGCATGAAGATTCGCTGTCTACTTATTACAACTTTAATTATGTGTCTTAACGTTATCTTCTTTCAAAAGTGAATAATTTTATAGATATAAAGAACAATATGTTTTCAATGTTTGTAGCTACTACATGTTAAAATTACACCATCGATCTCCACGTACTTGCAATAATTTAAATCTATCTATTAAACTACTGTGGAATAATAAACTTTCTAAATAAAATTTGATCAGTATAGAAACCTTTAACGACGCATTTAAACGATGCATAATACGACATGAAGGCATCCATGCCGACAATCAAATTACAATAAAACACTCGTACAAACCTAACTTAGGCCATTTACTAAAATGCTGTAATTCACCGGTCATATTTAACAATCGAGCCCGAACAAACGGGTAAGTACGATCGTGAACGAACATAAATTATCATAAGCGAAAGCTCCGTCTGCGATCTAGCGAACGAGCACGAACAAACTGGGTGAGAACGAACGAATGTGAATTATCATAAACGAAAGCCACGACTACGATCTGGTGAACAAACACAAACGAACATCGACGATTGAATGCTGACGGCAACCGCGGGCACAAACGAAGAAGAACAAACGCAGACGATAGATCAAAGTGAAACTTTATTCGTGTTTATTCGTATTCGCATGATGTCTGCGAGGTTTTAACAATTTCGGTACTCCGGAGCGATTGTGCACTCACTTCTCGATTCACCAGTCCTCAAAATACAGATTTCATTATATTGATTAGTGAATTGCGGCTCTTTATGCATTCGTGAAGAAGTTGGTTAACACATTATATACATTCTACTTGATAGCACGCTTGACTGTAAATTTTTGACTGTAAAATATTGATTTTTGAAAAATTCCGGAAACTGAAAATCGCTGATTATTATATTGAAATTGTGGGATGACCACGTTTACGTTATTGTGTTGCGTTTTATTACGATTATTAATCCGTTAGCATAACAAAAAATTCATATTTTTCGTAGAAGTTTCAGACACCAGTTTTATAAAAATTCAGTAGTGAGAAATTGTCGAAAACAATGTTCATAATTTTAAAGAATTCTTTTATAAAGCAAATTCTTTATAAAAACTGTTTTTTTTTCGATGTTTCTTTAGTTTTCTGTAGGTACGTTATGCAATATTGAACACTTCTATGTTCAGATAAACAATGTGTATAATGAATTACAACACGCATACATTTTTTATTTTCTATGAAAATGCATAGTTTAATTATAGCCTCGCCAAAATGTATAATAATTCCCATCAGCCGTTGCTGACGTAAACGATCAGTAAGTGTTTGATCATTAGGCTTGTACTTGTTGCGACGTAGTTGAATCTTCGATAAATCGTGAGGAGAAGTCGGCCATTTCTGAATCGTATATTTTGCACCAGCACTCGTTGCGCTATTTATCCTAAAATTTATTATTGCTGGTTGTCAGATCATTATCGGCCGCTTTAACATTCTTGCAACCGACTTTCTCCAGTCTTTCCGTTTCATGAGAACCTAAGCATTCTTCTGCATGAATCTGCAAATAATTTGCAACGGAAGAACTGGTTTTACGTCTTCGGTGTTGCGAGCCTCCTCTTTGTGTCGTGATAGAGAGTTTTATACAGATCAGTTAGAAAGTTGATATACAGAGAACTGTTTTATCGTGCGGACATGAAATAATCAATTCGTTGGTGTACAGTGGCGGGCAAAAGAAAGTCTAAAGTCGGAATTTCTGGGTATGAATATTAATTATATTTTTTGAATATTAATTATAAGAATGAATATTAATTACAACTTTGATATTACATGGTTTTTCAAATTTTGATAATATTCGTCTAATCTGGGATTACGACCATGCGACATCAAACTTTTTTTTGTTTATTCGCCTGTTTTCACATAATACGTTAACAATCCATTTTGTTCGACGCGTGCAACAAACAAAAGGCAATTTAACACTAAACGTACCGAACTATAGATAGTAACAGGCTAGTGATGGCCTTATAAAAATAACAAAAATTAATTTATTTAGATTTTCTGCGCGGTTCTTATTACAATATGTGCTCTAATGAAGATATTGATTAAGTCATTTCTTATGAAAGCATCTTTACAATTTCATTAACTGTGAAATAAAGAAAATCTAGAACCGATCATGTGATCGGTCGTGATACGTTTAGTGTTAAAGTCTTTTACATCGTAATAATATCGGGTTGGCAAGTAAGTAATTCGGTGTTTTAAGGTAAAATAAAACCGAATTTCTTTATTCAAGCGAAGAACTTTAATCAGTAAAATTTTTTTTTAAATATCAAATTCATTAAAGATCATTGCTTGAATAAAAGAAATTTGTATCTATTCCACCTTAAAATACCGAAATTATTTTCTTGCCGACCCAATATTAACAACTGCATAGTACATTTTATTATATGTATTACACTGAAGTCTTTTTGCAATCGATTACTGAATGGCGCCGACTATACGCTCAGTTTATATTACAAACTTCTATAGTGTATAGATTTCCTCCCTATCGCTGAGAAGCTAACTTTCTTTTTCCGTTCAAACTTCTCTCGAATATTTCGTGAGTTATCGTTGACTGGTATCGTTGTAACGGAAATAGGAGGACCTATTTAGAGTCAATGAGCCCTGTCGTGGCGACCTGCGTGACATCAAATAAATCCGTTGAATTATTCAGCGGAGCTTAAGTTTAAGTAAACATTTTTCTAAATACAAAATAATTTAATACATTTCGAACAGCATTAGAAAAATAAACGCTCTGAATGAACAGTTATTTAACACTAAACCTACCGAACTCCAAAAATAGTTTCTAAAAATAACAAGATTAAATTTATTTCAACTTTGTGCGATCCATATTTTATAATATCTCCGCTATTTAATCTGTTTATTTAATCATTTATCACGGAAGCATCTTTATAATTTCATTAATTGAATGTTTAGTGTTAAAGTCGCACTAATTCAACCTTAATTTTGTTTATGCTACTTCTCGCATTAAAGGAGTGAAATTAGCCCTTGAAAAATTGCTGTGGAATGATTCAAGAACAACAAATGATATTAAGAAAAAGGTTGCACCAAACTGTGTAAAAAAATGTTTTTCTAAAAGTACATATAACCCTTTGCCGTATAATTTTCTTTGCGGTTACAGTGATTAAAACGTCTTCATCCCCAGAAATGCCGGAGAAGTAAATATTAATTACAAACGAATCAAATTTTATTTCACCCAGAAAGGAACGAGTAACGTTCATATTTGTAAAACTTTGTTAAAATCTTCATGACTCTGACTCGTTCGAATACGGCAAGGGGTTAAACAAATTTTTTCACACAGTTTGGTAAATCATTTCACTGCGTATCTTTTTGCAATTTTGATGGAGTTGAATAGTACGTATAAATATGATTTAATTGAATTATATTGTATTTTTAAAGTACATTTTGAAGGTCCACTTAAGGATTAAATCGAAACGGATTGAAATAATGTATTAGCAATAACAAATGATAAAATTGAAAAATGCCGGCGTGGTAAAAGGCTCGTAAAAAAGAAGTTTTGATGAAGGTATGAGAAAATGGAGTTAGTTCGTTGTTGTAAGCTGGTTCGAAGGTCAGTGTCCGTGTAACGAGCTATACCCTGTAACCCCAACAAACTCACCAATAAAGATTATTTTCGTTCTCGACACCGTTAGAATATTATTTCATTGGCGTCGGAAGAAGCGTGATACTGGAGTAACAAGATGTACCGTAGGAATTGAATTGAATTCATGGGCCTCGAACAAGATCGTTCGTTAAAAGCATTTATGCATTTCAGATCGCTAGAGATTTCTTTGATTGATCTGTGAATATTGCCAGCTTTATCTCTTTCAGTTTGACAGTATTACTGTCTTGTGAATCCTAATAGAAATTCATTATGATTTAGCAGGATCTTCTTTATAGTTATTTATTTATAAAACTCGCATCAACATCTAGGTCTCTAGGTCATTAGTGATCATATTGTATCTAATTACAGTATTTTAAATCTGTACATATGTACTCTTACATACGTCAAATAATTATATTTTATAATTAGACTGCGGATCTTTACGCATTCATAGGAAAATTTAATAGATGAAATTCAAAGTGGTAGGAAAAGTTTGTGAATTTTCATCTATTTCAACAGTATTTACACAGAAACAATGAATAAACCGTTTATAAATATTTCTACTATGCAATTTCTATCTGAACAATATAATTCGTCAATAAATGAGTTTTCACAGAACAATTTCGGTATGAATATTTTGACGAAATAAAAGTTTAAAGAGGTTTAATTACAAAATTATGATAATTTCATAATAAAGTTAAATATTAAAAAGATTTGTCATTTCTCACTCGAAACTGCATCGACTTCGGATAAGACAAACTGTCTTTGAGGATAGCTTTCTTTTTGTTTCATAATGTTCATACTCTGTTTATCGTCGTCTTCACTACGGAACGAAGTCGGTTCGAAAAGCCATAAACGCTTTCTATTGTCAATACAGCGCGGCGGATACCACGAAATGGTCATCATCAAAAATCTTTTTACATTCTATGCTGAATGTCGTAAAGAATGGTTCCGTTTGTCGGCTCGTATTGTAAGCTGCGCGAACACGAAGGAATTTATTATTCGATACCGAACGCAATTATGGAACTATGATTCATATTTGGCGCAACGGAATACCGTGACCGGGGTTCGTGATTTTGAGAAACGTGAGTTGTTTTGTATTACCGCGGCGAGCGGGGAAAACTAATGTAGAAGTGGCACGGCGTGCAGATAAATTTATCCTGGAAGTTAGGTCACTGTTAAGGAAAAGCCGTTTCCGTGCTCGTACGTTCCGGATGCGATGCGGACTTCCAACGAGAACGGTTGTCTTGGCTTTTGTCTTCTTGTGACAACACATCCGGCGCGAACAGATGATTACTAGAATTGTCGTGCATGCTAACTCTGCAAATCTTCACGCGTCACCTGTAATTTGAAAAATATTCTTTCATAAACCAACATTATTAACACTAGGTTTACGGAGCTCTAGAAGTACCTATTTCACATTATTTTATAAACATAACAAGCATGTGTCTATCCAAATTTTTGGTCATTTTTCCAATAATATATACCCAAAGAAATAAATTTGGTAAATAATTCCTCAGGGAAGCATCTTAACCCTTTATATTAATTTCATATCTACCAAATATGAAAAATCATAGAGAATGGAAATATTCTAGGTCAAAAGAAACTTTTGATTTTCGAGTTAGAATAGCTCCGAGTGTAAAGGGTTCATAATTGCAAATTAAGAATATTAGAATCCGTCATTTTGACGGGTCATTGGACACATGCTTGTCATGTTTATAAAATAATGTGAAATAGTTATTTCTAGAGCTCCGTAAACCTATTATTATAAAACAGGATCTCATAATTAAATTTGTTATTTTAATTACAATTGTAATTATGATTTTTTCTTGTCTATAGTAGTGACATTACGAATTGTGTACCAGCTTTTATAATATAATATAAAATACAATTTTATATTATTTTTCTATCAGCAATTATAATTTTATATATTGTTTGGATTTCACTATATAACAATAGGATTTCACAATTAAATTTGTTATCCTAATTATAATTGTAATTATGATTTTTTCTTGTCTATAGTACTGACATTACGAATTGTGTATCAGCTTTTATAATATAATATAATATAAAAATATAATATAAAATACAATATAAAATCACACATTTTTTGTGATGCATGGTTATGGACATTTTTCTATCAGCAATTATAATTTTATATATTGTTTGTGTTGTCTATATATAGGGTGTCCGTTCTATTTTTGTCTCTCTCCCCACGCTATATTAATAGAAGGTAATAATATATGAGAGGGGGTTAACACAGACGTGCACACTTGCGACCGATTTAGTTCGGTTTATTGAACTTGCCTTTTACCACGTAATTACATGTAGCCAGACATACAGTATTTCTACAAATCGGATGCAATTTTGAAAGAGATCGAATCACGATTAATGATCTATTAACATGGATCTCAAGCCCCGACTTCTAAGAAGTAATATTCATTCATGGCTGCTTTTGCAATTGAATCGCCGCTATTACATGCTTATATACAGATCTGGGTAAAAAATATTTGAACTATGAAATACAAATATTTGCAAATACTATTTCTTACAACATACAGTGTTACGTACAGTGACTTCCACTAATATTCGGACACTCTTAAAAAGACGATAATTCTTTTAATATTGTACTATACGATTTGAACTTCTTTGGAAAGCTAGAGCAATTAGTTTGATACGGGATGTGAAAAGAAATTTTTTAAAAAATTGCAATTGATCGGAATTGTAGAAAAAATACTAAAAGTTGCTTTTTACAACTTTTTTATGTAGGCCTATATTGTAAATTAAAAAATACGTTGCAATGAGGTAGAATCGTTTCAAGATGGTAAAAATTGCAGATTTTCGGGCTGAAACTAGTGAATCTACGAATTCTTACATTTTTCAATGCCTGTCGTTTTTTCGCATCAATTTCTTCGATTTCGATGAAATTTTCACAGTGCATTTAATTGACACAGATCTACGGATCTAAAAAGTTGTAAAATCCAACTTTTAGTATTTTTTCTACAATTCCGATCAATTGCAATTATTGAAAAAATATTTTTTCACATCCTGTACCAAACTATTTGCTCTAGCTTCCCAAAAAAATAAACATCGTGTAGGTCACTGTTAAAACAGTTATCGTTTCGTTTAAAGCGTCCGAATATTAATAGGAGTTACTGTATGTTTCATCTGAAACTAATACTAAATTACTGTTTCATATGAAACATGTGTAACACAGTTGTGACTAATGGTATTTGCAAATATTTGTATTTCTTATTTGAAATATTTTTTACCTAGGTCTACTTCTACGATAAGATTACATTTAATCTATTTCATTCTTGCGAAATAATACATTCAATTTTAAAGCATCGTTAGTTTTATAGGAGATATGATTTAAGCACATCTCTTCCTCCTCTTCTAATTCTGATTGCAGTTCCTCTATTTTCCTCTTTATCCCTATTAACACCCCCATTCTTCCCTTTCTTCTTTTCTTCTCGTGATGCCTCCCATCTAATATCCCCCGGGTAATCTCTTCGTCATCCTCTTCAAACCTCCTCCCACGATTCATCTTTCTATTTTTCAATCTGTTAGCAGAAGTCTTTTCCAACAGCTCTGCCAGATTCCAAAATGCCAGTTTCACCATTCACGTCATCTTGGTAAATACTGGGTCATTCACCTAAAGTATGACACCAAGTGCAAAATCTTTTTCGCATATCATTCCATAAACCAATGCTTCTAATTAATTATAAAAGATCAGGTAGTTTGGTACGATTATAAAAAAGTTATTCCATTTTAAAAAGTGTACGAACACTTTGTACACCCACTGTAAATACTAGAAAAGTGTTTGTTATATGGAAAAATGGTTCAAACAAAAGTTGTATGGTTTTAAAAGAGGCACCAAATGTTATTCCTGGCTTTTTCTCATTTTCCTTTTTTATCTGGGTACGAATGTTACACGTATAAATTGATCAGTTTGTATTGATTCAAGAAACTAGTAATTACGAAGGTATTTTCTAAATGATTTTTAATGTAAGCAATGCTTAGGATGTTGTCCATTACAATCAGTGCTGCTGTGTAGACAATTAATAACGGCAATTGTAAGTAATTATTAGTTGTCCGGCCCATGCAGGTCCATTTATCCAATAGATGTTTACATAGTGTTAAACACATTCTGCAGGATTAAATTAAAGTTAAACTTGAGATTCGATTGAAAATTTATAAAAATATTATTTCTATTTTTATGTAGTATGTATACGTATATATAATAGCGTGTAATCTTGTATTTAATGCAACAGAGTACTACTGATTAGAAACGAGGTTTTTGGTTACAACGAAAAACCGTTTCCGGATGTGGTAACAAGCGCGTGAGACTCATCGCGTTGGT
Organism: Lasioglossum villosulum; assembly: GCA_963971365.1. NCBI lineage: Eukaryota > Metazoa > Arthropoda > Insecta > Hymenoptera > Halictidae > Lasioglossum > Lasioglossum villosulum. The sequence continues at coordinate 32,412,581 of OZ020497.1, forward strand.
AAAAGGAAACCTGATGCGAGTGTGAAAATATATTACGATCATTCATATAATTAAACGCTTGCACATTGTACCCAAGGTATGCTCTAAAATCATTGTTGTAGAATAATAAGAATGAACATTGTTATTGTAACAAAGCTCTTCTTGGAGAATGTGTTTACTAACAAATGAGTTGTATTAATTTACTAGTAGTTATTAACTATTCTCGAATATTTAACTATAAAGGTTTTCTTCAATTATTAGACTATTTTGCGGTATAATTTTAACGAACGGCTGATGAATAATTCTTTCATCATATGAATAATTGTGTTTTACTTAGAATAAAAATAACAACTACTTGATATTTAAAGAAAAACTAAGAGATTATAATTACTATACAGCGGATTTTATGCATTCATGGGAAAAATGGATAGATGTGTTTTAGAACAGTAAAACCATAAGGAAAATAAAAAAATACTGTTATCTTATTTCCAACCTATTAAACGTGATACGAAAGGAAACAAATTTCTATTTCACTCCAGTTTGTAGTACAACAATTTACGTACAACATTTTTATTTTGTATAAAGATCCGTTGTCTAATAATTATCACTGCCAATGCTTCGAAAGCAAATGATTTTTGTCATTGTCAAAAAATCAGTAACAACAAAATAACATTTTACTGTACCAGTTTAAAGCAAGTCATTACGAAGGTCTGGCTCAATATTATAGTGCTTTCTTTGGGAAGCTAGAGCAATTACTTTGATACAGGATGTGAGGAGAAATTTTTTAAAAAATTGCAATTGATCGGAATTGTAGAAAAAATACTAAAAGTTGCATTTTACAACTTTTTTATGTAGGCCTATATTGAAAATTAAAAAAGACGTTGCAATAAGGTAGAATCGTTTCAAGATGGTAAAAATTGCAGATTTTCGGTCTGTAATTGTAGTGAATCTTACATTTTTCAATGCCTGTCGTTTCTTAGCATCAACCGATTTCGATGAAATTTCAAAAAAAATCAGTAACAACAAAATAACATTTTACTGTACCAGTTTAAAGCAAGTCATTACAAAGGTCTGGCTCAATATTATAGTGCAAACTCCCATAGAGAAGAAACGAATAAAACGAGGTTCTGCGAGTTACTTATTTTTGCAAATTATTATTTATTATTACAAATGAACGTCGCAGATAATTTATCCCAAGCGTATTTGTAAACAATTGGATTTATTGTTCACACTACAATAAGAATAACTTAGAAAGATAATAAATTGTCATGGTTAGCACAAGATCGCCTAGGGGACGAGCTTGCAGACGTTGTGTGCCCAGCAATGAAGAGTCAATCGTAATTAATTCAGGAGAACGAATCTGAGAGCCCTCCAGAATTATTTATGGCGCATCACCCACCCATAACGCTCGTTGCGAGGAAAAGAAAAATGCGCGTAGGGATTAGGTTTGTTAGGGTACAAATGGTACCGGGGGAAGGACCGAGTGGGCGTACGCTACACAACCCTAGAAGGTTTCCATCATTGCTTCAAGTACTTTAACTGATTCTCGATTGTGTTCACGGCGCGGTGGTGGAACCTTTTGTGTGATAGTGCATCAACGGAGTCATCTGGGTAAGCGTACACATCAGCAGGGTGAGCGACGCGAAGGAGTGTTGGTACACCACAAAAGAGAGACGCAGCCCTCACCCCCTGGCATCGATTGTTGGATGGGAAACAACTGGTCAGAGAAACGTGGAACCGGCTAACCGTATGATTCTTCTGAAGGGGACTTTCCGCGATTGATCGCCTCGCGAGCACATCCATTTTGTGCCGACGACCCTCCCGGCGCGGCGCCGCCATCGAGAGACTCTATGACACTTTTATAGAGTATTAATGAAGGAAAACTGCCTGTTTGCTTCCGCCTTCGCTTCATACGCTTATACGACTTCATCGATCTAACCGGTACATTCGATCGAGTCGTATAAATAATGTTGCCCGTCTTACAGTAAGCGTTACTAATTTTTCATTACCACAGTAGTGCATATCCCCGTAACTGTTGTATTACACTGTCCAACAAATTTCAACTTTTTTTATGTTTTCATATAACTAAAGGGTGGATCTTATAGAGTTTTTTGCGCTGATTCCGAATCTGCCCTTAGTTTTTCTCCAACACGCACAGTTTTTGAAAAACAAAACTTTGAAAAAAAACCTATTTTTCAACTTTAAACAAATGTGGTGACGGTATTATAAAAGATATTGAATTGTTCTTTGCAGCAAAAGATTCTGTAGACTTTTCTGAATACGGTGATATCCATTATTAATACGTTATACTAATATAATACGTTTGGTATCATACGTTATACCAAAAAACTCTATAAGATCCACCCTTTAGTTATATGAAAACATTTTTGGTGTTGGACAGTGTTATGTGCCTTTTTCCAAACTGTTTCTCTTCTGGATGAGTGGGAGAAAACAATTTACTTTGTTATGAACAATATTGCGGCAAGTTTCTCTTACCAATGTTCCCCGATCCAGAGGTGTAGATTCACCCGTAGAACAGATCACCATTACTTTTTATACACCCGATACATAACTGACTATACGTGTTACAGTGATAGTGCTATGAGCAAACAAACGTTACGTACATCACGCTAGATCAACGATGACAAATTGAAGCTTGAAGCTTCGTAAAAAAGGAATGTCGCATCAGATTTCTGCAAAACTTGAGATATCTTTCACGGCTTCCAACTATTCGACATTCTAAATATCATAGAAAAGCAGATAGTGTTTCTTGGATAGCTAAATCTTCGAAAATTGTCGACATCGAAGGATTACAAAAATTTGTAGGTTGCATTCGAAATATTTTTGACCTCGCATGATCTTGAACGTCATTGTGTCGTATATAAATGAATTTGTCTCGATATATGCTTTCGTTTAATATCAAAAATATATGGCATTTCATTAAAAATTTGCAAAAAAACAGTATTTGTGCCTGTAATTTTTTCGAATATTTATTATTTGCAAGGAAAACGCTGGCTAGTAACAGCGTGAACACTCTGTATATTTGATTTAAAAAAAGGTGCAACAGATGTGACACAGTGAATTCGATTGAACGGACTATCGTATCTCGTCCGATCGGTCAACATGAAAGAAAATAAATGAAAGCCAGATACAGAAACAGATACAGATAAAAAAACTTTTTTAATAGATTTCACCATGATATAGCTGGAGTAATATCTCAACATATGCGTGTAAGAGAAATTAGCACAAATTCGTTTAACTGTAATATATTTTTATGAAACTTTTGCCAACATATTCATGACGTTTCTCCGATTAAAACGAGATCAAATATGATATAATTCAGATTATTTTTGAACCTCGATTATCAGAACACATGTTTCGCATGTTTTCTATAGCGATCCGTATACAACGCGATCGATTGTGCAAACCAGACTGAATTTTGCACTGTGGCTTTAATATTCAGAAGCGTGATTTGTATTAGTCTATAATAAATAAATGAATAATGCAAATTACGCCTGGTAAATATAAGAATAGGAATTTTTAAGGGCGCCCGCGGCCTAGATTCTTTTATCTATCGCTTTTGACTACCGAAAAAACCCATCTTTGCAATTCTGGAAACGAGTTTATCTCCTTAACCCTTAGCACTCGAGTGGTGCCTGTGAGGCACCACTAAAAGTTGCTGTACCATTATCAAAATATTGTTTACATTATTAAATATGTTGGTATCTAATCAGTTACTAAATATTTAAGTACTGTATGAGTTATTACATCAATTTCATACCCATGAAATTTAAAAAATCATGGAGAATAGAAATATTTTAAATCGAAGGAATATTTAATTTTCGAGTTAAAATAGCTCAGACTGCAAAGGGTTAAAGAAGATATAGAAGACACAGCCAATGCCAACGCCAAACCCAGCGGGATCTGTCGCCGAGGCGGAATCTGTCCGTCGTAGCCACGCTCTGATTGGTCCGTGTTTTTCATCAATAACTCCTTAACAAAACCGCGGAGGCCGTTTTCGCAAAGGAAAAAGTTAGTGAAAATCACCTGAGGAATTGGTGAGGATAGGGTTAGAATAGAATGAAATTGGCTTGTTTTTACCAAGTCGGCCAGATACAGCTTCACAGTGGACTCGCATTGAAACTATAAATCCAAATATGGTACTTAAACGTTCTACGAGACGGTCTCGGGTTCTTGCACGGATGCCAGCGGAGCATTGAGCATGATAAACAGATGGTTTCGCAATTAACGTGTCCAACCAGTCCGCTTACATACACCGCGATGTTATCGGGGACAAATGTAACCCAACGATTCTCTGTTTATTACCGTAGTACTGTAGATTCTTGCACAAAGAGTGAAGGAACTTTCACACTAAAGCAATTCTAAATACTAAGAATGATTAAGGAGGATTGTTAAAAGTGGCCAAATTTTGATAAGGTTAAAACATTGATAAGGTGTTACTCTGTAGGTTCTAAGAGAGCGTAGAGTACTTGTCCCAATTACTGTGCCATTGAGTTGTAAATTCACGAATTAATTAATGAATTATTTGATAATTAAATTTTTAAATGTTATCGGCGCCAGGTTCGATCATTTTTTGAATTATTTGAGTTTGATTTGATCTGTTGAAAATTTATATTGCTTCTCTCAAACTCTGCCGTTGTATGAAAATATTCTTTTCAACTTAGAAATGTTAATCTGTTACTTTGAAAATGAAATTGAACTTTATAGACGAAGAACATGTTCAGGAGTCCTCGGAAAGTGAATTAGAAAATATATTGAATTTACGTAAAAGAAGATGTGTTTACATGCCTTCAAGTTCTGAAGATAAAAATGAAAGTATACAAGAGAGATCATCAAAATGAAATTACCCCAGGCGGAACCAGTTGGGAAAAAATAAAAAAAGGTCTACTGCTGAAAGATTACCACTACATAATATTTTCAAAGCATATTCGGTTGCATATTCTATTTGTTAGATAGTAATAAATCAAGAAATATAAAAACATTCTATTATTCCTTATTTTTTAAAGGCCAGTCATTTTGACTGGTTCTGGTAGAAATAGCTTCTTCTGAAGTATTGGTAATATATTGGCAGTTCTAGTGTTAATCTAGTGACTTTGGGTATATAGTATATTTTCCATTCTGTTCACATACTTTTTGCCATTTTAGAGGTAGCTTACCATGTTATCGAATAAATATATTAATTTTATCTTTGAATTTTCAACATTTTCAACTTGAAATAAAAGAATAAGTATATTTTTATTTAATCTCTGTTTCTGACACCTCGAAAATGTTTATTTCGCATAAAAATCCGCAGTTTAGTCACGAAATGTTCCCAGAATGTTGTCATGCTCCCTCATGAAAACATACATACATCTTATCGGTCACGGTTCTGATAATAAGGCTTATTGTTGAACTAGACAGCACCGTATAAAGTGGGAGTTGATTTAGAAAAAGTGACTCATAACTGTGGCAAAATCGTGCTGCCGCAGAAAATTACTGTTTCTCTTTGTTCGTTCAGTGTAAATAAATAGTTGTTGCGAGACGGAAACGATTTTCACGGAACATGCATTACCTCGCTGGAAATTAATATTCATTTTGATCACCGAAGGGGAACGTGTGTTAGCTTTCTCCGTGGCGTACTAAAACGCATGAAAAATCGTTGCTTAGAAAAAGAAACCCATAACGAGGTTCTTATATCTGGAGGTACTGTTCTAATACGCGGACTTGATGATCGAGTTCTTTAGAGCGTAAACAGTAGGCAATTAATTTGCTAATCAGGCCATTATACTGTATACATCACTGGCAATCACCAGGCGCGTTTGTTATTATCTCGAATTGAAAACGAAATATCGCTATCCTTTGAATGTTATGATAGATTTCGCTTGCACAATGAAATACGAACTACTTTTGAATTTGCTTGTAAATCCATAAAGTACAATTGAATTTACAACATTAAAGATGTTGTACCTTCTTTAAAATATACAGGGTGTCCCAAAAATGTACTTCTTTAATAAGGTGATTCTTCAGGACATTCGAAGTAACTTTTTCCTTTGCGAAAATGTTCTCCACGACTTTGTTAAAGAGATATTAACATAATTATCTTAAACTGTTTTTTTAGAAACAACTGAACATACAGGTACGATATGCAAAACTATGAGTAGTTATGCATTATCTTTGCGACGTTGTCCTTGCAAGTACCATGTGACTATTGACATGACACCAAGGATCGTCTTAGTTGTCACGCCATTTTTTCCCTTCATAATTTGCATTGCTAATCAAATTTTTCTATCGGCTTGCGCACGTAGAACGAACGTGCTAGAGAAGCATGCCACTTAAGTGTATAACAAAAGTAAAATAAAAATTGATTTCATCCCTTAATGAATTCGTTGCATTAAAAACAACGTTACAACTAAAAAATTCCCGAAGTTAAAATTGTATATTTGGTCCTCTTCTACTTTCTTCATAACATGTTCCAAATTTCATATCGATCGGCTATCGGTGCCTTTCGGAAATACAGCCTTTTCATGGAATATTTATTATACAAATTTTGAAGTTTCGCAAGAAGACTTCTCTTTTCATGGAATATTTATTATACAAATATTGAAGTTTCGCAAGAACACTTCTCGAAGACGTCCCTTGTACAATATAAATCTTCACGTCTCATTGGCAAATGAAACTTATTTTTCGAAAAATCGAAAGGCTAGATTATATCAACTTAAGCAGAACATCGCAGATTAAGCTATCGATTTAACTCGGTAAAGGTTGACCTTGCATGTTAATGCGCGAAGGATGCGAATCGCATAGCGTGCACCCTAGAAATCCTCAACGCTCCGATCGACTATTATACTTGTTTTGCAAAGTCTCGTTTCGTTACTTTACGCGAATACTACGCGCATAATATTTCATTGCGAGCTCGCTTAATAAGGTAGCACTTAAAACGTAACCGCGTAACTTACAATTTACGTAATTTCTGGGTCGGAACGTGCTATTGTACTATCATGTGATCCAACGTATCTACGTGAACTCGTATTCCAATTCATAAATGGGATTGTGAAGTACATCAATTTGGAAAAGTTACATTACTCAATTGGCAATTAAGTTGTGTATTTTCGAAATTTTGAATTTCATTGATTTATGCATTTATATATACAGGGTTCGGAAAAATTTATAAAACACTGATAGAAAAGAGTTTAACCTTCTTAGCACAAAATATTATTTACATTACTAAATGTTAATAAAATATTGTAAGATATTAAATAAATAAAAATATTATTAAATCATTATTAATGTTATCTGCATAATAAAAATGAAATGCTGTTCGTTGGTCACGACATCACGTGAGAACGGCTGGACAGATTTGGCTAATTTTTTCTTTAAATGTTCGTTGAAGTCCGAATTAGGTTTTTAGGGTACAAAAAATTGGAAAAGTTGCCCGGAAACATGAAAATTCGGGAGAAACTAAAAGTGCTGTTTGAATCATATTTCAATACAACAAAAAAACGAACGTCGCTGCTTTTAATCAATATTTCAATACGAATTTACATTATCCACGTCTATTTTCTATAATGATCACTGCGAAATACGTTTTTTCTCATTTTTACTGTGTTTACGTATGTCCTACAGCTTTTCACAAATTTACAAAATGATCAGAAGCAAATTTATTGAAATTTGGACAGGACAACGTCTGTCAGGTCAGCTAGTATTAAATAAATATAAGCATTGTATCAATTTCATATTTATAAATCGAAGAAATGCTTTGTACGTTCTCTTGTGTTTTATTCAGCAATCGATCACGAAAAGAGTTCAGCATATAAAACAATTTATGCAGTTCCTAATCAAGTTTACATTCAAGAGATTACTGCAATATCAGATGATTATATAAGTTCGTGCTCGATTTTCATAGATTATAAAATATTCATGAAAATTAAATATTGAAATAGCTGTTTGGAATATCTTTAAAATTGCTATCGGAAAATAGCCCGTTGAGCAGAAGTGCACTTATCCGTCGTGTCACCATGAATCATTCTATGCATAAAAACGGCTGAAAGCAGTAAGAGTGGAGGTTCTTTAGCAAAGGTAGCCCTTAGATGGTCGTCCCACGGTTCTTTTTCCCCGATCCCGACCGATGACTTCATTACGCTAACGAGAATAGCTTGGACAGGAAAGGATGTTCGGGAATCTCATGAGATTCGCGTGTTTGAATAATTAGCAAGAGACTCTCGGTAAAGAGGTTTAATTGTTGATCTATTTTAATGCGTAAAACGCCGCACAGTGGGTAAACTTGACAAAATACGATTCAAAAAGGAATAACTTTCGATAGAAATGAGGTAGAGCGATGAATTTTTTAAAAATGAAAGCTGAATCTTTGCAGAATATGGAAAAATAGGGAGATTACGGTACGAACGGTTTTTAACCTCGAGAAAATTCGTTAAACTTTCACAATTTCAGGAAAATGTGGTTTCTGCGTTACCACAGACAGAACAAAAATTTTTTTTAACATGCTATGTATCATTTCCCGTAGATTTTTTCACGCTGATTTCGAATCTGGTCTCAAAATTTGTCTACGACTTCTGGTTTTTTTCAGGAAATCGATTTTTGTGACAAGAAATTAATGAAATCATGTTTTCGGTGAAATGATTTTATGTAACAATAATTTTAACGTACATCGTATTCGCATATATAAAACACAATAAAAATAATAATAATTAAGTATTTGAATGTTTTGTTACGAAGCACATGAAGCGCCTCACATCTCGTCATCACTTGATGTATCGCTGACATTGCTATTGGCGCTTTCTGCATGCTCTGCGTAGCTGTAATGTATAATAATATGAATTAGATATGTATTGTTCATAATTATATTCTTATTTATAGAAGAAGGTGAGTACTTAATCTTTTTAACTTACATAGTTTCATCGACGAAGTTTGTAACTTCTGTTGTAACTTTATTTTTTCTATAGAATTTTATAGAATTATTTTTATAGAATTTTGAGTTAGATATGTATTGTTCACAATTATATTCTTATTTATAGAAGAAGGTGAGTACTTAATCTTTTTAATTTACATAGTTTCATCGACGAAGTTTCTAACTTCTGTTGTAACTTTATTTTTTCTATAGAATTTTATAGAATTTTGAGACCAGATTCGAAATCAGCGTGAAAAAATCTACGGGAAATGATACATAGCATGTTAAACAAAAATTTTGTTCTGTCTGTGGTAACGCAGAAACCACATTTTCTTGAAATTGTGAAAGTTTAACGAATTTTCTCGAGGTTAAAAACCGTTCGTACCGTAATCTACCTATTTTCCCATATTCTGCAAAGATTCAGCTTTCATTAAAAAAAATTCATCGCTCTACCTCATTTCTATCGAAAGTTATTCCTTTTTGAATCGTATTTTGTCAAGTTTACCCACTGTGCGCCGTCGGCACACAAACTTAATTCAGTTAGGAGATTCGGGTTCCTCATGCTGTGGCTGCAAGTAAAAAACGCCGTATGCTACTATTTCAGAACATATTTCGATTTACGCATTAATCGAGCTTTACGGTATAGGATTTCTGTATTTTCCAGGAAAAAGTCGTAAGAACGAATTCGACGTTCTATGTCAAAGCATTAGCGATGAAAAATGTATCAATTTTTTTAGTTAATGATAAATATACTCATCAAAACATACAGATACACACTTCTAAAATTAAACGAGACATTTGAAGGTTTAAGATGGAGAAAGTAATATATAATTTATAATGTTTTCAATGTTATAGAGAGTAAACTTGTAAATATAAGGCGTTGGTTATCTTATGTTTCAGGCTTCAATGGATTTGCCGCCGGATAAGGCAAAACTGTTGAAACAGTACGACAACGAAAAGAAGTGGGACATCATATGTGATCAAGTAAGTGTACACGGTATATTAGATCGGCAATTACTAGTCAATTTACACGCTGCTCTAGGCTATTAAGCACGGTGAACGTAATCAATTGGGGTAATAAATTCACCAATGAGAAACCGACAACTTTACATGCTTCCGACCTATTACAATCGTTCCGTGTAATTTCGTGAACATTTTCTACCCGAATTGCAACAAACTGGAATGAAATGGACATTTATTTCCTTTCTTAACCCCTTGCCTACAACGCCACGTACGAGGTATCTCGCAAGTCTGTTTTTCTATGTTTACAGCTAAACATCTTTCAGCAAAAACGCATTTGCAGAATGGAATACGTTTAGTTTAACAAGATGATATCCGTGAAGGGTCCTCGCGAAATTGACGCACTGTTACCACTGTGACGAATCATGAGTATGACGTAATCGGCCTTTAACTTGACGAACGTATTGTTAATCGGCGCGTTCTGACAATGAGATCCTCGCCCGCTTTGTTCCCATTTAATTCCGCACCGACCAACGAATGCGGGTCCACGACCCGTATTTTATACCGAGTCGTCGAATGTAAGTGTCACTTTAACTTACACGTAAACCATTTACTTAATGAAATTAATCGAGGTGGAATAATTAATTAAAAGAGGGAACATGTTTTTCCATTTTTCATTAACCTAATGGAATTTATACAACTGTAACCCACCTAAAAGAATCGTACTAAATTCTGTCGTATTTTATATTCTAGCAATTTTTAAAAATTTTCAAAACCCATAATTGCATAATAATCCGCAGTCTAATATTATAAAATTCAAATGACCAGAGGAATGTCTTTCAAGGAAGTGCGACACGTTTGGGACATCCTTTATAAGAATATTAATGCATTAATATAAATAAGAGAATTTCTACTTGATCCCTCTGCTTGTAATTAATGGAAACAATTTTTATTTTAACGAGGTTTAATTAGAATTAGGAACCACAGTTTAATTAGAATTATTTATTTATTTATTATTATTGCTTTAATAAGTGGTTTATATAGCAAGTACAATATTATTACAATTAGCTTACACTAACTAATTGAAACGTTATTTCTAAATTCTAACTAAACATTGTTTGAGAAAATTAAAAATTATTTTCAGACCTTGTATATCAGGTTTACATAAGAAGGAACTAATACAAAGAGGGAAACAGTACTTGCCTTTGCGGAGCTTTGTTTCTAATGTGTTACGTTCGTTTTCGTAGTCTGGACATTGCCATATATGTAACATGATTTAGATCTTGAAGTTCATCTCCGCATTGGCAAGCACTGTTAGTTAACCCTCATCCGTTCTTCATTTCACGAACTTAATCTGTCCCTCGGTGTCAAATTGACACAATGATAAACAAATCGATAAAATAACAAGACGAACAGTTACTTTTTGCCATTTTTTTCATTCAAATTGATGAGTTAATATTTACATCTCTCCTTTTTGAGGTTATACGGTTCGCATTAAAAACATTAAAGTCACCAAGTTTTGGACAAATTTACTTACAAATAACAGGACAGTATAACTTATTGCGGAAAAACTGTGTCAAATTGACACGAGGGGCGGATGAGGGTTAATTAGAATTATTATTATTATATTGACATGTTGCACAGTGCGCTAAGGTTTCAGACTTTTATTTGCCACCCTGCGTTGTAAAGACCAATGCATTGTGAAGACATGGCATATTTAGTCATTTGTCTGCTCCATCTGCGTTTCTAGAGGTACACACTTAAGTGAGTTTAATCTCGAGTCTAATCGAGGTCGGGCGAAAGTGTTATCGAAAGAGATACCTCTTCCGATCCATGAAGGGCGTAGATGATGGAGGATGCATTAATGCGTATCGTAAAACTACGTCACTTGTTGCGCGATTTTCTTGAATGCAGCGAAGCTAAATATTCAAGTTGAACTTGCATAACGAGACCATCTAAGGTCGTCGTATTCACAGTCGAATGTAAAACTGATCATTACTGACACTTAACACTGTTATCAAATTGATGGTAAATCTTAATCGTTACTACTTCGGGTAACAGAATCTGTTCAATCGATCCGACAAGTTTAAGAGAGGGATTGTAAAGCGAGGCATAAGTTCTGGAAATATTTTATCGTTATTATAATATTTATTATGATTCGGTTTTCACTCATTTCAATCTTAAGTGCACATCAAATTAACTAAATTGTGCTTGGGAGACTCGTGCGTATAATCTAGTCTAAATAAAGATACAGATATAATAAAATATTGAGAATTGTATCGATTTCAAGGATCATTCGAAGTAACTTTTTTATTTGCGAAAATGTTCTCCGCAGCTTCGTCAACCCTTATGTAGCCAACCAAATTGTATTAGACTATTTAAAACCTTCTCTCTTCGATATATTTGCAGAAATTCTTATTTCAAGACTACAAATTGATGTATTAGCGAGCAAAGAATTCAGAGAAATTTTGTAATATTTTTAGAGGAACGTTAATAAGTTGTTGAAAGAAATGCAGTAAGTGGATACCCAAGTACCCAGTTGGCTACACGAGGGTTAAGGTGTTATTAACGAAAAAAGAACGGACCGATCAGAGCGCGGCTACAAGCCGGAATTCGTCCGCTGTAAGGTAAAGGTACTAGTGAAGTTCTTCACGCGAAAAATAGTAACCACTTACTCTCTCATCAAATAGCGAGAGTCGATGCCTGAAGACACTCTTTAAGTCTTCCAAATTATGTACCAAGGCCACTATTTAAAAAAAGTTTACTTGTACAAATTTAAGAAATGTATTCAAAAATTCAGTAATTGCTTCAGAAGTTGACCACTTTTGAAAATGAAAAATCTAGTAATTGACCTCCTTGATTCGTTAGTAGTTGATTACTTATACTAGAAAGAGGGTTCAAGCAATAATGTTGGGAATCATTTTACTATCATTTAGTTTCAACAATTACCAGCACAAATTACAATTAAAGAATGAAATAAGAAATAAAACAAATCAATTCCATAAAAAGTTTAATTGAGGAACAGATATAGAGAAATTTAACCAACAGATGGTATGGCATCCGAGATTCAGTTTCATCAAAAGTGTACAGCTTATAAAAATCTTATTTTTTATGTTTTCCTATAAAATGGTCAACTACTCGTACATGGTCAACTACTGGTACCTTTACCTTAATCGTTCTCTGATTGGTTCGTGTTTTTCGCGAATAACTCCCGAACAAAGCCACGGAGAACATTTTTGCAAATTATATCAGGAATCATCCCTGTCAAGGAAGTACAAAACTTTAGGACACCCTGAGTACCATAATCGAATCATTAAAAAATACATACACGCATCGTAAACTATTTCCACGCGTTTGTGAACATCGTGCACGTAGAAAATGTTTACAAAAGGGAAAGTATCGTGTGTTTGTAATAAAAAGAAATTGGCTTGACATGTTTTAATAATATAAAGGAGAACCGTAATCCGTTTTGTAAGTTGGACATTAGCCGCCTTCGTTTGTGTAAAATAGCTTTTGAAACTCCTCTTTTTTATGAACGAACAGAACGATTTTGCGTGTACTTCAGTTGCTTTTGTGTTACGAAGCAGTGAAAGGGAAAGGTATAAAGGATTTCCCGAAAAAGTTCATGAAAGGTTTCTGCGGTTTAGGTGGACCATTCGGCTCGTTAAACCGACGAGAGTTAAACAGCTAGGGTGGAATTCGTCTCGAGTGGAAATTACTTTTTCCTCCCTCGTGAGCTTTGCCGGTACTGTAGAAAGTACAAAATGGATTTAACGAGTCGTCTGGATCGAAGGGAACGAGATCCGTGGAGATTAAGCAGCTTCGGTTTTCAGATTATCTCGTGCGCTTCCAGCTTTTGTATGACGTGATAATCAGCTGACGAACAATAGACAGAAATTCATAAAAATGGTAAACATTGTTGTTCCTGAAATCTTGCAAATGTAATTCTCAATTTTTGTAGACCTTAATAAAGTCGAATAAAGTAGAATTTTATTTTCCGCGGTAGTATCCCTTTTAGATCTAAAATAACTAAAAATCGTACTAGTAAGCAATGACTGTGGATTTTTATGGAAAATAAAAATTCCCTAAGTCAATTGTCAGAAATGGAAATTGGATAAAAATGTATTTCTGCTTTTAATCGCTTTAGTAAGTCGAGCAATTACTGTAACAATATTCAAATATTCTTTTAATATATTCACAATTTTGTATTTCAATTGCGCGAAGTCCGCACGAGCTATCTAGTGACAAATATAAAACACGAAAATATTTTTATTCATAAATCGCTTTGCAGTACAGTTTGTGTTGTTACAATTATATTAGTCACTAATATTCCATCGCATTTGATAATAGTTATATTTCTTATTGGTACGACCTTTGATAAAACATAATTTTATTATATTTTTATAAACCATGGAACCATCTTTAACTAAATCGAGGATGTAACTGAATAACAAACATGTCCAATGGATACAGAATTAAATAAATAAAACTATAAACGTGTCGAATGACCCAAAAGCCATTGTAAAATTAATTTCAGAGTTGGGCAAAAATTTTATTGGAATAAAAATTTCGAATGAAGTGGGTTTAAAACTCACTTGGAAAAACCTGATCTATTCGAAATTTTTATTTCGATAAAACTTTTACCCAACTCTGATTAATTAATTACAATTTTCTTGATTGTAAGTTTGATTGTAAGATTGTAAGATTAATTTCAGAGTTGAGCAAAAATTTTATTGGAATAAAAATTTCGAATGAAGTGGGTTTAAAACTCACTTGGAAAAAACCTAATCTATTCGAAATTTTTATTTCGATAAAACTTTTACCCAACTCTGATTAATTAATTACAATTTTCTTGATTGTAAGTTTGATTGTAAGATTGTAAGATTAATTTCAGAGTTGGGCAAAAATCTTATTGGAATAAAAATTTCGAATAAAGTGGGTTTAAAACTCACTTGGAAAAACCTGATCTATTCGAAATTTTTATTTCGATAAAACTTTTACCCAACTCTGATTAATTAATTACAATTTTCTTGATGAAATAGTGTTCTTTCTTTGTAGGTATAGTAGTAGTTGCTCGATAAGTGGGAGCCCTTTAAGCGTGGACTTCGAACGCCCCCGCTCGACTAGCGGTGGGCACAGCGCGCGTGTTATTGACCGCTCGATAACTATGAATCCGGTCTCGAAAGTCGCAAGCTTCTCACTTATCGAGCAGCTACTCTAATTGCTCGAGATTTTCTATAGTGAATCCGTATTAATTTAACTTCGTGTACTCGTGTGTACAGGAATCCAATTAAATTATAAATATAACTATTCTACGATATTCTATTAACTCAAATAAAAACGTAATTCTTCATTGTTTCTCGTAAAATTTATAATAGGGCCAGTTGTCCTGCGTTCGACGTATATACTCGTCATTGCTAGATTTTAATTCCGCAATGTATGAGTGATTTTTAAAATTAAATTCCGTAGTTAAGAGGTTAACCCTTTCTACTCGGAGCTATTTTAATTAGAAAATTAAAGATTTCTTCCGATCTAGAATAATTTAATTCCTTATTTCCGAAATTTTTTGGATACGAATTTGCTACATATAATAGTTCATACAATATCTAAATGTTTAAGAATTGATTAGATACCGATGTATTTAATAATGTCAACAATATTCTGAATAATGGTACAACAATTTTTAGTGGTACCTCATACTTTTTTGTAGGGAATATGTAGCTTCGTCGATTGGTGCAGGAAAAATCATACGATCCCATTTTAAAAAATACTGTATACATATCTCTTCTACTCGTTCACTTACCAAAGCACTCACAAAACCAAATTATGCATCTCTCAAAACCGTTCAATCTTATATAAACATTCTTCGCTACGAATAATAATAATGACGAAACTCGAAGTGGTAATATCTGGTGAACCAGCCTGTAGAACCTGGTGTAGGATAATCGAAAGAATGTCCAGCGCGGGAGATGCGAGGTTGATACAATAAAAATTTTTTCTGAAGTGTAATAGTCCCTGGAAGATTGTCGGCGAGCAGCAACGGGCTACGTTACCGGGTATTTAGTACGAACCCTGCTCCACCCGACACGGATGTAATGCAAGCCGTGCTATAATACGAGACAACGAACACGGGTCGCAAAAAATGTGCAGCATCCCTAGTGCACGAGCGAAGATTCTCAGATGCGTGTACGCGGTCCCGTTCACATCGATTTAATACTTTCCGCAAGCCTCGTGCTTCTTTCGGGTCAGTAACTTCAGAGTAACTCAATATTTAAATGAAAATATCTTCTGAACTAATGATTTTTCACCATCAGCGATTTAGTACCTTTATACAGGGAGTAACTAGTAGCATCGAGTAGTGTATTGTAAAAATTGATTTAAAAAAATTAAATTGACTTCGAAACGCACTAAAAAAATTCGCTAAACAGTACGAAATAATTTCCTTTTCATTTCTATGAATACACGCCAACTGTTAATGCAATTGATTAAAATAAAATATTAAATACAATACAATTTTTTCGTATTGTATTTAATTTCGTGTAAAGTTTGAGTAAAGGAGCCCATTCACAGTCAACCATATTGCGCAACAATTATTGCACACCACGATGTTTACGCAAATTCGCACTGTATTAATTAATCAATCCTTGCCATTCACGGTCAATAATGTTGCGCAATAGACACTGTTGCGCAACATTATTGACCGTGAATGGTAGTGATTGAACATCATGCTGCACAATAATTGTTGCGCAATATGCTTGACAGTGAATGGGGCCTCTTAACAGAAGAATCTTGATAAAATCGTAATTCATTACGATTCACCTTCCTCGGTGCATTACTATATGTTTTAATACGGTCAGATTAAAATGGGACCGAAGGATCGAACATCCGACGAAGACCCCACTACCTGTGCAGCTTCGCTCAATACAACAGTTCACTTTATTTTGAAAATAACGTACAAAAAGATCTCTGATTACTTACTAACTTTTTTAAACGTATTCCTGAGAAAATAAATTTCCTATCTATTTAGGCATAGTACAAATACTACAAAATTTCAATTTACACAAGGCTCTCCCCTTAACACCTTGCCGTTTTTGACGAGCGAGACTAGTGATAAAGATGTTTAACAGAGTCTAACAAAAAAATGAATATTACGCGTTTCATTTTAGATGAATTAAAATTTTATTCGTTTGTAGTCAATATTTAAGCATTAAAATTAATGTAGCCATAGAAAAAATGTACATTTTCTTTTTCTTTCTACGACACTCGTGCATAAAAACGTTTTAACCCTTAGCACTCGAGTGGCGCCTTTGAGGCGTCACTAAAAATTGCTGTACTATTATGTATATAATTGTTAATATTAATAGATATGTTCTGTATCTAAGCAATTGTTAAACATTTAACACTAAACCTACCTGGCAAAATGACCGATTCCAGATCGATTATTTTACAATAATTGTAATAATAAAAATGATTTTATAATAATTGATTGTATTATAATAGGACCCGCACAAAGTCTAAATAAAATCAATCTTGTCATTTTTATAAGGGAACATGCACCCTAGTTACTTTTAAGGCTCTTTAGCTTTTAAGGTTTAGTGTTAAGAGTTGTATGAGGTATTATATCAATTTCATATCTACCAAATTTGAAAAAATCATAGACAATGGAAATATTCTAGGTCACAAGCAACTTTTGATTTTCGAGTTAAAATAGCACCGATTGCAAAGGGTTAATCACTGTAACTGTAAAGAAAATGTCACGGCAAGGTGTTAAACGTTAATACTCTTAAAGTCTTTTAAACTTTTCGCTGTTTGATATTTTACCCACTCAGTTTTGTCAGAAATGCATAAAACATACTCTGAAATAGTGAGTAAAAAGAAATTCCAGTTGCAATGTGTAAATAAACGAAAATCATGTTGAACGCGCTATCTGTTTGCTCGGGTGTGTAGTTTCGAGGAAGTTTGCGGAAACTCTGTCCTCTTGTTTTTCCGTGTGTGCTCGCGCCGAGCTCGACCCCATCGCTACAAGTTGGACTGCCTCGCGAGGCACGGCGCGTGACGTAGATACCTGTCGCGCCTCCATGTTTGCCTCGTCCCGAGTCTGCCTCGGATCGAGTCGCTGCCAGTCGGGTTTCCATCGTGCTTCGGGCTGCCTCACTGCGATCCGCTTGTTCCGTTCAAACGGCTTTTCAAGTGCTCTGGCCTCCATAGCACACGGGTTCGTTCTCGAGCATGGACAACGAGAGGTGTAAAATTTTCATAGAATTATACAGAAGACACCGATCGTTGTGGGACCCGAAACACTTCGACTATCACAACAGCACGATAAGAGAGAACTCATGGAGAGAAATAAGTTCGATTTTAAACTTACCTGTTGCCGATCTCAAAAACAAGATGAGATCTCTAATGGGTACTTATAGAAGAGAAAGATCGCGGCAAAAGAAAAGTCTCATTACTCGGTCAGGTATGTATTCATATAATTAACTCTATTCGCCTGTAGGTGAATAATTACGATCGTAAATTATTTGTTACTCGGTTTTTAAAAACTGAATAGATCGCATTTGTTTTTCTCGTAGGAAAGGGGGACGTTTATGTATCGAGATGGTTCGCTTTCGATTGTTTCGACTTTTTGTCCGATCGGGACAACACGCACCAGGTTATGGAAGTGTTTACTAAAGTAAGTTGTTTGAAGTAGTTGTTTAATAATACTAACACCCTAGATTCGCGAGAAGAATTTGAACTTGCTCGGACATCGCGAATCTTACACCCCCTGTACTTATTGTTAGAAAGTGCGCGGTCGGTAACACTGCTCGCTGCTCGAGACTTCGACCTGTGACTTTGATGCGTATCGATCCGTCGATTGTTATTGAATTCGAAAAATTAAGTTAAAAGTTACGTTCTTTAATGAAACTTTCGTAACGAATTAATGAAGAGTTTCCAATAAAGATTAAACTTATTAAGCTGCTCCAGACTTCGATCTGTGACTTTGATGTGTATCGATCCGTCGATTGTTATTGAATTCGAAAAATTAAGTTAAAAGTTACGTTCTTTAATGAAACTTTCGTAACGAATTAATGAAGAGTTTCCAATAAAGATTAAACTTATTAAGCTGCTCCAGACTTCGACCTGTGACTTTGATGTGTATCGATCCGTCGATTGTTATTGAATTCGAAAAGTTAAGTTAAAAGTTACGTTTTTTAATGAAACTTTCGTAACGAATTAATGAAGAGTTTCCAATAAAGATTAAACTTATTAAGCTGCTCCAGACTTCGACCTGTGACTTTGATGTGTATCGATCCGTCGATTGTTATTGAATTCAAAAAGTTAAGTTAAAAGTTACGTTTTTTAATGAAACTTTCGTAACGAATTAATGAAGAGTTTCCAATAAAGATTAAACTTATTAAGCTGCTCCAGACTTCGATCTGTGACTTCGATGTGTATCGATCCGTCGATTGTTATTGAATTCAAAAAGTTAAGTTAAAAGTTACGTTTTTTAATGAAACTTTAATAACGAATTAATGAAGAGTTTCCAATAAAGATTAACTTATTGGGTTGCAATATAAATTTTCTCAGGTGGAAATCGTGTTTTCGTTTTAATGATTTGGAAATCATTACTTTAAGAGTATTGTTACATTATTTTGACTACATAACTAACACGTATTAGTATACTGCGGATTTTATGGATCTATGGCAAAAATGAGTATTCAGGAGCAACTTGAAACAGTAGAAAGGGTAAAATGATTTAAGAATGCCAACTTATAATGTTCAGCTTGTTCAAATGACTAAAGTGAAAGTAAAATGTCTACTTGGCTGTAGTCGTTCGCAGATAATTTTGATTTCGCATAAAGATCCGCAGTGCACTTGTTAGACTCTAGTGAAATCGTTAAAGAAATGCATCTCGCAAGAAGGAACCAGTTTTACAATATCCAGGAAACGTAAAAATTATCTTGATAATTTGATTTCAAATAAAAACTATGCTTTTGTCCATAGACAGAAGCAGATGTGCCAGTGGACGAACAAAACGGGATGGATATTGCGCACGCCGAAGTTCTGATGGAAACAGTTGACGAAATGCACGCTGGGACCAGTTACAATTCGCCACAAACGAATTGCACCGATCCGCTCGAACTGCCGGCAACATCACCTAAGAAGAAAAGGCGGTTGACCTCACCTCCTAGAGAGGAAGATCACACGCTTGAGAAACTGTTCACTATGCTGCAAGAAAGAATGGACGTGATCAATACAGATCCTTATTTTACGTTTGGCCAACACGTCGCGAACGAATTGCGGAAATACGATGCGCGAACGTTGACGCAAGTGAAGCACGCTATCAATAATATTATTTTCGATGCCGATATGAGAAGGATCCAGCAACAGCTATCTGCGGAAGGAGAGGCGCAAGCTTTGGGACTGTGTACATCTGGATTGGCCGAAACTGCATTCGTCCCCGATTATACGAATACTGCTTTACGCGTAACCCGAAAATCTAGAAAATGAACAGTGTTTCCAAGTACAGTAGAACCTCGATTAACCGGATCCCGATTATAAACAAATATGCGTTTAAACATGATTATATTATGATCGAAAATAAATTTTAAAAAGTAATCATGTTATTTTGGTATACAATGTACATTTCAATTATGTTCCTCGAGTCTCTGTTATCGATCGGGCCTCAATTTATCCGGGCTGTTTGTGTCCCGATTATGCCGGTTAATCGAGGTCCTACTGTATAACCACGTTTTAAATATCTTGTAAAAATGAATGGTTAATAATATATATGCATAGTATTATTATATACATGTATTGTGCATGTTCTATTTTATTGCATTTATTCAATCATTCCTACGATACCCTGCTTTATTGCATTTCAAACTAGTGCACACTGAAACTGAGGTCATCTCGTACACGGATTCGTTAGATCAGGGAAATTGACATGAATTGAGGGAAAGGAGTTAAAAAGTTAAAAGTGGAGACAATAAATTGTTCGTTAGATCCTCTCTGAAACTATGCGTAATAAAAAAAGCGTTCAAATAAATGCTATTAAGTTTAACGAGAGGTATCGCAATAACAAACAATCGATAATACTTTCCATTTCAAAAGATGTTGGGGGTCCCTCTTTCTCCCCCATAAAATTTAATACATTCTGAAATATTAGTCCTCTTTAACCATTTAATTTAAAAAAATTAAGTTGATATCTTCATTAGATTTCGTGAAAACAGTTAGTAACACTTTATCTGGTACACCCTGTAGATACGTTACTGTTTTGGACAAACAGGACGAAACATCACTTTCTCCCGGATTTTGAAGAAATTGAAATATGTTATAAATCTCGACATACGTTACAAGTCTCGTCTTTTCGAGAGCGTCCTTATATTAGTTGGAGTCTCACTGTATGTATACATATGTATGTACATATACAACGTTAACCCCTTGTACTGTAATAACATGATCAGCTCGTAACAAGCAGATTGCGGAAGTACGTATATACATCACTATTAATGATCTCGGTAAAATGATGCTCTATTCAATTGTATGAAAATTGGTGTTTCATCATGTTTATGTCCTATAAATGTTTAAAGTTTGTAAAGATAGAAAGATTGCACCCACCAGAAAAAATATTGTAGTTCTATGCTCTGGAATAAATGAAAAATGAGCATTAAACTAAAGTTTTTATATATTGCTATAAGTAAACATGTATCGATCGATGCGTCAGTCAGTTTTTATATAAAATTTGCATTTTATTGTTGTATATGATATTTGGTCCCCTCAGGGTTGCAAATCCATTTTTACCAATCTCCCCCTTCTTTCCACTCTCTCTATCGCCAAATTTCAGCCTATTTCAGCCTAATTTTCAGCGGGACCTACTTTTTATTACGGTGGGTTCCGAACCACCTTTTTTGCATTTTATATTGTACAGTTATTTGAGAACAATGAAATAGCATTTTTAAAAATTGTTCTTCCCATTTGTCAGTTTTGATTTTGCTAAGCTGTATCGCCCAACGCTGTTCGTAACTAGGGATAATGCAAAGTTATTAGTTTGGTCTGGCTGTGAGCCGCGATAGCACTTTGCTCGTAAATTCTAATAGGGTGCTAAAACTTTATACTAATTTGTAGAGACAATAGCCACATTAGTATTGCTTATTTAATCGATACCAGACTAATGCATCATCCATAAAGTTATAATACAGGATCACTTGCGGGATCACCTTGCACTGCAGACTTCACTCTTCATTTTCATACCACTTTATTGTGGTTGGTATTTTCCTATTTTTTAGTAGCCTTCGATTAACCACACATTGCAATATTAAGAATTTCAAAAGTAAATTTACTTCGACAAGGTCACCTCCACCTTTTTAAACTAGCTGTATTTTTTTAACTGCAATGTGGTTGATATTCTTCCATTTTCTCAGTAGATTTCTAGCAAATTTTAATTAGTAGATTTAAAGCAAATTTACTTCGACAAATAGGTAAGGGCACATTTTTTAAACTCACCGCAATTTCGACAAATTTTTTTGCAAAATTTTCATTAATTAAAGTCGTTTGCTCCATTTACAAAAAAATGTATTCTGATTTCAAGAGTGTGTGGTTAATAATGTGAGTCGCTGTAATTTGTCTGTTTAAATATCGAAATATAAATGTTCCACATTTCTGTTTTCAGGAAAGAGTGCAAGCCAAGGATCCACCATCACATTACCTAGCAAAATTACGTACCTACCTGGATCCAAAAGCGTCGCGAAGCCATCGAGTACGTTACAATCAAAACATTTTTATCTAAATCTTATGTGTTCATCTTTTCGTCTCTTTTACGTTACAACGCGAATTGCACCAAACTAAAGATATAATCATGCATATAGTGAGTAAAATGTAATACACAACGTAACCGAAGAAAACAACACGTTTTGCAGGAAAATAAACTATAAAAACACAACTCAAATGTTTTCGTAAAATACAACTTTCGTTGTCGTTAAATCCAATTTTTGTACAAAAAAATCGTAAATTTTTGTGTGTGAATAAAGTAACATTAGTTGAGTAACTTCCAGCCAGAAAGATATAGTTGAATCTTTGTTGAATTTTTGCAAACCTGTTCAAAACGAGTGTCTAAATAATATTTTGTTTCTAATGTTTCGCTTATTTACATAAGTATGATGGTTCGTTTAAGTACCGCAATTTTCGTGATCGTTTGTCA
The DNA here is from genome assembly GCA_963971365.1 of Lasioglossum villosulum. Classification (NCBI taxonomy): domain Eukaryota; kingdom Metazoa; phylum Arthropoda; class Insecta; order Hymenoptera; family Halictidae; genus Lasioglossum; species Lasioglossum villosulum. The sequence continues at coordinate 32,435,608 of OZ020497.1, forward strand.
AAATAATACTGTACATAAACAAATGTCTCGATTTATTAGTCTTTCGCGAATAATTTTTTTTCGGTTGCGGTTGTATAATGATATTAATGATCCACTATATTCGTGCTGATACACTGACCGAACTCTTTTGTTCTTAAGCTGTGAAAAAATATCGTTTATTTTTGGTTCGTTTTCGCACAACAATACTGAACAACGGATACTAACGATTATATAGACGTATCGTTTCCTTGCGTTTTTCCAGAAAAGAAAGATAGTTGGAGAGTCAACGTCGACACAAGTACTTCGGGATTTGGAAATCTCTTTACGAACGAATCATATAGAGTAAGTTCGAATGATATCTCTTTCGAGATGCAGCAGTACTTACATGTTTCTGAACGGTGATGGTTAGCGTCGAATGCTTTCTTAATTGAAATACGTGGAAAATCTCTAATATGTCTGTTGAATGCATAAATCAGTCGAATACCTTGGCATTCTGTATTTAACCCCTTGCCGTACCACTTTCTTTACAGTTACAGTGATTAAAACGTCTTTGTCCCCAAAAATGTTAAAAGTAAATATTGATTACAAACCAATCAAATTTATTTCATTCAAAAAGGAAACCGTAACATTCATATTTGTTAGACTATGTTAAAATACAGCAAGGGGTTAATCAAGTTATGGAGTGTGAAATACAGTAAATTTTCGTTCTAAGGAAACGGAAATTGCACGATCTAAGACAGGGAGTTCCAACTTATTCCCCTCTGACAACCACAAGGTTCCCACCATTCAGAGTTGGGCAAAAATTTAAAATAAAGTGGACTTAAAACAAAATTTTTATTCAAATCTAATTTTTGTCCAACTCTGCCACCATTCGAATCTCTTCTGACTACTACGTACAGCCGTAGACTTAGTGAATGGGGTGGTAGTGGCCGCGCGGAAGGGAACAGGGATGAAGTTCGACTGTTACAATGTAGGGTAACTGCACCAGTGAATGAACATTTCAGAAATTGTTCAGGAAGATATTTTATATAAAAAAAATGTGTGAATTATAAAGGAATCTCATATATGCCAAATGGCTCCCTATACTTCATTTGTCAAAAATGAATGAACACAAATAAAATGAAATTATTATTATTTGTCTTCATTAAACGTTAAATAGAAAATATAAAAAATACCAGTCAATGAACACTACATTCTAGTAATTTAACAACGATAGTCCAATGAATGAACAAAAAAATTATTAAACAATAATTCAAAATGGCTCCCTATACTTCATTTGTCAAAAACAAATGAACACAAATAAAATGAAATTATTATTATTTGTCTTCATTAAACGTTAAATAGAAAATATAAAAAATACCAGTCAATAAACACTACATTCTAGTAATTGAACAACGATACTCTAATGAATGAACAAAATTACTAAACAATATTCTCCTATTTATTTAACTCTTTAATCACAATTTTATCGCTAGTATGCCGTGCGGGTTCGAATTCGTTGAAATATACAAAAGCGTTTGTTTACTGGTGTCCGTTTATTCACTAGTGCAGTTACCCTATGCGTGTTCTACTATTCATATAACGATAAAGCGTAAGATTGAGGGAAGAACCTAAGCGGGGAAGATGCCTCGAGTAGTTCGCGAGCTACAAGTTGGAACTCCCTGATCTAAGAAAAATGAACATCCCCTCCACTGCGGGGCATGCCCCACTAGAGGCTACAGAAGCTGCCTCGGTTGCCGAACAGCGTAAACATGCCGCGTAATCCGATACTGGGTCGGGTATGCCGGTATGAACCACTACAAACGCAAACAAATTCTGATCAACATCTTCTCATTACCCGTGGTTGTAGAAACGGTTCAATTTGTCGGTTGTTTGGAGAATGGGCTGAAGTTCCCAAATGAAAATATTTAAGAAATCACTAATATCTTTGATTTGAAATAGTCAAATAATTCTGAGAAAAGGAAAATAGAAAGATCTTTTTGTTGGATTAATATTTAGCGTGTAAAATGACAGTAAAGTAACGTGAGCTTACAAAATTGAATTATGCAGGAGTATAAATGGAAACGCGTAAATATTCTGTTTTATTCTGAATAAAAGTTTATTTTTGTAAAATTACCCCCTCACGACACGTATAAACTTCAGATGGGTCAGGGAGTTCCTTGATGAGGAAAACCAAGGCTTGGATGCCCTGATAGACTACCTCAGCTTCAGATTGCTTATGATGAGGCACGAGCAACGTCTTTTAGAATGTCACACGAGCTCCGAAGAAAAATTGCAAACCGGTAAGCATTGGTACGATACCCCCCTACCCACACGAAATACACCAATCCCTATTACACATACAGTGGGTGTAGAAAGTGTTCGTGCACCTTTTAAAATGGAACAACTTTTTTATGATTGTACCAAACGACCTGATTTTTTAGCATCAATTAGAAGCATTGATTGACTAAATGATCTGCAAAAAAGATGTTCCAAAAATTACAATTTCCAAGGTTGCATGGAAAAATAAAAAAAGGCATTTCTTTGAATTTTTTTATTAGGGCCCTTAATGAAAATTTAAAATATACGTTTTGTAGATCTATGTTTGTTACACTCATGCTGAAAATTTTATTTGTTTAATTTAACGTACATGCGAGCTGCAAGCGGTTAAAAATTGTGTAAATTGTAGATTTACACGATGTTTGTAATCTACCTTTATAACTACCATAGATGTACAAAAAATTAATTTTTAATTTTTATTATGGGTCCAAATAAAAATGTTTTAAGAAACGCCATTTTTATTTTTGTTTGTAACCTTGTAATTAATAATCTTTTGGGAAATCTTTTTTGCATATCATTTCATAGCCAATACTTCTAATTAATTATAAAAAATCATGTCGTTCGGTACAATTATGAAAAAGTTCTTCACCAGATTAAAACTTGTGTCCCTACTTTACCTTCCCCTTCTACATTGTTGGACAATATTTAAATAAAAATGTAAATAGCAAACTATTTGTTATTTGGATATTTAAATAAAGAAAAATAAAAAATAATTATTTATTATTTAAGCAAGTCTAAATTCTATAAAGTCTACAATTTAAGTTATCATTTGTATTGACAAACTATTCGATTAAGTATTTATTAATAATTTTGCACAAGAAAATTTCCTCGTTCCTCTCGGGTATTTTTTAAATTATTGACTGTATCGAAAAATATTATACAAAACCTGTAGACCTGGATAGGCTGCATCTTTGATGTATTACTTTTTTTCTTAAAACAAACGGTCTCAAAAAAATCGAGAGAAATGTCATAGTAAAATCAAAAAATATTTTTCTGAAATTTGAAAACCGAGGCGTGTTTTCATTATCGTTTATCAATGAACGTTAACGAAAAATGTATATGTTTTTTAAATCTTATGTACCTCCAAAAAATGTTCAGGTTTTACTTTATTAAAGGTAAAGGTCTACTAAAGAGAACTTCGAAAGCCCTCTGAAATGAACCGTTAAATAAATATGATCGAATCCGTACGATGCGACGTTGTCCGGGCGAGGCAAGCTAAGCGATACGCCTCGGCTGGGCGAGGCAAGCAATGCGATAATGCCGAACAACGCTACGCGCAACGCCTGGCCTCGGCCCGGCCGGGCTGCGGCGCCGAGCTACGCGTTATCGCATTGCCTGCCTCGGCCGGTCGATTCAGAGACAACATCGTACGGATTCGCTTATATTTATTTGATAAGCGCAATGTTCACTTGGAACCAACATGCTCAGAGTCTTCAGGATCGTCTATTCAATTTAAGGTAAAGGTACCAGTAGTTGACCATGTACGACTAGTTGACCATTTCATAGGAAAACATAAAAAACAAGATTTTTATAAGCTGTACACTTTTGATGAAACTGAATCTCGGATGCCATACCATCTGTTGGTTAAATTTCTCTATACTATTCTCTAGTAGAGCTGTGACTTATGAGATACTCGGGTACCCGGGTTACCCGTGAGATACTCGAGTAAACGAAAATTACTCGGGTACCCGGGTACTCGGGCAAACAGCGTTACCCGGATACCCGAGTATTCGGGTAAACAAAAATTACCCGAGTACCCGGGTATCTCATGAATAGACTGCGGATCTTTATGCAAAAAAAATCGTTTGCATCGTTTACAAAGCAATTCGTGTGTTTTTAGGGGGAATAATTAAAAAGTCAATTATTTAATTAATAATGAAATAAGGCATTTTTATTTTTATGTAAAAATACCAACAAGTTCACATTTTCCGGCAATAGACACGTACCTTTCGAAGTAACGATATTGCCAGCTGTGGAAAATACTCTCTCAGAGTAGTTCTCGTAACCAGTTGTGAGACCTCATGGCTGTCTTATGAGATACCCGTGTACCCGGATACTCGGCTATCTCATGGGTACTCGGATACCCGGGTATCTCATATACCCGGGTAAAAGTTCGAGCTCTATTCTCTACTAACTCGCAACATCTACTCTGTTCCTCAATTAAACTTTTTATGGAATTGATTTGTTTTATTTCTTATTTCATTCTTTAATTGTAATTTATGCTGGTAATTGTTGAAACTAAATGATAGTAAAATGATTCCCAGCATTATTGCTTGAACCCTCTTTCTAGTATAAATGGTCAACTACTAACGAATAAAGGAGGTCAATTACTAGATTTTTCATTTTCAAAAGTGGTCAACTTCTGAAGCAATTACTGAATTTGTAAATACATTTCTTAAATTTGTATAAGTAAACTTTTTTTAAATACTGGCCTTGGTACGTAAATTAGAAGACTTAAAGAGTGTCTTCAGGCATCGACTCTCGCTATTTGATGACAGAGTAAGTGGTTACTATTTTTCGCGTGAAGAACTTCTCTTCACTGGTCAACTACTAGTACCTATACCTTACTATAGAACGTTTGAAATTTAAGTCCCCAATTGGGAACAGAATGCAATAGAAGGTTCAAACTTTCTTTGATCCACGCCACTGTAATTTGTTTCGATTCTGTATGACTTCCATCGGCCTCTAAAAGGTTTTGTCAAACACGTATACACATACAGTGGGTAAAAAAAGTATTGGCACACTCTTAAGAAGGCGATAACTTTTTAAATATCGTACGATTTGAATTTTTTTGGGAAGCTAGAGCAATTAGTTTGCCACAGGATGCGAAAAAAAATTTTGTCAAAAATTGCAATTCATCGGAATTATAGCAAAAATACTAAAAGTTGCATTTTACAACTTTTTATGTGGGCCAATATTGAACATTTTAAAAATGCGTTTTGTAGATCTGCGTCAGTTATATGCACTGGTAAAGTTTCATCGAAGTCGGTTGATGCGAAAAAACGACAGGCATTGAAAGATGCAAGAATCTGCAGTTATAGGTCGAAAATCGTGAAAATCTGCAATTTTTAACATATTCAAACGTTTATATTTTCAGAATATGTTTAATTGACACAGGTCTACAAAACGCATTTTTTAAATTTTCAATATTGGCCCACATAAAAAAGTTGTAAAATGCAACTTTTAGTATTTTTGATACAATTCCGATGAATTGCAATTTTTGACAAAATTTTTTCTCACATCCTGTGGCAAACTAATTGCTCTAGCTTCCTAAAAAAATTCAAATCGTATAATACGATATTTAAAATTTTATTTTTAATTATTTTTAAATTAATTTTTACCCACTGTAAATATTTGCGATTTCTTTATTACGGAAAACATCTGAATTAGTTAATGTAAATGCGTTCACTTTCCAGCTGGTTCCGGAGACACTTCACCCCTAAACAATGGATGCCTCAGGCCGCCGCTCCACGAGCTCAAGGATAGTCCTGGTGTTAAAAGGAGATCTCGGCATGTCGCTCGGTTGAATATGGGCGAAGCGAAAGATGACATTCACGTTTGCATACTGTGCATGCGTGCCATTATGAATAACAAGGTGCGAAACTGTATACAGATGAATTGGTACTGGGACTCCGGCTCCGATAAAACGAGCAACTTTGCCAGTTGCTGATTCGTTTCGCCTTCTAATCGACGAAATGGTTGTTCTCAAAATAACACCAATGCTAACTTTATTTTATTTTTATATAATTTTCTTCTTGTGCAACCTTTCTCAAGATATTCGTCACATTTTTTTCGGATTAAAACTAGTCGTTTAGAAACCTCCAAGGGAGTGTTGCTCCGTTAATCCCTTGCTCTACGATACATTTTACGGTTTCGATTAGAACTTTTTTGTAGATCATAATTTTCTAAGAAAAGAAGAAAATTGATATCTATTGTATACCTATACTGTATTATATAATTTTATTTCGGCTTAAAGGAAATTATTAATATACATTTTTATCAGAATCTCGTCACAATCAAAATTCTAGTCTACTTCTTCGAGAACGTATATTTTCGAGACGTTAAGCTGACATCTAAACTCTTGTGTATTGCAATTGATCGAGAACATTTTACGGATCCGCCATCCAGGGATTGTTTTCAACATTCTGATCATAATTTCATTGTTACAAGTATGGAATTTTGTTACAGTACGGTTTCAACATGGTTATTCAGCATCGAGAAGCAATTAATTGCATCGCGCTCAGTCTAATGCACAAAAGTTTAAGGTAAATATATTGTTTCTTCTTCCAATGAAAATTCCAATTGCAAATATGGAAATAAGAATACTGTTGTTGCAGAACGAAAGCCTTAGTGCTAGAGCTTCTTGCTGCTATCTGCCTTGTAAAGGGTGGCCACGAAATTATACTGTCGGCGTTTGACAATTTCAAGGAAGTGTGCTCGGAAAGGCGAAGATTTACAACGCTGATGGCGTACTTCACACAATACGACAGTTTTCACATAGAATTCATGGTCGCCTGTATGCAATTCGTGAACATCGTTGTCCACTCGGTAGAAGATATGAATTTCAGGGTACACTTGCAATATGAATTTACTAAACTCGGACTGGACGAGTATCTGGAGAAACTTAGGCATACAGAGAGTGAGGATTTGCAGGTTGGTAGACAGAATAATTCCTCAGAACATTCAAGTGTTGTTTAAAAATGTATTTCGAGTCTGTCGATCGACTGAAATAAATTTACGTGAATAACATACACGTATAATAACACTGTCCAACAAATTTCAACTTTTTTTATGTTTTCATATAACTAAAGGGTGCATCTTATAGAGTTTTTTGCGCTGATTCCGAATCTGCCCTTAGTTTTTCTCCTACACGCACAGTTTTTGAAAAACATGACTTTGAAAAAAAAACCTATTTTTCAACTTTAAACAAATGTGGTGACGGTATTATAAAAGATATTGAATTGTTCTTTGCAGCAAAAGATTCTGTAGACTTTTCTGAATACGGTGATATCCATTATTAATACGTTATGATTGTTTAAACATTAATAAATAATCATTAAAGACGGAGAGACACCACTTTTGCACCAAATTTTGATGATATTTTTTAAATTATCTCAAAAAATAAGGGTCCAGCGGAGAATTGAAATATACCACGCGATAGAGCAGATTTTTATCTAGAAGATCCACCCCTTCAAGTTAGCAACAAATGACGTTTTTACCTTTCCAGAAAGCAAAATATCATCGTCTGACACGAGTTTAAAGTCACCACATTTGTTTAAAGTTGAAAAATAGGTTTTTTTTTCAAAGTCATGTTTTTCAAAAACTGTGCGTGTAGGAGAAAAACTAAGGGCAGATTCAGAATCAGCGCAAAAAACTCTATAAGATGCACCCTTTAGTTATATGAAAACATTTTTGGTGTTGGACAGTGTAATTTTTTAAGATATTTTTATAACAAATCATATCGCATGAAGCATCCACGTGAATACTAGTCAATACTATCGATTGTTCGGAAACTATCGATAATCAGACTAGATTCAATTAAACGGTATAAATAGAAACATCGTGATCGTTAATAATAAAACGCCAAAAATATATATTACTCCTTTCCAATGTTAATTATGTCAAATTTCAATTCTTATCCTTCAAGATCTTCTGGTTAATTAAACGGGTATGCTAATTACGAATTGTATCTATCCATACGCTCGGCACCTGTGAATCCGACCCAAATGATAATATATATATATATTATTTTCTTCCATAAAATTTTTTAAATAAACTTTACGTCATTTTTATGCGTCTTAATGTAATTGTAAATCAGTACGTTTCGCACAGAACATGAAGGTTAAGAAATCATTTATATTGTCAATGTAATCGATACTCCTCTATTGTTTTGTCTCTCTACACCTGTAACTATGAAAGCAACTAAACGTTTGTATAATAAAATAAAAATCACGTTGGTCGATTAAGAGTTCAAGAATGTTATTCGAATAATTTATTGTCACATTTCATCGCTTTGCAATGCTTTTAAAATATTTAGATTTTTAACTTTCTCCTTAAAGGCAACTTTAATTTCGTTGTTTATTCAAGAGTTCTAAAAATATCGAAAATATAAAGATTCATGTTCTCGTTAACATTGTAGAACACCTAATACTAAATGAAGGAAAGAAAAACTGATTTTAAAACGATTGATTTGTTATCAACCAATATGTACGATTATTGAAAATGAATCTTAAAAATATTCTTAGTAATGAGTTAGCGCAGATTAAGGTTACGTTTGTTTTAATTAAATTATTGCTTAGAAGAATGAAAAAGAAACATGCCCCTTGTATCTTATATTGTTGTTATTTCCACAGGTTCAAATCTCTGCGTATTTAGATAATGTATTCGATGTAGCTGCCTTAATGGAAGACAGCGAAACAAAGACTGCTGCTTTAGAAAAGGTTGCTGAGCTGGAAGATGAACTTGGTCATGTAAGTAAATCGCAGGCTTGTTAACTCGTTCGTTGCTTGAAGAAGTAAATTAATGAAATTTCTTACGCAATAAAAATAGGCTCACGACAGAATGGCAGAATTGGAGAGGGAATCCCTTGCGAAATTAGCGGAATTAGAGACTGAACTAGGTGCACTAAAAGTAGAATACGCTGACGCAGTGGAAGCTCGCCGATCAGTGGAGGAGGAACTCGCAGCCCTGAAAAGACAGAAACAAGATTCTGCTCGAAGACAAAGCGTTTTGGAAAACAAGATCATCGAGTTGGAGACCCTAACGGGTACTCTTACCAAGAGTTCTACTTGTAAATATTTATTTCTTCAATACTTAGATTGTAGTAGGTAGCATATCTCTCGTCATGTAATACAAAAATTTAACAACTACAGGTATTCTCAAAATCAAATACTGAAATGTTCTTTCGCTACTTTAGGAGTGCAATGTTTGCAGGCGAACAAATTGGAGGCAAATTGAAGGCAGAGTTTGTGTAGAGGGCAGGCCGGTCGCACTAAGAGCAGACCGAACCTTGCTCTAAGATTAAATATCGTCTACACGACAGAGTTTTCTCTCGACTTGCTCTTGCATTGCGACTGCAAACTTTGCACTTAAATACAAGATAAATTTTGGTAGCAAATTCGTAGCAAATCAAAAAAAGATTGTTTATGGGTATGGTTTTCACTATACTGCGGTTTTCACGAATTTATAGCAGAATTGAATAGGTCAAATTTGAAATAATAGAAAAATTACAAGAATCTAATAATGTTAACGTATGATTTTCAATTATTTACAATTATTAAAGAAAGACAAACTTATCACATTGAATGCCACGCTATTGAATTACTTAAAACACTATTGTCGTAAAATGAATTTCGCTGCATACTGATTTAACAATGCTGAAATTAACTAAATTACAATGTAACGTGAAAATATCATTATCAACAGTTGTTATATAAAATAATTGCTCCGAACATATCAAAAAGACATTGTAACTGGAGGGTAGGTAGCTGTTCCGTAGTTTCATCCAGTGTTAAATGAAAAGTAATATTTCACCTAGAATAATCTGCATGAATGAAATGAGAAAATATTGGAGAACCATGTTCTATGTTTGAATAAATATCAGCAGGGAATCTTCGAAATGGACCTGCGACGAGTCCTCTGAATAATTCAGACCACGTCACGACACCTACCTTTAATTCGACGCCGTCGCCAACGTTGGAACAAAGTCCGCCGTTGGCTCCTGCACCACCCCCGCCGCCGCCACCTCCGTGTCCACCGCCGCCTCCTATGGCGGCTCTTTCTCCAGGAGATCAAAAAATACCTCCACCTGCGCCTATACCACCACCACCTGCCGGCATGATGCAAGCACCGGATGGAGCAATGACTATTAAACGAAAGGTGTGTGCGTCGCTTAAAATCATACTCGACATACTAGTTATTTCATATTTAGTCAGTAACCTGTGCAAGTATCGGTTGTTTCAAAATCATACGTACGAGTTCGTCAGAGAATTCCCCCGAAAGAGGAACACAGCAGCCTTGGTAAATCTAATAAAAACGTCTAAAACGTATGAAACTGAATGGATCTTCGATTCAAATAATTGTGCCGAAAAGTCCACACAAACAACTAAATAAATTTTTTATTACATTACACATTAAATTTGTAGTTGCACAGTTACTTACATACACTGATACTGGTGGAGGTTGCTAATGTTCCGGTTCGGTGAGCACCAATCAAAGTAGACTTTTTTAATTGCGCGGCCGAACAATTAAAAAAACTGTGAAGAGCGTGTGCCATATTCCATTCAGGTTGTAACTTGTATCGCTGTGGATGTTACTAGTGTGTTTCTTAATTTCCAATGATTCCTGGTATTTTCTGAAATAATATCCCTTAGTTCTGGCTATTAAAAGAATCATATATTATTGGTACTAGTTTGACATCTCGTTTGGTCCCCATAAGATAGAACTTGGATTTTAAGTATTTTTTAATACACTTACCCTGTAATCGTTATTTCATTTATATTTATTTGTTGCAGGTTCAAACGAAGTATAAGCTGCCTACGCTCAATTGGATCGCCTTAAAGCCTAACCAAGTCCGAGGCACCATTTTTAACGAATTGGATGACGATCGATTGCATAATTACATAGACTTCTCCGATTTCGAAGAAAGATTCAAAATTGGTATGGGAGGTCACATAGCTAACGGTACAAACGAAATTGACGGACTTCATAGTTTCCCTAGTAAACGCTTCAAGAAACCGGAAAATGTATCCCTTTTAGAACATACTAGATTACGAAATATTGGTACGTACGTCTAAAATTATAATGCGTTCCTTTTGCGATTAGAAACCTTGATCTATATATCCTTTCCCTTTTGTATTATTCTAGCTATATCGCGAAGAAAAATGGAAATGCCGGTAGAAAAAGTCATCTCAGCTGTGAACGCTTTAGACTTGAAAGTGCTTTCACTGGAAAATGTGGAGTTACTGCAACGTATGGTGCCTACGGATCAAGAAGTATGTTGTATTCCTTTTTAAAATTAAGTAGAGACATGCTAATTGCCTGCTGATCTAGCTTAACTTGATACGCTTGTTTGGTGTACTTAAATACAAATTGTATGGTTCTACCAATGTCTCAATATTAAACAAAATTAATTTGTTATTTCTAATATCATGAATACAGTTTCACCTAAAGCTTCACGAATATGGACATTAAAGTTATTGTCATCTTCATTTTATTTAAGGAGACATATATGAACAAAAACATAGAAAGCTAAAAAATATATTATGTTGTAGATCAAAGCATATAGGGAGTACATCATAGAGAAAAAGAATGTAAATCTTCTGACCGAAGAGGATAAATTTTTAATGCAACTGGGTAAAGTGGAAAGGATATCTACCAAGTTGTCCATTATGAACTACATTGGAAACTTTTTTGACAATTTACACCTTATTACTCCACAAATATATGCTGTGATATCCGCATCGAGTTCCGTCAAGAGTTCGAAGAAACTTAGAGCAGTATTAGAAATAATTCTTGCTTTTGGGAACTATTTAAATAGTAGTAAACGAGGGCCAGCGTATGGATTTAAACTGCAGAGCTTAGATACACTGCTCGACACGAAATCGACAGATAAGAGAATGTGTCTCTTACATTATATCGTAGCTACGATACGAGTCAAGTTCCCAGAACTTATTAATTTCGAATCTGAGCTTATGTATATCGATAAAGCTGCAACAGGTACGTCTACTAATATTTTAATTATATTTGTTTCTAAGACTTCTGCTTCAAATAATTTAATTTAATCTATCGAAAATACTTCTCTATTATTATATTATACAGCATTATTTTACTTTTCCGATTTTAGTTTCGCTAGAAAATATAACTACAGACGTCCATGAGTTGGAGAAGGGTATGGATCTTGTAAAGAAAGAATTCGAACTTCGTGGTAAAGAAAAACATAACACGGTACTGCGAGATTTTTTGAATAACTCTGAAGAAAAGTTACGTCGGTTAAAATCAGATGCTCGAACTGCTGGTGACGCGTTTCGAGAATGCGTTGAATTCTTCGGAGAAAGTCCGAGACAAGTCGACGCTAATACCTTCTTCTCCCTTCTTGTTAGATTCGCAAGGGCATTTAAGGTAAGCATTTGTTATATTAATTTAGTGCTTATAAAATATTGTTCTCTCCTAATCTTCTCTTCTAATCAGAAAACCTTACTGTATACTGATTTTTGTTACCAAAGAACTTTTAACGGGTCTTTGCAGAATTAAGTAATTAGACTGCGAACCTTTATGCAAAATACAAACTTTCTACCTGAATCGTAAGCTAGGGTGAAATAAATATTTAATTCCTTGCTCAATGTGTTTGACAGGTTGAAAACAGTATAGTAGTAGATTTAAATTCTTCAAATCTTTTACTTCCAAAGATTAGACCTGTCCATTTTTATCATAAATGCATAAAATCCACAGTCTATCATAATTAATATACACGGAAAGGTCAGGAAAAAATAAATGAATAAATTCATAAATATTTTTCTGGAGACTGGAGAAATGGTATGGAAATAATTGTTGACTTTAGAATTTTTCAAGTTTATCAAAGTAGTCTACGACCTGTCATTTTTAAACGACAAAAATTACTGTTACTACAAATTGAAATAGTCTAAATGTTTCAGAAACTTGAATAGCAAATTTTACATGGTTCCACTTATGGTTAACTTATATTGTTGTAAAAATTGAATAAAAGAGTAGCAATTAGAAAATCAGATACTAAAATCATAGTGGCAATCACATCTTTATAGTTTAAATTTAAAGAAACACAACATACGACCAATTAAAGCGTATTGGCGAATCGCTAATGTTGTAATTGAAAAGAAAAGATAATGCAAAGCCAAGCTCTTTTTACAGGCTGCGGATCAAGAAAATGAACAACGTCGTAGGTTGGAAGCTGCTGCTGCGGAGGCTTTAAATACTTCGGAGGAAGTCGTTAAACGAAATAAATTAAACCAAAAGAAACAGCAGGTATATTTTAGTTGTTATATATTCATTTTTTTAATTTTCGGGTAAACGAAATCACAGTCGTTTTATCTGTTTTCTTCTCATAATATTTTGCACGTTATGCATTCACTATTGTGTATTTAGAATAATTTTATTTTCATATTAACAAATACCTTGTTGCAACATACAAGTGATTATTACGTAGTTGCATCCGATACGTGTTGTCTACTTTCCTTTCGCTAAGCTTATTAACTTTTTCCTATAACTTTATGATTTTTACATTATTAAATGCTTCACTCGTAGTGAAATTGTTATTTCGTACGTTTGTAATATGTATACAATAACTTCGTATACTGGAAACTATGTTTATTGCATCGAATTAATTTTTTAGTTCATTGCACTTTCCACCGCACTCTTTAATTTCATAGACATTTCTATGTTTAATTTACTTCAATCATTTTTATTACATTTATACATAACTACATAAACACACTTTCACATATACTTCCCCCTTCTCTCATTCTCTCTCAACATCGATGCTACGAACCTCTTGTTTATGTTTATTTATTAATTGATTCTCATTTTAATATTTCAATTTTGATTTTGCATCAACACAATAACAGTAATAATTTGTGTAACATTTGATAAACAAATGTACAATTATGTAGACTCGAGAGTTATGTCATAGTGAAATGTAGGAAGCATCAATCATATCTCTATTTTGAAGAGATATCAGATATAAATATACCATACATGCGTATAAGAAAAGACTATAGTAATTCTTTGTTATTTCTTATCATTGCTAACAATAAGTTCAACTTTTTCATGATTACCAAGCTCGGTATTTTCGTAGAATTTGTGTATTCGTACGATATTGATTTTTGATTGACATTCTCCGCTACCTGTAAAGTTTTTCAATAACAAACAAACTTCGTTAAAAATCGGTTATCAAAAGAAATTGTTTGATGCTTCCACCTTGTACGTGTGGCATGAGATTATCAGCTTACATTCCAAAGCATAGCAGTGCAATTTCAAACATATTTGTTTATTTCGAAATGAACTTATTCATTTTGTATAACAACGCATGTTTTATGCTTTACAAAAGAAGTGATTGCCTATCTTTACACTTCTATAACATTACTAGTCATTAATACAGTGCAGTTCAGGGAAACATTATCTATTGTTACTGTGTGGAACATTTTGATTAATTTGTAACTGATCTTGACGACGGTATTACATTCGAAAAGTCAGCTTTTTAATAATAAACGCGGAATACAATAATTACCTTCACTAACAAGGATATGTTACAGCAGTACAATAATAGATTTCAACCAAATATTTGTTGTATTTAGAACAAAAATACTTGGGCATAATATATATTTAATTACAATGTTCAACAACAATTTTGTTATTTTTATAAATTTTGATTTGCTGAATACTTCGAAATTTGTTGACACTGTGTAATTAAAAATTTCTTCTGCTTTAATTGTAAAAGTTATAGAAATGCTTCTCACGTAGAATGATCCTGCAGGTTCTTCTGTCTAGAGCAGCATATTTTTTCATAATATTATCAACATTTAGATACGTTTAAGCGACGTCTAAAGAGCGCAGCAAACCAATTGTTCTAATTTCTCAAAAAAGTTCAAATCGTATGGTCAAATATTAAAAATGTCATCGTTAGGAGTGTGTGGGTACCCGAAATTGAGTACTAGCACACCTCTAGTTATCGTCTTTTTAAAAGTGTCTGAACATTAGTGGAAGTCACTGAACGTTGCCCTCAAAGTATTTATCCGGAAATAAAATTTTTACTAATAATACATAATCGCAAAAATATTTATAAACATGTCCGTGTCATTGTTTTGTAATACAAAAAATATGGTTGAAACCGACGACATCACTGCCACTTCCTTAAACGTATCCAAGTAAAAAAAAAAGAGAAGTGAAAACGTTTGGAAATAATTATCACAAACTTCAATGCTCCCGCGGATCTTAATTTTCAAGGCATTTCTTTTCGCTGCATGTTGTGAGATAGCATGATATATTGCAGGGATTATTTACATATAATTATAATGATTATTATTTCGAGAGTGCTCTTTTTCGCATTATTTTCGTTTTTCTTATTCTGAACAGACGAAATGTCTATAAAGATATCTCACGAACATCTATTTTTCTTATTTGTTACATATTTATTTGGATTTAAAGTCACCGAAATTTTGCTGTAACACGAACAAGAGTCTGTTACACCGGCATCTTAATGAACTGGAGCTCAGAACGTAACAATATAGTGAACGTAACAATTCACAACATGTAAGTCTGTGCTCACTCACTTCCTCCTAATAACATATATTTAATGATTCTACTAGCACATACACTGCACTCTTAAACAACACATGTATAGGTTCAGCTTTTATTATCTGTGCGGAAAACAATACAGAAAACTGTACACCACGTTCGAAAACAGTTCTCAGATAAATCTTACGTCGTCATATACAAAATCCTTTTGATAACATGTACAGTAATCAATATTTATATGAAAAAGTAAGTCAGAGATACTATAAGAATTTATTTTCAGGTTTTTCGAACTCCAAATTCACCCTTTTGCAAGTCAAATACAATTGCAATAAATAAATAACTGATAAACTCATTTTCTTTTTAAATTTTCACTCGGACGACTTTCACATAATTGCGGGCACATGTTTGGAATCTAAATCTAAGTAACTAAATCTAAACAAACCACTAATTAATTTTAAATACTTTTAATGGTTGAAAGGATGAATTTGTAGTACAAAATCTGTAATCTCTTGAAAGTAAAAGGTACTTGTCTTGAAAAGTTAAACTTCTAGTCCGTTACAATTAATATGTCAGTGAATCTTTTCAAATGTGTATATTTTTGACTTATTGGAAAAAATTTGTTAGTATATATTAATGATCATTTATTCCGTTTCAACAGGAGTTACTGTGAACCTATTGCGAATAAAACTATTGTGAATAAAAAAATTCCCAGGAACTAAGAAAGACATTTTGTTCAATATAATGATACACTCGAATCGTTTATATTTAAAATCGTTGAACTGAAGTACAATATATGTCTGAATCATGTTTTTCATAAATGGAATTTATTGTGATAATATCTTGCAAGTATTTTTGACTTACTTTTTTTAATTAAAACCACCAACGGTTTTAGCGCCGTAGATATCAAGCCATAGTTTAGAAACATCATTTGCTACCGATAAGATAACATTTTTGTTTCGATCAATTATTTTACCATCTTCCAAAATTTATTAAAAAACATGAAGTATGGCAATGGTACTCGTATTTCATTCTCCCGAATTCTGGAATAATCGAAGAGATTCAATGAAAAGTTACAAAGATTGGTGTTATTTAACCCATGAACTGTTTTCCCTAATCCGTGGTATAGACACATATCCATTCGATTGCTGCAATTAAGAGAGAATTAAAAGATGCATCGGCATGTGTTCTAGCTTGCATTGATGTTGCCTGAGAGAAGTCCTCTATTATCACTTTCCTATGCTACTGCCAAGAATCTCATAGAATAGACGCATATGAATTAACGGTACAACAGTTGAGAATTTGAAATTACATTAGATGTACTTGATATTAATTATTGATAATAAGAAAATCTAGCTATGAATAAAACTTTTATCTCTAAGATACACATTGGTAGCCATAGAAATTGCACCGCTATAAATAATGTTAACATTATCGGTTTAAGGGGGTAGCGTCTTTTCATTTCTCAATAATGCAAAGATGAGGTTTTTCAGTAGTGAAAAGCGCTGCGTTTGCAATTCTTAAAAAATGAGTCCACCCCCTTAACCTTACGCGCAGAAAGCTTTTATGTTATAGGTTTTGCACTCCGAATTCACCCTTTTGTAAGTCAAATCGAACCTTTTGCGAATCAATTTTATCCTTTTGCAAATCAATTTCATCCTTCTGCAAAGCAATTTCACCCTTTTGCAAATCAATTTCATCCATTAAGAACATTTTAAATTATTTATTTATTGAAACAGAATAAAAAAAGTAAATTTAAATTTAATTAATTAATTAAATTCAATAAATAAAGTTATTTAATTAATTTAATTAAATTAATTAGAAATCAATATAAAACACTTTTAGTAATCAATTTCCGAATAACCCACTTTTTATTTCATTTACTCCATTTCCTTATAAATGCGTAAAGATCAGTTTAATGATAAGCGTCATCATTATACACTTGCCTTTATCAATGATAAAAATATTTTTCATATTAGAAATATGAATAATTATAATTAATAGACGCTCAAATAATTTTTGCCAGGAGTAGTACTAAAACTAAACGAAGTCGATGATAAAAGAGATCTTTTCACTGTTAAAAAGAATATTTCCAATTGGTGTTTATTGTTAGCACATTTTCAGATAATTCATCGTTGTAGTGTCTAAATAAGTAAATTTGTTATATGGGTATTAATCTGTAGACAAGCGACTAATAAACGATTGTGACTTTGCAGGACGCTGTGATAAACGAATTGAAAAACAAAACGAGGTTGGTTCAGGAGAAGAAACTGTTGCAGCAAGATGAAGTTTACAATGGTGCTCTGGAGGACATTCTTCTTGGGCTCAGGTCAGAACCGTATCGGCGAGCGGACGCGGTCAGGCGTAGTCAACGTAGACGCATCGATAATCACAGACTCTCTCGCACTGCTGAAGAATTAGAGCTTTAATCCCGTCTTTCGTTCAATTTTTGACACACAAATTTTTCCTTCGAAATAAAAGAATACGTACTACACCTTCACTATAATTTCTTGATAACGTGTCAAATATCTCTTTCACGGCAGGGTATTTTTCTCCTAAACATTATTCTACCCCTAACAAAAATTAATTATTCAAATATTGAAAATAATTATTCATATTTTCAATGTGGAAAATATATTTTCATTGCCGATGAAAGCAAACGCAATAATGAAACATTAATATATAAACGTTTGCTTTTTCACAATGTACAGAACGAGCCAATTAGACTCTCAAAATTTCTCCATCGTTCGAGATATTAAAAACTGTTCCATTGCTTTGTTATGCTATTAAATTTCTCCGTAATATTCACATAGAGCTAGGTAAATTGTTATTGTATACTTAGTAAAAAAATAAGAGAACGCGGTATTTTTTAAATATTTTTCCAAGATACCATGAAATACATATTTTTTGTATTTAATACGCGTTTAATTAATTTGTTGAATAATTTTTGCCAGGGGTGGTACTCGATTTGATGACGGTTACCATTTGAAGCAACAATAATACATTTTGCATGCGAAACGTTGTGCGTGAAGACTCATAGAGAAAATTGTAAAATGTAATTATTCATATTTTTGACATCTATATTTACTTTTAAAAAAGAGTAAACAACTGCGAAGCAGGAAAATGTTAGAAATACGTATGAGGTAGATGAATATATATATATTATTTATAATGGATCCAGCTTGATAATTATAATCCACTAGCAACGAGACAGTTGAAATTACTTTTTAATAAGCTGTACACGAACATCTCTACACTTTTAGGAGAATCGGAACACACTTGTTGATATGAGTATAGGATTGTGTGTATAAAAAACTTCAAATTACCGAACGTGAAAGAGTTAATTGCGCGAATTATCTTCAAAAAGATTTATAGTATGTGCAATTGTAAAAATCATAAAACAAGAAGAACTGTTCGATATTTATACGTGCAGATTGTCGCAGATTGTGTAATATAACGAAGAAGAAAACTGATATACTTGCGGACAATGAATCAAACGAAAAGAATTAAATTTCTTTGTTTGTTGAGGCCTCGATCTTCAAACAATTGAGTTTGCAAATTTGTTGGGTGCATTAGTATTTAAAAGCATAGAAGTAAAGTAAAGAAGTAAGTTCAATGCAAAATAGGAAAGTTATTGATTTTTCATCCTTTTTTTTTACAGAACTTTTACTAATGTATTCGTGAGATTTTTCTAATTAAAATGAGTTTAAATATAATTCGGACCATATTTACTTATTTGAAGTGTGATCATAACTCGCTACGATGTAGGTAAATATGATTGAAACTCTGTCGAGTTTGGTCTTTTTTAACCAGGGAAATCTCACAAATATGTTAGTGGAAGTTTTGGAGTAAAGCCGATAAGTCATTAACAGATATGTTAGTCGATTCCTATTGATTCACACATACCTGATAACTAGAACAGAGGTTGTTTATGCAATTTTCCATTTTTCTAGGTAATTTTTAAGTGAAAGTGGAATTGAAGAAAAGCTTATTTTCAGCGGTAGTAGTCTTTGTCTTATACATTTTCGAACATATTCAGATGCCATAAATATAGACACATCCGCAATCCACTAATAAATTTTTAAACTTGGTTTTTTTGAAGCGAAGCTTCAAATGAAAAAGATTTGTATTCCTTTCTTCGATTCGTTTTGTTCGCGTGCATCTCTGCGAGATACTGTATAAGTTACTTCTACAATTCTATGTACATTCACCAAGATTTAGACCTTCGATAACAGGTACAATTGTTTCGTTAGAATTTTTAGTAAACGCGGTGACGAAGCACCGTCATTTTAGTAGTTGTTTAATGTGTTTCCTGTTATATATAAAACGTTAGTAAGAATCTCAGTTAAATATGCATATTCAAAAAAAGAAATTGTATAATTATTTTTGCATTGTTTTCCACAACTAATAGACTCGAAAATTGTTCCCAGTTAATTATTGTTGATTGTTATATGCGCTTGAGATATTTATAATTTGTAAATTTAAGTAATATGTGTTAGTCATTTGTTCGCGAGAGAGAGAGAGAGAGAGAGAGTTTCCAAGGAAAAGAAGCTGATGAAAAATTGTGAAATACGAAGCGCATTTATTTCGAAGTCGTGTTTAAGTATTAATTTATATGTGTATGAAACGACTGCCGATAAACTACAGGTACTAATTAAGTCACATTCCATGGATCTAAGAAACCAAATCACCTCATGCAGTTTTTTAACGACAGAATCACTATTTTGCACACAAATATGTAAGAAAAGGTTACATATACTTGAAAGCGCTATAACTTCTAAAGTTCCAAAATGCAAATTTTTACAGGATATTTTTCTGAAGATTGAAAGAGTCAATTGTCTTTTAATCTTCATTTAAAAAAAAAACCGTACAATTAAGTAGCAAACGGACGGTAGCGCAGTTTAGATTTGTCAAGAAACTTTTTAAAGAATCTACTGTTTTGTAAAATACGTAACACATAGAGTTAGCACAAACTTAGTACATTCCGTCAGGACCTCAAAATACGCTCAACATATCAATAAATACAAACTAGAATATAACACAGTCGTTTCTACTATAACGCACATAATTGAACATTTCAGCTGCGTTTCGCACGAACGAAATAAAATGAAAGAAAATAGAAATAGGGAGTACGGCATGTGTCGGCGAAATTCAGGATAATAATCAAACAGATAAAGCAATTTAAATCTTCAGGCATTGCAGTATATTTGAAAAAAAGATGACACTATGAAACGATACAGTTATTTTTCGAATATTTTTTACGTAAACGCGAATAAAGTGAAGTTCTTCTAAATCAAACAGTATGATCGTATATTTTCAAACTGCGACCGATTCGTAAAAACTGAGCCTGAATCGGTGTAGTTGCACATCACTGCATAATGAACGCGTTATAGTTCGCTTGACTGCAGTAACAGTTGTTCGCGTTGTCCATTGCCGAATAACCCAAGATATACATTATGGATATCAGAAAAATAACTAATTATACGATTTATCTTTCGAAGTATGTATTTTGAAACGTATTGCCAAGCAACATTATGCGCAAACTTTCTACATGCCTTTTTCTGGGTAGCTTTTACATATCCCAAATTTTTTCGAGGATAATGAAATTGTATTTTCACTTTTGTACGGTTTTGATATTATATGCGTATAAGTGGGACTTGGGTCGGTTGGAACCTAAGAGACAATATTAAATTTAAAAAGTAAAATGTAAGACAACACGCTCGCACACCATACAACTACAGACGTATCTGTTATCTTGCTTTTCTTAAAATCGCTATATAATGATATCAATTCCACACTTGTTTCGATGAAATTTTATTCGAATTGTGTAATTCAAGCATTATCACTGCGTAAAAGTGATCGTGATAACACCATTCATAGTCACCATTACTGCACTCGTTGTAGTCTTCAGTTTGACAGCACTGTGACTGTTTATTCTTGATTTCGATACACGCACTCGAGACGAACGAACCGACTCATTGCCCCGCTGAAACCAACTGATATATTTTTAATATTTTCGACTCGATAGTTCGAATCCCGGCTGAATCCTGAAAATTCGTGGGTATTTGAGTCGGTTGGAACGTAAGAGTACATATATATATTATCAATAAAGCAATGTAAATATAACTGTAATATATTCAATGCGCCGGTATAGTTCTAAAGGAATGTAATTACTACTAATAGTAGACGAATTGACAATGTGATGTTTAGATAAGTATAACATCTATATGTTATTAATATTGTGTAAGTAATATTACTCGTTGCTGAACTGCAAAGGAAAATTTTCAATCGATTGCAGCAAAAACAATAACGTATCTTATGTATTTTGTTTTGCAAAAGTGTAAATATTGTGCATTTTATTGAATAAGTTATGCTAAATAGGCATGTGCTTCACTTTGTATAAAATTTATTACAAATAAAAACGATACCAATGTACTATTCATACATTATTCTCCAAGTTTGCGACGCTTCTCCGCAGGCCTTACTTCTCAAATAAATGCAAGATTTACTAAACTATATAAAGGTAAAGAATAATTTATAGTAAATATTCTTTTTTTCTAAAGTTTTATTTTATTTATTGTTTATGCGAATAGACTACATTATTACAATATTTCATGTAAAATATGTTTATATACAAATATACAATATACAAAAGGCACAATATATCTACATTCTTTAGATCATGTATAGCAAAATGCATATAAAGTTGACCTATACGCGATCAAACATGATTGTACATCATGTTTAACAAATATGTGATTGACTGTTGCTGCTTAACATAAATTTTTCTTTATATTTGTGACGTATGCAAACTCACATACTGTCAGCATGATGATTACGCAAGCAATCCACTTAATGCTAGAGCTCCAGACTACATTATATGCAAGAATATTTTCAAAAGTTTGCAGTCGCTACGCTTGTATAAACACTGCATCGTAATTAGGTAAAACTGTGTTTTTAGTTTTTGAAAAGGAAATGCTTGTATTCACATATAAACGTTTACAGTCCATTGGAAATCAAAAATATTTCTTTAGTTTGTTCTTGTAAACGGCTTTATAAACGTACAAACATTCGATCTCTTAACATCTATACAAGAGAAATGGATATTATTCGGAGCCCTACTTAAGGCAGTTAAATTAAAGTGTTTGTGCAAGCATCATGATTGGCGAGTACGTTTAATTATTTATAAATTGCTTAAAATAAAATATTCATATGTGTAAACGAATATCGATTTGTACGTTTTGCAGCGTATCAAAAAATTGTTTTTTCTATGAAACTTTTGAAAATAGCATCTAAACAGTTCGCCACTTAGAAAAAGGTTCTCTATCGATTTCGTTAAACATTATCGACGAGTTTTACAAAAAATATTGTCGTTCTAATATTTGTTCGATTCAATTGAAAACCAAGAACAGATCTAGCACTATTTATAAATACTACTCAATGTTTTAGTCTTATAAAAGTTCAGTACCCAAAATTCATCTTCATAAATGAAAATAAATTTATATTTATCGTATAATTACTTCCATTAACACGGCTAAATATTCGTTGTTAGTCTATTCGAAGCGAGATTGCTTTTACGACGGTTGAAACAATAATTACATGTTTAAACATAATTTCACATATTTACAATAAATTATAAATAACGCTTCCCCTCAGTTTTGTTCGTTGTAAATACTATCTGTCTTTTTCAATTCAATATTACCGTTTATGGCCGTTTGCAAGTGTTCATCGTTTCCCATGATTTGAGAATGTAGGTATGCGTGTAAAAGTACCTAATGCAAGTATAATACAAATCATAATAAAGTCGTTTTAAACGTAAATATATTGGGTTGGCAGGAAAGTGATTTCCTGTATTTTAAGGTGAAATAAAACCGAACTTGTTTATTCAAGCGTTGAACTTTCATCGATAAAATATTTACCTTGTTCTTTTTGGCAAAAGATCATTGAACAAAAGCTAGAATATCTTATTCATTAAAAATCATTGCTCGAATCAAAACATTCGGCTCTTTACACCATAAAATACTGAAATTACTTCCTTGCCAATCCAATATATGTATATATATTTATATATAACACTGATGTATCATCGTCAACGATATCGTAACCATAGAATATCTAAATTCCATTTATTTCTTTTCACATATATAGACTGAAATGTGTAAAATCGATTAAGTTGAACAGATTAAAATAATCTCTCTGCACCTCTAAAAATATAAAAATTATTTTCTCCTCGTTTTTTCGCGACGTTCTATCACAAAGTTGCTATGCTTTCACAGTCCGCATATTATAATAAAACGTTTTTCAACATGTACGCGTACAACGTGCGATGTTTCATCATTCTTCTTCGCTTTATTTTTCTCCTTCGCAATAGCACGGCAGAAAACTTGCATGATACATAGTGTGATGTGATCGGTATATAAAAAGCATTCAGTAACATTCTCATTTCTCGTAGCAAATAAATTTGTAACAAAGTCAACAGTACTCGTTCTGAATTGATTACAAAAATATACATGTGTTATACTTTTAAGTCTTCAATGAAATGAACTGTATATATGTAAAAAAACGACCTAAGTATCATGAAAATTTTCTATTAAATTAGCGACGTTTTACATACACATTATATCTACATGGACTCTCCTAGCGTAATTATCAAGAGTATATTTCCCTCTAAAATATTTCTGTAAAAGTTCCAAATGTTTATTCTTAATGAGTGTTGATAGAGCAAAGGCCTTGAAAACCGGATGCCCAGGCATTCAATTATTAACAAATTAATACCTAAAATATCCAGGTAGCTGTACCATTGCTATGAACCGATTGCGCATCATAATTCATGGGATATTGATAATTACCCAGTAAAAACAATTTTTCATATAAAATTTGTTTGTTTACTAGGAATATAATGTACTTAATAGTATCTCATCACACGAAAATATTAAAAAATAACGATATTAATACAAGTCGGTAAACTTATTGTACCAAAGATATCAGTACACTATGATAAATTGTTTATTCAACTCCAAATTCTACGTAATTCTAGCAATAAATTTGTATCGATTTAATAACTAGAGAAATCTTAATGAAAATGATTGATATACCAAAACGTTTCCAGACAAACTATATTTTTTATGCACAATTATAAAACCAGACTGTGATGACTGTTACATAATTCTCAGATGTGTTCTACTATCTTAAAATTCCAGGTAAAGACCTATAATTAACTTTCTTTCTTTTTCTAATAAAAATTCTTAAAAAATCCTTATACAATGTGATTTATTTCACTGGAAGTATTCATTATTATGAAGATACACAATAGCATTAGATGACTGTTTTTCCAATGTTTACATTTTTATTTGCTAACATTTTTTCACTTAGTTTTAACATGCAGTGTGCCTGTAAATTTGTACTTCTAGGTTAAATTCACTTTATGTACTGAAATTTGTATAAATTATTATAAAAACAGTTTACATTCGTGTACTCGATACTTCGTTTAGGAACAATAATATTATCCGTCAACGCCTCTTCTTGAATTTATATTACTATACTTTTTAATTTCGTTACTTAAAAAAATAGTTTAACCAGGTAATTACAATTTTCAGTACATAGTTAACCATAACTATCGTACCTGTATGTACAAACTTGTATTAATTGATTAATTAGATACTCGAATACCTGTAAAACCAGTTTAATCAATGGCCCCATTGATAGATAGGTTCTGTATATATGCAGGACATAAAAATTGTATAAAATTTTTTTATATAATCTTTCAAAATAATACTCGATTTCAGACAGTAATAATTCACCTACATTATAAAAATGTGGTATAATTTAAAAACGCTCTAAGCATATCGATTAAAGTGGACCTGATTAACTTTATAGGAATGTAAAAACATCAGTTAAAGAAAAATACACCAATTATCAAAGTTATACAATATCTTTGCACGATACAGACCATGCAAAAATTTCAACTCTTCCTAATATGTTGTATCTTTATGCTATGCCTATAACTTCTTATATACAAACACAACAAAATATTGATTCTCATCTGGTTTAGAACAACTGATAGATCGATGACAATACTTTTAAGTATTCTTCATTTCCATTTCTTCCTTAGAAGGAGCGGAAGAATCAAAGATTTTATGTAATACTTAATACATGATCGAAACTGCAGATTAAAATTGTGTGCATGAATAGAAATATATATATCCAAGAATATTTATGATGTTACGCATTGTATTAAGCTAATGGAAAATAAGTTACGTAGAGGTTCATTAGGTTTACTTAAAACTCTTTGGTTTCATCATATGCATTATTACATAAAATCCTTGGTTATAGCAATATTTATAAATTAAATTCAAAATGTTGTTATATCTATTATAATGAAATTTTGATTGGTATGATTTTCAGATCAAAATAAAAATATATAACTTATTCGATTAAATTGTTACAATCCGATAGTCCTATTTTAATAATATTAGGTATTGCTGACTGTCGTATTATTTACAAAACTCATGAGAACGAAAATCTATAAAATAGAATAGCTGCAACTATTTCATTATAGCCCATATGTTTATAACAATAAGAGATTAAACATGATTCTGACAAATTGCTGTTACATACAAATTGAAAAAACCAACTTTGTTTGAATCTTTGTATACAAGAAATAATAATACTGATTAATGTAAATCTTCTTAAAAAATAGTAATGTTGCGATAAGAGCCGGTTCCGTTAAAGTCAAAGTTTAATAGAACAGGCGTTACGCATTCGCTAAACAAAAACTGTAATCTTTCTATCAAAATTTTGTAATTCATTGTAAAAAATACTGGAATTTACATTACAAAAACAACAACCTATAAGTGACAAAATAATATTAAAGTATTAGAATTATATTAATTTGAATTGCTTCACGAAATGTAATTTATTGTGCAGAAAAAGAACAGAACTTCAATGCGTAGAAGTACAAAAAAAAACTACGAATCCAAAAAAAAAAGAAAAATATAACAAACACGATAATACAAAAAGATCGTGTGGTTATATTGAAATATCGAAATCCTGTGTACAATTCTGAGGTCGAATTAAAGAAGAGAATAAATGATAAAAATGATTATTGCTTTTTTGTACACAGCAATTTGAACACAAACTGGTTAGTTTCATTTGGTTTATATGGCATGGATCTAGTATTTGGTTTCTTTGTTACTTAATAATTCAATGTTAACAAACGTAATAAACCTTACATAGAAAATAAGTTACTCTTATGTTTGCAAAGACTGTTAAAAAAAGAAAAAGCCGAGGTTAGATTACTCTAATCTAATCGTCAGTATGACTGCTTAGCAAACTCGGACGTTTTTTTAGAATAAGGTATATATTGCGTAAGAGACAAGGGAAAAGCGCGATTACACACGCCTTCAGCAAATGTGTGCTTTTGAGAGTTCCCAGAGAAACTGAATCGACAAATATATTTTATTGGATCAGAAGATTATGCTAATTTACCAGATATGCATTTACGAGCAGAAGTTATTGCCTTGTTTGCAGAAAAATTGACTCGTTTCGCAAGAACACAGGTTGGAACTCTCGTACGAGTAGGAGCAGAAGTGTAAGTTAGAATAGTAAGTGTACGAATAGTTGGCGATTATGTGAATTCTCATTTCGAAGAAGTCATTGGACCGAAGAAGAAGAAAAAAAATCAGTGAAAGAGGAGTAGAATCACAAGAATACTAAAATGAGCATCGGAGGAGCTATCTTCAGAATAGACGCGAAAGCGAGACATTTCAAGCTGTGGTAGGAGCAGAGAACTGCCAAATCCCAAACAGACCTTGACTTTAGAAAAATAAAGTGAACAGATCAAAGATTAGGTAGTATCATCCAATTCGGAACGCGAAGATGAACTTTAGAAGCGTTTGCTGGAAAATGCTAAGATGAACAAAACACAAATATGAAGAAAAGGGGCTTATAAACTTCGTCGTACAAAGAAAAAGGCCATTCTATTACGACTTGGATCCTGAAGCTTACTGGAGACTGTCGCAGAAGAGATACGACGTGAGATGCCGTCCTCTTTACAAGATGAAAAGCTATACTGGACGGGTGGACCGTTTTGTCGACATGAATGATGACGATCCAACAGTACTGAGAGGTTATTATCATTGATGCTCCAGGAACGATATACCAATCTGAGGGAGAGTATAGCTTAACCGTCTTACTGCCCTACGAAGAGTTGCTGGGCGTCCGATCTTTATTAGGCCAAGTGTAGTCGTCTTATGCAGTAAGTGGCTATGCTTGCGAATACCGGTCATGCCACCAGTACTTTCAATACACATTTTCATATAAAAGGAAGAAGCATTGGATTAAATATCTGTACAAAATAGAAAATCTTAGTTAAACTATTAGCAAACTGATCCATTTTTTATACAAATATGTAAAAGCATTAATATTGACAATGTATAGAATACAAGTTACTATGTACAATATATTGTATATGTATATAAGTCTTCTTACAACCTTTTAATATTTATAAAAAGAGGATGGAAACATTTTATCAAAACGTATACAACATTTATATACATGTATGCACAGATACGTGAGGAAACGAAAATATGTAATCGCGATCTAACGACGCTCGATCGCAGCGTTACGGATGTGTGTTGTGAAAAATTACGATTAACGAAAACGATTATCGAGCAGTGGACGTGACCGAGAAGGCAGTTCAAGATAAGTTGCTGAATATAAAGTAACGTGTGTGTGTGAGCCATTTTTACTTTATATATCTTTTTTATAAACTTCAGTAAACATCGTTTTAATTCGACGTATCTGTACTTATTTCCGAATTCTCCTGGTAACCCATCCTACATATTATCAGTGTCTCATAACGTGAGACGCGGGACGACACAGGGGCAAGGGGAACGAACTTCACCGATACGCGATCCTAGCCACCTGAAGTAGCGGTGATAATCTTCTCAGTGAATAGCGAGAATGACTGGTACTCAACTGTGTGCCTCACCAATCAGTCGATTTGCAAATTTCTTCCAAGTACCACGTTACGAGACATTGACAATACATATGCATATACACACATGTACATATATATGTATAGTAAAAAATTTCAATGTATATTTTCTCATTAGGCAGCGTTTACTTCCTTTGATGTATAAAACTATTATAAAAAAGTTTAATTTACCGTTATAAACGGAGGTAATCATGTGATTTACATTGGTACACACACACATTGGTATTGTCTTACCAGAACATTTTTTCTAATTAATGTCCTAATCCTTACACGAACTATCATTTTAGTTTACTATATTTCAAACACTAAATGTTTAATGCATACCTTCAGATCGGAAGTAGTTTTACTTACTATACATACAGCTATTATTATTGGAGCATCAGCGATTCCAAATTTCGATGCAAAATTGTATCTTTGACTGCATTAAATACAACTTTTATGTTCTCTGTGTCCACTGCAGTAGTGAAGTGATGAAACAGGGATTTTCTCGGGTCCCTTTTGACACATATAAACATATCCAATATAAAATTCTGCACATCCTTCATAGAACGTGAATCTCCTGTGAATTGTGGAAAGTACCAGCGAACATTCGTATCGGGTGATCTCACTTTTTTGTCTAACAAATCAGTTTTATTCAAAAACAAGATGATAGACATTCCACCGAATATCATATTATTAACTATCGTGTCAAAGATATTTTTCGATTCTTCCAACCGATTAGTTCTCCTGTAAATAACAAATATTTTTTTAACAGTTCTATCTTGTCTTGGTATAAAGACATTAACTGAATAATAACGTACCTATCTTCCAACAATACTTGATCGAATTCAGATGAAGACACAAGAAAAAGTATAGAAGTAACACAATCAAAACATTGATACCATTTTTGTCTTTGGGATCTCTGTCCGCCAACGTCGACAAACAAAAACGGGATATTATTAATTTGTATAACAAATTCTGAAATTCCTTTCGTAGCTTTCCTACAGTGCAAGATATCCTGGTGTGTAGGTACGTAATCCTGTAAATAATCAAATGTATAGTGATTAAAGAATACTGTATCATAATTATCAGAATAGCACGAAAACATTATAGAAATTACCGTCCTCGCAATCCTATCAAGATTATCCAAGAAATATTGAACCGAATCGCTCTGCAATGAAAAAATATTCTTGTAAGGTACAAACACAACAGAAATATGATTAGTGATTATTAATAAATTTATATATTTGTGTTTAAAACAAGCAAGAACATCTTACTAATTGAAATTCTCTCCGTCTATCAAAGGCTTTTCTGATTGATGCATCTTCCCACAAACTTCGTAAAGCTGGCACATAATGAAGAAATAACCTAGCGTCTAATACCATGGTATTTTCAAATTTCAGTAACTGATAACCAATATCATAGTTTTTAGGATTCTCCCATGGAATATTCAACTTGTCACGAGCATCGACCAATACCTTCATTCCTTTTATTATATTTTGATAAATTACATGTTGGTATTCTTTGATCAATTCAGGCTGAAAAGGAGAAAAAGAATACTGTAAATAATAGACATTATCTATAAATAACATATAGGGTGTCCCCAAAATGTTGTATTTCCTTGAATTGTTCTCCACAACCTTATTAAAATGTTATTAACAAACATGTTTTTCATTAATAACTTCTAAACAAAGCAACAAGGAACATTTTCAAGGTAAATCATCTCTTTTAAGGAACTAGAACATTTTGGGACATCCTGTAGATCATTTGTATAATGCAATTGATTATATACATTCGTTGCTTATTCAGAAATAAATATCGATAGTAGACTCTCAATGAAATCTCTTCATAAATGACTGACAGCTTGTTTAACGCTAAACGTACCGAGCTATAATTGTAACGGAGACACGTGTTACCTGATAAAAATGATAAGATTCAATTTATTTAGACTTTGCGTGGTTTGCTCTGATAAAGATATTTACTTCATCATTTCTTATGAAAGCATTTTTATAATTTTAAGGAAGATATAAGTTTCATAACGACGAATCTGACAAACGACAGGAAGACACAGTGGTCTGCGTTAATCGTTACATTGACAATATTCTTTTTTCAAAATTCTTACCTAAAACTAATTACTTGCTTATAGATCATTTTGCAAAGAAAATATTGCCGACTATATTTGATTGGAAGTAAATGATCATGAGAATCTGAATGCGAAAGAGAGGTTTGCCGTATCCTTTCACAACCGAGCAGTCGAATAACAGTTGAATGATTTTAAATGAAAAATTACAAGAACCATTGAATGGTATGTCAGAGTAACTTCCCTTATAAATGTGAAATCATGTGAAACGATGTCAGTGAACCACCTTCTCTCGCAAACGAAGAGTCTATTTAAACAGTGATAATAACACTGACAATCATTTGGACGGACCGGAAAAATTGCCCCGAATGAATGGAAAAGCGCGTGGAACGACGAATAAAGAGAAGATCACGTCGGAAGTGAAGCGTTGAATCGTGAAGTGGTGGATGTCCTACCTCGAACTTAATTCCGTGAATAATTCGCATCTGTTTAAGGAATGTCGACTTTCCGCTCTCGCCCGCCCCGAGGAGCAGCAGCTTGACCTGTCGTCGGAGAGCCTGACGATCTTTCTCCAGCATCCGATCGATCTCCTGACTTTTGTAACGCTGCTCGATCTCCTCGGGGCTGAACTTGAACCGCAGGCAACAAGTACACGACCACGTTAAGGACCCCGCCATCTTGCTACCCTGCTACCCTCCTCTTCCTTCCGTCCTTTTTTTTCTTCCGTCTTTCCGTGTCAGGCCGTCCTTCCGAAGGAATATATCCTTGATTGTCTAAACACTCTGCACGCATACACATACACGCGCGCGCGCACACACACGGACGCACACACGCGCGCGCACAGAGCTCGCAGTGTGGTACACGAGTACGAGTCCGTAAGTATTCCCGAGCACGTACGTGCGTACGTAAAGTATAACGTAATGCAAGTAACGAAGGGACCACCCCTTCCGTGAACAACCTGTTCGTGATTGTACGGGGATCAGCGAACGTCGCGCGATTCAGAACCGCATTTCTCACCTAGGCGTAACCGGGGAACGCGACCGCCGAGCCGAGCCAACAACGTTAAACACACGTCGTCGTTCTCAACTCGGTTAAACTCTCCACACACCTACCGTTAATCGCGAGACTCACGCCGTTGGCTGCCCACACGATCCTCTCTGGTTCCTCGCGAATTGGACATGATTAAATAATCGTTCTAATTACCGAGGAAGAGAACTAACTCGCGCTCATCGCACTTTATCCTCGAGTAGGAGACGATCCCCTGTCGCCTTTGATGCCGAGCACAAAACGTCTTCTCCTCAGTTAACTAACAAATCGTATCGACACCGTATTCCACGCTCACGACACGCATACGCGTACGCGGACTTGCGTTCTTCTACTGTCCGAGGAAACAAACGTGCAAGAACTTCTTCTACACACCGAACTACATGATAATAATGCGGGGGAAGAAATATGCGAAACGACGAACGGGAAAACGTACTCCCCACCACGACGACATATTTGTTGTGAGATACTACCGTGATATACACACGTATCTACGCACACAACAGGCACGTACACGCATACGGTGTCTGACACCGACCGAAACTGCACCTCCTGACTCGGCCGCGTGATCGGTTTTGCGCGCTGTCATTCGCTGGAAGACCTTTCCTTTTTTCTTTATCCTTGTCGATACTGCGATACGTGCGACGATGATCCCTCTTGAACATCGTGCATCAACGATCATACGGTTCTCGTTCCATGGTGGGGAGGAAACGATTCATTTTTTCATTTCTCTCTCGCCCTCTCTCTCTTTCTCTTTCTTTCGTTAGCCAACGATCCGCTTTACTTCCGATTTCTCCTACTGCGTGCCGGTCTTTCAATAATGTTGTGGAATTGATGAGTATATATCGGAGATGAAACCACAGATGAGATATAGGAATAGATCTGACACCCAATGTATTCTGGTGTCCGTCGGTTTTGGGGCGTTAGCGCCCCACAGAGACCTTACTGGACCTTACACCTTAGGAGTATCTGGTGCCTACAAGTCACGTCACAAGATAATTAAAAATGGTGGATAGCGATATAAAAACGAGGTATAGAAGTATACTTATGCATTATTTCGTAAACATTTGGAAAAATGGTGCAAACTTGTTGCATAAAGAATTGTAAGGAACGACAAAACCGTGATACAAATATATCTCTTCACAAGTACGCGACGATCTTGTACCCTATATACCTGTAGACCCGGCATAAGTATAGTATGTGTATCAGTGATGGAATTGTCGGCGCTTTTCACGTGCATGCGCGACGATTCTAGCCTCAGACGGCCTCAGTCAAGTATGAAGATTGGGCACCTTGGTCGCCCGCTAATTTCGCAAAATTTGTTATGATTTGATTTTGATATTTTTTTCTCTCAGTCCATTCTTCCTTCGCGCCTCGTGTCGTAACGGTCGTAACGGACTTTGCTAGACGTTCTCACTAACAATAGTTCCCCATAAACTTCGGACGTAGATACGTTCCTGACGAAACTCTTGCATGCGCGTGAAAAGCGCCAACAATCCCATCACTCATGTGTATAGGAAAACCGAGAGATCAGTTCGACAAAGACAAGGTTGGACAAGGTACAGTATGAAATCACATGATAAGTCGATAATTTCAAAATGGTTAACACGGCAGGTCGACGCTGATTATTACCTTATACTTCATTGTAATACCTTAATAAAACATCTATATCTCAAATGCAGTTTATAAATGATTATTTCATGATACAATGCCAAATTCTTTGAAATTATCCTGTCCATTCTTTCCGTGTACAATGTACATGGCGCACCCGCTGATTCCCCTCTCCACCCTATAAGCCAAGTGTAGGCACTGTTGATGAGCATCAGGGGGAGTAAACAGGAGTAAATTTGTGTTCTGGTGACACTTAAAATGATTATAGAATCAGGAAGCATTATATTTAAACACAGATGAAATATTCAGGTTGAATTAATCTTGTATTGACTGACTCAACTTTTTTCGTTTGCTTTTCCAAAATTATATTTGGAAATCGCGTGCGAATCGGTGCGCCGGATCCGAACACTTGGTCTATCCTATACAATCCCATATCTAGTCGGTGCATTATCTAGCAAGCACTACCAGTAGAATTACTTGCTGCGTCTAGAAGTAGTAAACGTAGCTAGAGGTAACACTCTTTCGTATAAGCCAGCCGTACAGCGGGTGACCAAGGGTGTACATAGTACATACACTTACGCGAGATGGCGCATCATGCTAAAGCCTTCTTCCAGTCGTTCCAAGCATCACCAATCCATATATACAGTGTATATACTGAAATACCGAAGCCAATATACTGGTTGAATAACAAATCAACAGTCTACGTACCACGGCGTATGCATGAGTAAAAATTATCGGATTAAAATTAAAATTAATTCGGATTGTGTCGCAACGATTAATTGGATTTGACTAGTGTCGTCGACAGAAATTTAGTTTGTTTAATATCTGTTCAAATTACTTTCGACTTTATATTCAAATCGAATTAATTATTCATTATTAATTCCGATTGTTTTGAAATCTTAATTGTAACTAATTAATTTCCTTTTTCTCTTACAGATTTGATTAAATATTAACAATAACTTATCTGAAATTCTCATAGCCCGCTGTTCTTTCGCGCCTTGTTTCGTAACGGTCGTAACGGACTTCGCTAGACGTTCCCGCCAATAACAGTCTCCCACTATTTTCTCCCCAATAGTCCTCCACAAACTTCGGACGCAGATCCGTTGCTAAAACTCGCGCATGCGCGCGAGAAGCGCCCCACATAGCATCACTGTGCGCGAGAGGATGTCAAACGTAAGTGCAACTGCCTATTTCAAATTAAACCGTTTCACCTAACGTTTTATTTCATACCATCAATACAAAAAGTCATTAAATAAACAGTTTGACTCATTCTGTTTTCTACTAATATTCATTGTGCTCTCGTGTCGTGACTACGAATTCGTCGCGTCCGATAGCAATCAAGTAAGATTGTCATCCGTAAAAATTCATTTCGATTTTATATCTAAATAATTTATTTATTTATTATTAATTATAATTTTACTGAATTTTTAAATGGAATACATGAATTTCCACTTGCTGTTGGAGATTTCGAACGAAAATCTGAAATCGATCAAAGGATCATGATTTTTGCAGAAATCGATTCTGTTCCATGGCGGCCATATGCAGAGTGACAGTTGGTGACAGTTAGAGTGTCATCGCGGACTTTTCCCAAGTAGAAGACGACATTGTACGTAAATGAAATATTTTTTTGACGTTGTATTATTTCGGATTATTATCTTGTGCCGCGTTGTAACGATCAATTTTGTTTGTATTCGTTTCGTGCTATATATTCGGGAGGATTTGGTTACGTTTATCTGAGACGGGTAGTTATTTCTTTTGAACTTCAAAGTCAGGGACTGAAAACCGTTACGATATAGATTCCGGTTCCAAAATAGTTATGAAGAACCGAAATGATTTTATAACTGTTACGAGAATATTGGTTCTGGCTTATATCGGTTACGGTTACGGTTCTGGCTTATATCGGTTACGGTTACGGTTCTGGATAACCGATATTATTTCGGTTTTTTAACTGTTATATTTCGTTTCTGAATTCTGGTTCTGGATTTCGGTTCCGGATTTCGGTGCTGTCATACTGTATGCACTGGAACCGATATCATAACAGTTTTGTATTCTGTATTGTGTTCGGCAGTTCAGCCTTATATATTTTTTATTTAAGTAATTATATTTTGTTATCTATAGTTTAAACAATTTTGAATGAAAATTTTTTTTAAAATTTGATTCTATATTCATTATTTGAATTATTATTTGAGTAATTCATTGTTAAAATAATTGTTTAAACAAATAAATTTCTAATGTATAGAAATTTGTTTCTCTATTCCTTTTTGTAATACGTATACATTGTTTAAACAATTATTTTAACAATCAATTACTGAAATAATAATTCAAATGATGAATATAGAAACAAATTTCTATACATTAGAAAATTTATTTGTTTATACAATTATTTTGTTTTGTTTTGAGTTGAAAATCACACTGTCGGAATCTGAAGCGCCTTCTCTCACTCTTTGTAACGCATAATCAAGCTAGGTTAACTTCCGTGAAAATTCATTTCGATTTTATACCCAAATAAATTATTTATTTATTGTTAATTATAATTTTATTGTATTTTTAAATGGAATTTATGAATTTCCTCTTGCTGTTGGAGCTTTTGAGCGAAAATCTGAAATCGATCAAAGGATCATGATTTTTGCAGAAATCGATTCTTTTCCATGGCGGCCATATGCAGAGTGACAGTTGGTGACAGTTAGAGTGTCATCGCGGACTTTTCCCAAGCAGAAGACGACATTGTACGTAAATGAAATATTTTTTTGATGTTGTATTATTTCGGATTGTAATCTCGTGC
Organism: Lasioglossum villosulum; assembly: GCA_963971365.1. NCBI lineage: Eukaryota > Metazoa > Arthropoda > Insecta > Hymenoptera > Halictidae > Lasioglossum > Lasioglossum villosulum. Next base: position 32,471,662 of record OZ020497.1, read on the forward strand.
CGCGTTGTAACGATCAATTTTGTTTGTATTCGTTTCGTGCTATATATTCGGGAGGATTTGGTTACGTTTATCTGAGACGGGTAGTTATTTCTTTTGAATTTCAAAGTCAGGGACTGAAAACCGTTATGATATCGATTCCGGTTCCGAAATAGTTATGAAGAACCGAAATGATTTTATAACTGTTACGAGAATATCGGTTACGGTTACGGTTCTGGATAACCGATATTATTTCGGTTTTTTAACTGTTATATTTCGGTTCTGGATTCTGGTTCTGGATTTCGGTTCCGAATTTCGGTTCGGTCATACTGTATGCACTGGAACTATTATCATAACAGTTTTGTATTCTGTTCTGTGTTCGGCAGTTCGGCCTCATATATTTTTTATTTAAGTAGTTATATTTTGTTATCTATAGTTTAAACAATTTTGAATGAAATTTTTTTTATAATTTGATTCTATATTCATTATTTGAGTTATTATTTGAGTAATTCATTGTTAAAATAATTGTTTAAACAAATAAATTTTCTAATGTATAGAAATTTGTATCTATATTCCTTTTTGAAATACGTATGCAGTGTTTAAACAATTATTTTAACAATAACTCTCTCACTCTTTGTAACGCATAATCGAGCTAGGTTAACTTCCGTGAAACTTCATTTCGATTTTATACCCAAATAAATTATTTATTTATTGTTAATTATAATTTTATTGTATTTTTAAATGGAATTTATGAATTTCCTCTTGCTGTTGGAGCTTTTGAGCCAAAATCTGAAATCGATCAAAGGATCATGATTTTTGCAGAAATCGATTCTTTTCCATGGCGGTCATATGCAGAGTGACAGTTGGTGACAGTTAGAGTGTCATCGCGGACTTTTCCCAAGCAGAAGACGACATTGTACGTAAATGAAATATTTTTTTGATGTTGTATTATTTCGGATTGTAATCTTGTGCCGCGTTGTAACGATCAATTTTGTTTGTATTCGTTTCGTGCGATATGTTTGGGGGGATTCGGTTACGTTTATTTGAGGCGGGTAGCTATTTCATTTGAGCTTCAAACTTCGAAGGCCGAGTCGAAGTAGATAAGGACTGCGCGTGTAAAGTCAGACTCCCGAGGCCGAAGCGATTTCTGTCCTTCTGTTTATCGTCAGTTAAGCTACTAAATACAGTTGAATTGATATCGTGTTTGTTTTTTTTATTCAGGAAAATGCCACGAAGATATGGATAAAAGTTTTAAAATACTTAATAATAGAAAAGATTAGTAGCCAAGATAGAGATTCTGCAGTTCTTTCTTCGAGCAGAAGAGACCGAGAACGTGAGTATAAGAATTATCTTTCCTATTAAACTTTGTTAATGAATATAATGTTATTTAATTCTCTATACGATTAAGTAAAGGCAGGAATAATCACAGAACTGAGTTTCTCCTGTAAAAAGAGAAACTATCTTTATATTTATAACTGTTAATTTTTAACTTTGTTCGCTTTATCATGACATCAATCTTTCTCTCTTTCTCTCTAACTTTGTCTCCGACAATCGTTCGTTTGAAATTAAATGAATTTATTCTTTTTCTTACAGAACCCTAAGGAAATATTTTCTGGTTTCTAATCTGGATGACTAATTCTGTCTGCCTTGATGACATCCAAAGGACATCAACGCAGCTTCCCATGTTCTTCAAAGTAGTAATTGAATAAATCATTTTTTACTACTACAGTAAAATATCCATAAATGTCTTAAAAGTGTGGTTGTTAAAAGTCCCGGAGCTATCCCCACTACTGCGGGGTATACCCTCTTGAGGGGCTGCGAAACTCGAGAGGCCTCAGTCGCCGAGAAGTATGATATGAGACCACCTAATCTAAATTTCCAACTTTCTTATTTTTCATTATTTTTTTATGAGACTGCGATTACCATATTTCTGGCATTTTTCTAAGAACAATGATACGACATATGATATAATTCTGATGATATTTACTTGTGTAATAGACAGTTAAAGTATCAGGCACGAGGAAAGATAGCGTATGGGAATGAAAGTGACGCAGAGAGTCGTAGTCGCCAGCACATTTCAAAGGCTCGCTGGCAACTGTTTTTCCTTGCGCCCGAAACTTTGATTGTCTGTTACACAACTAAATATCATCGGAATTATATCATGTTTGGTATCATTTTGCATTAGAACAATGCCACAAATATGGTAATCGAAGTCTCTTAAAAAATAATGAATAATAAGGAAGTTGCAATTTGGATTAGCTATGCTTACATTTCTCGGCGACGGACGCCTCTCGAGCTCGGCTGTCCTTTTCTACGTTCGGCAACACTCGAAGAATAGTGACTGCGGTGCATAAATGTCCCTCGGCAGACCCGTGCTAGGGACTTATATGGATAATTTACTGTATATTTCTTCCATCTCTTTCTTTTGACGAGTACAGTGACTGTGGAAACGCCAGGCGTTTCCTCGGCTATTCATCTGTTTATTAGCTAGGTAGGGTCTTTTTGTACGTAGTGTTTCACTTTTTATAAATATAACAATTTCGATAAACTTGTTTTGTCGATCATTTGTATTTTATAATTAATTCGAATTACTCGTCAACATTACATACCACGTACATAAAGACAATTCGCGACGGAGAGATTCCCGAGACAAAGCAATATCACGTTCAAAAGTATTTTACGTTTAGACAAATTTTTTTACATTATTTTCAAACTTTGCTTCGTCGAAAGGATCATCCGAGGTTTTTTAAATATTTCCATAAAGATCGAAATTAAATGAATAAAATAAGTACACGTATTATATAATTTCATTATCGTTTAATAAAATATTTAATTTGTAAATCAAAATTAAATCTTCAATTCAAGTAGAGCCGATTTTCAAGAATGGACAAATCATTAGACCGAATGAAATCTAATAAATTCTTTTAGTCAGGATTTCCAGGAAATTAAGATTCCTTGTTTGTTGCTCGAATCCACTCGCGTGCCCAGGCGCTACTCGGGAGGGTGAGAGCAACGGGCAAATGGAATATTGTTTTTTAATAATTGTATACGTGGCGACTGACAATGGTTAGTGTATCGTGCACGACGCATTTTTCACTTGTGTGTGTGTGATGTTAGGCAGTGGAAATGCGTCGATTATTTAGATTTAAATTTTCAAAATTTTCAAAACTCATTATCGCATATTCCTGTCGATCTGTGACATGCTACACGGATCTACGTGAAATATGTGTAGTAGTTTTCTGAATTCATTAAAAACAATGCGCAGTATTCAAAATGACACATAATTCAATTCAGTCTTAATTATTGAATTAAAAAATGAATTGTTGTTTCGCAATGATTACTACCGTTGTCAGTCGATTTCAGGATAATTGGTACGTACAATATAGAGTGTGCTTGTGATTTGAACGTTAGGGTGTCGGAGGCGTCCCGGGACGTTCTCTCTAGGTGTTAGGTTCTTGCACCCTGGCGTGTGTGTGGAGATCGTGTGTGAATGTGTTGGAGAGCTTGTGAGTTTTGCCATTTTTTAAAATATAGGGCTAGGTAGGGTAGGTAACTTACCATCTTGGCGTGACTGTTCATTCTAAGTAGGTAGGGGCCACTGGAAGAGCTCGAAGTTTCGTCTCGAAGCCAGATCGAACGGGGCATGACGTTCGAATCGATGCTTCGCGCTCGATTTTTCCTGCTCGCGTAGCTTCTCGCGGACGCGGTCGGGAACGCGCGCGAATTAGGGTTTCGAAACGTTGCGGCGCCTGCTCGATCGCATCAGCGGAACGATCGGCTTCCTCTCGAAACTTGTTACTCGTTTCAGAAGTCGTCGATCGTTTTCGCTGCGAGCACGTGTAGGATTTCAGATATTTGGCGGACCGCCGAAGAAACAGAAGAGGCTACACGCCGAAGAGGCCCCGACAAACTGTCGATGAAGAGGGCAACTGCAATGTCCTCGCATCTTCGGATGTGAGGTCATTTCGTTAATAATTTTTCACTGTACTTGTCTGTAGAAATAGTATTTCGTAGTGGAAGTAGTTAGTTTTGTAGATAGGCGGGCCTCGCCGTCTCAACGATCAGCGGAGATGGTCACGTCCGCGATTTGCAATAGCGTTGTGAACAAAAAAACACGCGTGTTTTAGTAGTCGTTTTCAAACGGAGATGACAGTTAGCATTGCGGAAATACTCGGGATTTTCATTAACATCAATATAGATTGTTTAGAGATAGAGATTGTTTGATTTAATTTAATAATACTTTAAAGTTTGTACAATTGCTTAGTACAAATTGCAAAGTAGTCTTTTGGATCTCTGTTTGTTGAATTAGCGTCGCGCGGCAAAGGAATCGCGTTTACGTTCCAGTTTTTCGGCATTTCAGGCGACCATGCTCCAGCTGCAACGAACTGCTGAGAAAAGTGGTGCACGCAGTCGATGCGGCTGCCAGTTGCGTAACAACAAACGAGAGTGCATGGAAGCTTTCAATATTCTATTTCTTCAATTAACATCGCAAATAATAATGTACTAATCGCGTTAGGTTTTTTGATACGTCCAACGTGTACTCTGCAAATTAGCGTTGCAAGAAAATATGAAGTATTAGTGCAGAGGATCCGCATGCGGTGATAGGACTGAGGATCAGGATGAAGGATCGGGACGGGACCGTGGATCATGGTATTGGTAATGCTCCGATCGGAGAACCCTCAGGGGCTCACTTACGGATGGGACCGTGAGTGAGTACGGGGAGTCGCGTCCCTGGGGCAACCCGAATCGCCTATAGGTTAGATCGCACTCTTGTGCGGGGTTAGGTATAAACTTTCGCTTTTAGGTGCAGTGAGAGGACATAAGAGAGAAGAGAGAAGAGGTACAGAAGAGAAGAGAGAAGAGGGACCAGGGGAGAAGAGAGAAGAGAGGGAGAAGAGAGAAGAGAGAAGAGAGAAGAGGGACCAGGGGAGAAGAGAGAAGAGAGAAGAGGGACCAGGGGAGAAGAGAGAAGAGAGAAGAGAGAAGAGGGACCAGGGGAGAAGAGAGAAGAGGGACCAGGGGAGAAGAGAGAAGAGAGAAGAGAGAAGAGAGAAGAGAGAAGAGAGAAGAGAGAAGAGAGAAGAGAGAAGAGAGAAGAGAGAAGAGAGAAGAGGGACCAGGGGAGAAGAGAGAAGAGAGAAGAGGGACCAGGGGAGAAGAGAGAAGAGAGAAGAGGCACCAGGGGAGAAGAGAGAAGAGAGAAGAGAGAAGAGAGAAGAGGGACCAGGGGAGAAGAGAGAAGAGGGACCAGGGGAGAAGAGAGAAGAGAGAAGAGAGAAGAGAGAAGAGGGACCAGGGGAGAAGAGAGAAGAGAGAAGAGGCACCAGGGGAGAAGAGAGAAGAGAGAAGTGAGAAGATGGACCAGGGGAGAAGAGAGAAGAGAGAAGAGAGAAGAGGGACCAGGGGAGAAGAGAGAAGAGAGAAGAGAGAAGAGGACCAGGAGAGAAGAGAGAAGAGGACCAGGAGAGAAGAGAGAAGAGGACCAGGAGAGAAGAGAGAAGAGGACCAGGAGAGAAGAGAGAAGAGGACCAGGAAAGAAGAGAGAAGAGGACCAGGAGAGAAGAGAGAAGAGGACCAGGAGAGAAGAGTGAAGAGGACCAGGAGAGAAGAGAGAAGAGAGAAGAGGACCAGGAGAGAAGAGAGAAGAGGACCAGGAGAGAAGAGAGAAGAGGACCAGGAGAGAAGAGAGAAGAGGACCAGGAGAGAAGAGTGAAGAGGACCAGGAGAGAAGAGAGAAGAGAGAAGAGGACCAGGAGAGAAGAGAGAAGAGGACCAGGAGAGAAGAGAGAAGAGGACCAGGAGAGAAGAGAGAAGAGGACCAGGAGAGAAGAGTGAAGAGGACCAGGAGAGAAGAGAGAAGAGAGAAGAGGGACCAGGGGAGAAGAGAGAAGAGAGAAGAGAGAAGAGAGAAGAGGACCAGGAGAGAAGAGGACCAGGAGAGAAGAGGACCAGGAGAGAAGAGGACCAGGAGAGAAGAGGACCAGGAGAGAAGAGGACCAGGAGAGAAGAGGACCAGGAGAGAAGAGGACCAGGAGAGAAGAGGACCAGGAGAGAAGAGGACCAGGAGAGAAGAGGACCAGGAGAGAAGAGGACCAGGAGAGAAGAGGACCAGGAGAGAAGAGGACCAGGAGAGAAGAGGACCAGGAGAGAAGAGGACCAGGAGAGAAGAGGACCAGGAGAGAAGAGGACCAGGAGAGAAGAGGACCAGGAGAGAAGAGGACCAGGAGAGAAGAGGACCAGGAGAGAAGAGGACCAGGAGAGAAGAGGACCAGACGAGTCCGACCTTGGGACTCGCGAGGGGAATACAGTACCCCTTCTCTGATGACCAGCAATATGCGCAACCGCCACGCGTCGTCATTCGCGCCACTTCATACCCGTCGCGCTTGCGCAACGTGTCTCCCATGCGCTTTACTCGATCCCCGTCTCGCTTGCGCATATTGCTGGTCATCGGAGAAGGGGTAATGTGTTCTCCTCGCGAGTCCCAAGGTCGGACTCGTCTGGCCACACTGACCAGAAGAGAAGAGGACCAGGAGAGAAGAGAGAAGAGAGAAGAGAAACTGTGATCGTGCATGCAGTCGATGCGGCTGCCGGGTGCAGTGTTGGTATTCACGATTTGGATTAGAATCGAGAGAAAATTGTAGTTTGGTTTCGTGATTGTCTCAGTATATTGGAAAATCCACTTAAAACATTGGATCGAATTATAACAGTCGCGACCTCGTATATTAGAGTAGATGATTGGAATTGTAGAACCATTAAATTTCAAAGATATTTTATAATTCCTTTAGAGCTTTTGAAACCGTTGAAATGTGGAGCATACACCCACCGCACCACTGCGTAGAGAAGAAACGTATTGGTACGTTTTCAGAGGCCAGCGTGTCCTAAACAGTTGGCGCAATAGCACGGTGCACGTTACTACGTTCAACCCCCGCGGTGCGTCGTAACACACGAATCGTTTGTAGTTCCAGCAATGGAACATGTGTTTCCGCTGTCGTTCGACAATACCGTACGCAAAAAGAAGACGTATTAAGTTATGTCACCTGTGGCGGTATGCACGACAATGTCGTGGTGAACATTGTATTAGCATCTAATGCAGTGCAAGCTATGGTATTGGTCGTGACTTACGATGGCGGAAATCACTGAAGTTTACCTGAACGTAGCTACGTGTGCCTTTAATCATCTAATGATGTGTGAGCGCTAAATGTAGGAAACGTACCACTGCGTTTCAGTAGCATGCATTTTTTTGGGACTAATCCCCCTATGACGTAGTGGTTCGAACGCGTTAGTAAGACATACACAACGTGTATGTAAAGCGTATCGAACGCCTCGTCGGCCCGTAAGGTAAAAGACGAGGTATCTTTACGTTTAGTGCAGTAGCTTCGTCGATGAAATTTAATGTTCTTTGCGCCATGCAAAACTGATTTTGCAATGTCCGAATCTGTAATAACATTCGGGTCCGCGAAGTGTTAGTTCCCTTTTCGCGCTTTACGGTGAAAAATTCCAAAGCAGAACTTTACCAAAAAATGCAAATGATAAGATTCCCGAAATTTGAAGTTGCATCAAATCAAATGCCACACTGCACCCCGACATGAGCACCATCCGCGTCCACAGGATTCGTTTCATCAGCTGCTGCCATCGGATTGTGCTCCCCATCCGCGTTCCGATATGCGTGCACATCCGCGTTTCGACTTGGGTGCAACACTCGCGTTCGATAAACGGGAAATCAACCGCGGACCTTGGATTACGCCGTTCCCGCGCTCGATTTGTGTTGCACCCTCCGCGTTTCGTTATGTGTGCACCGTCCGCGTCGAATTTGGAGCACCATCCGCGTCCACAGGATTCATTTCATCTGCTGCTGCCATCGGATTGTGCTCCCCATCCGCGTTCCGCTATGCGTGCACATCCGCGTTTCGACTTGGGTGCAACACTCGCGTTCGATAAACGGGAAATCAACCGCGGACCTTGGATTACGCCGTTCCCGCGCTCGATTTGTGTTGCACCATCCGCGTTTCGTTATGTGTGCACCATCCGCGTCGAATTTGGAGCACCATCCGCGTCCACAGGATTCCATTCATCAGAGGCTGCCATCGGACTGTGCTCCCCATCCGCGTGCCGATATGCGTGCACATCCGCGTTTCGACTTGGGTGCAACACTCGCGTTCGATAAACGGGAAATCAACCGCGGACCTTGGATTACGCCGTTCCCGCGCTCGATTCGTGTTGCACCCTCCGCGTTTCGTTATGTGTGCACCATCCGCGTCGAATTTGGAGCACCATCCGCGTCCACAGGATTCGTTTCATCTGGTGCTGTCTTCGGATTGTGCTCCCCAGCCGCGTTCCGCTATGCGTGCACATCCGCGTTTCGACTTGGGTGCAACACTCGCGTTCGATAAACGGGAAATCAACCGCGGACCTTGGATTACGCCGTTCCCGCGCTCGATTTGTGTTGCACCCTCCGCGTTTCGTTACGTGTGCACCATCCGCGTCGAATTTGGAGCACCATCCGCCACCACAGGATTCTTCATTTCATCTGCTGCTGCCATCGGATTGTGCTCCCCATCCGCGTTCCGATATGCGTGCACATCCGCGATTCGACTTGGGTGCAACACTCGCGTTCGATAAACGGGAAATCAACCGCGGACCTTGGATTACGCCGTGCCCGCGCTCGATTTGTGTTGCACCCTCCGCGTTTCGTTACGTGTGCACCATCCGCGTCGCAATTGGAGCACCATCCGCCACCACAGGATTCTTCATTTCATCTGCTGCTGCCATCGGATTGTGCTCCCCATCCGCGTTCCGATATGCGTGCACATCCGCGCTTCGACTTGGGTGCAACACTCGCGTTCGATAAACGGGAAATCAACCGCGGACCTTGGATTACGCCGTTCCCGCGCTCGATTTGTGTTGCACCCTCCGCGTTTCGTTACGTGTGCACCATCCGCGTCGAATTTGGAGCACCATCCGCCACCACAGGATTCTTCATTTCATCTGCTGCTACCATCGGATTGTGCTCCCCATCCGCGTTCCGATATGCGTGCACATCCGCGCTTCGACTTGGGTGCAACACTCGCGTTCGATAAACGGGAAATCAACCGCGGACCTTGGATTACGCCGTTCCCGCGCTCGATTTGTGTTGCACCCTCCGCGTTTCGTTATGTGTGCACCATCCGCGTCGATTTTGGAGCACCATCCGCCACCATAGGATTCTTCATCTCATCTGCTGCTGCCATCGGATTGTGCTCCTCATCCGCGTTCCGATATGCGTGCACATCCGCGTTTCGACTTGGGTGCAACACTCGCGTTCGATAAACGGGAAATCAACCGCGGACCTTGGATTACGCCGTTCCCGCGCTCGATTTGTGTTGCACCCTCCGCGTTTCGTTATGTGTGCACCGTCCGCGTCGAATTTGGAGCACCATCCGCGTCCACAGGATTCATTTCATCTGCTGCTGCCATCGGATTGTGCTCCCCATCCGCGTTCCGCTATGCGTGCACATCCGCGTTTCGACTTGGGTGCAACACTCGCGTTCGATAAACGGGAAATCAACCGCGGACCTTGGATTACGCCGTTCCCGCGCTCGATTTGTGTTGCACCATCCGCGTTTCGTTATGTGTGCACCATCCGCGTCGAATTTGGAGCACCATCCGCGTCCACAGGATTCCATTCATCAGAGGCTGCCATCGGACTGTGCTCCCCATCCGCGTGCCGATATGCGTGCACATCCGCGTTTCGACTTGGGTGCAACACTCGCGTTCGATAAACGGGAAATCAACCGCGGACCTTGGATTACGCCGTTCCCGCGCTCGATTCGTGTTGCACCCTCCGCGTTTCGTTATGTGTGCACCATCCGCGTCGAATTTGGAGCACCATCCGCGTCCACAGGATTCGTTTCATCTGGTGCTGTCTTCGGATTGTGCTCCCCAGCCGCGTTCCGCTATGCGTGCACATCCGCGTTTCGACTTGGGTGCAACACTCGCGTTCGATAAACGGGAAATCAACCGCGGACCTTGGATTACGCCGTTCCCGCGCTCGATTTGTGTTGCACCCTCCGCGTTTCGTTACGTGTGCACCATCCGCGTCGCAATTGGAGCACCATCCGCCACCACAGGATTCTTCATTTCATCTGCTGCTGCCATCGGATTGTGCTCCCCATCCGCGTTCCGATATGCGTGCACATCCGCGCTTCGACTTGGGTGCAACACTCGCGTTCGATAAACGGGAAATCAACCGCGGACCTTGGATTACGCCGTTCCCGCGCTCGATTTGTGTTGCACCCTCCGCGTTTCGTTATGTGTGCACCATCCGCGTCGATTTTGGAGCACCATCCGCCACCATAGGATTCTTCATCTCATCTGCTGCTGCCATCGGATTGTGCTCCTCATCCGCGTTCCGATATGCGTGCACATCCGCGATTCGACTTGGGTGCAACACTCGCGTTCGATAAACGGGAAATCAACCGCGGACCTTGGATTACGCCGTTCCCGCGCTCGATTTGTGTTGCACCATCCGCGTTTCGTTATGTGTGCACCATCCGCGTCGAATTTGGAGCACCATCCGCGTCCACAGGATTCCATTCATCAGAGGCTGCCATCGGACTGTGCTCCCCATCCGCGTGCCGATATGCGTGCACATCCGCGTTTCGACTTGGGTGCAACACTCGCGTTCGATAAACGGGAAATCAACCGCGGACCTTGGATTACGCCGTTCCCGCGCTCGATTCGTGTTGCACCCTCCGCGTTTCGTTATGTGTGCACCATCCGCGTCGAATTTGGAGCACCATCCGCGTCCACAGGATTCGTTTCATCTGGTGCTGTCTTCGGATTGTGCTCCCCAGCCGCGTTCCGCTATGCGTGCACATCCGCGTTTCGACTTGGGTGCAACACTCGCGTTCGATAAACGGGAAATCAACCGCGGACCTTGGATTACGCCGTTCCCGCGCTCGATTTGTGTTGCACCCTCCGCGTTTCGTTACGTGTGCACCATCCGCGTCGAATTTGGAGCACCAACCGCCACCACAGGATTCTTCATTTCATCTGCTGCTGCCATCGGATTGTGCTCCTCATCCGCGTTCCGATATGCGTGCACATCCGCGATTCGACTTGGGTGCAACACTCGCGTTCGATAAACGGGAAATCAACCGCGGACCTTGGATTACGCCGTTCCCGCGCTCGATTTGTGTTGCACCATCCGCGTTTCGTTACGTGTGCACCATCCGCGTCGCAATTGGAGCACCATCCGCCACCACAGGATTCTTCATTTCATCTGCTGCTGCCATCGGATTGTGCTCCCCATCCGCGTTCCGATATGCGTGCACATCCGCGCTTCGACTTGGGTGCAACACTCGCGTTCGATAAACGGGAAATCAACCGCGGACCTTGGATTACGCCGTTCCCGCGCTCGATTTGTGTTGCACCCTCCGCGTTTCGTTATGTGTGCACCATCCGCGTCGATTTTGGAGCACCATCCGCCACCATAGGATTCTTCATCTCATCTGCTGCTGCCATCGGATTGTGCTCCTCATCCGCGTTCCGATATGCGTGCACATCCGCGATTCGACTTGGGTGCAACACTCGCGTTCGATAAACGGGAAATCAACCGCGGACCTTGGATTACGCCGTTCCCGCGCTCGATTTGTGTTGCACCATCCGCGTTTCGTTACGTGTGCACCATCCGCGTCGCAATTGGAGCACCATCCGCCACCACAGGATTCTTCATTTCATCTGCTGCTGCCATCGGATTGTGCTCCCCATCCGCGTTCCGATATGCGTGCACATCCGCGCTTCGACTTGGATGCAACACTCGCGTTCGATAAACGGGAAATCAACCGCGGACCTTGGATTACGCCGTTCCCGCGCTCGATTTGTGTTGCACCCTCCGCGTTTCGTTACGTGTGCACCATCCGCGTCGAATTTGGAGCACCATCCGCCACCACAGGATTCTTCATTTCATCTGCTGCTACCATCGGATTGTGCTCCCCATCCGCGTTCCGATATGCGTGCACATCCGCGCTTCGACTTGGGTGCAACACTCGCGTTCGATAAACGGGAAATCAACCGCGGACCTTGGATTACGCCGTTCCCGCGCTCGATTTGTGTTGCACCCTCCGCGTTTCGTTATGTGTGCACCATCCGCGTCGATTTTGGAGCACCATCCGCCACCATAGGATTCTTCATCTCATCTGCTGCTGCCATCGGATTGTGCTCCTCATCCGCGTTCCGATATGCGTGCACATCCGCGATTCGACTTGGGTGCAACACTCGCGTTCGATAAACGGGAAATCAACCGCGGACCTTGGATTACGCCGTGCCCGCGCTCGATTTGTGTTGCACCCTCCGCGTTTCGTTACGTGTGCACCATCCGCGTCGCAATTGGAGCACCATCCGCCACCACAGGATTCTTCATTTCATCTGCTGCTGCCATCGGATTGTGCTCCCCATCCGCGTTCCGATATGCGTGCACATCCGCGCTTCGACTTGGGTGCAACACTCGCGTTCGATAAACGGGAAATCAACCGCGGACCTTGGATTACGCCGTGCCCGCGCTCGATTTGTGTTGCACCCTCCGCGTTTCGTTACGTGTGCACCATCCGCGTCGCAATTGGAGCACCATCCGCCACCACAGGATTCTTCATTTCATCTGCTGCTGCCATCGGATTGTGCTCCCCATCCGCGTTCCGATATGCGTGCACATCCGCGCTTCGACTTGGGTGCAACACTCGCGTTCGATAAACGGGAAATCAACCGCGGACCTTGGATTACGCCGTTCCCGCGCTCGATTTGTGTTGCACCCTCCGCGTTTCGTTACGTGTGCACCATCCGCGTCGAATTTGGAGCACCATCCGCCACCACAGGATTCTTCATTTCATCTGCTGCTACCATCGGATTGTGCTCCCCATCCGCGTTCCGATATGCGTGCACATCCGCGCTTCGACTTGGGTGCAACACTCGCGTTCGATAAACGGGAAATCAACCGCGGACCTTGGATTACGCCGTTCCCGCGCTCGATTTGTGTTGCACCCTCCGCGTTTCGTTATGTGTGCACCATCCGCGTCGATTTTGGAGCACCATCCGCCACCATAGGATTCTTCATCTCATCTGCTGCTGCCATCGGATTGTGCTCCTCATCCGCGTTCCGATATGCGTGCACATCCGCGTTTCGACTTGGGTGCAACACTCGCGTTCGATAAACGGGAAATCAACCGCGGACCTTGGATTACGCTGTTCCCGCGCTCGATTTGTGTTGCACCCTCCGCGTTTCGTTATGTGTGCACCGTCCGCGTCGAATTTGGAGCACCATCCGCGTCCACAGGATTCATTTCATCTGCTGCTGCCATCGGATTGTGCTCCCCATCCGCGTTCCGCTATGCGTGCACATCCGCGTTTCGACTTGGGTGCAACACTCGCGTTCGATAAACGGGAAATCAACCGCGGACCTTGGATTACGCCGTTCCCGCGCTCGATTTGTGTTGCACCATCCGCGTTTCGTTATGTGTGCACCATCCGCGTCGAATTTGGAGCACCATCCGCGTCCACAGGATTCCATTCATCAGAGGCTGCCATCGGACTGTGCTCCCCATCCGCGTGCCGATATGCGTGCACATCCGCGTTTCGACTTGGGTGCAACACTCGCGTTCGATAAACGGGAAATCAACCGCGGACCTTGGATTACGCCGTTCCCGCGCTCGATTCGTGTTGCACCCTCCGCGTTTCGTTATGTGTGCACCATCCGCGTCGAATTTGGAGCACCATCCGCGTCCACAGGATTCGTTTCATCTGGTGCTGTCTTCGGATTGTGCTCCCCAGCCGCGTTCCGCTATGCGTGCACATCCGCGTTTCGACTTGGGTGCAACACTCGCGTTCGATAAACGGGAAATCAACCGCGGACCTTGGATTACGCCGTTCCCGCGCTCGATTTGTGTTGCACCCTCCGCGTTTCGTTACGTGTGCACCATCCGCGTCGAATTTGGAGCACCAACCGCCACCACAGGATTCTTCATTTCATCTGCTGCTGCCATCGGATTGTGCTCCTCATCCGCGTTCCGATATGCGTGCACATCCGCGATTCGACTTGGGTGCAACACTCGCGTTCGATAAACGGGAAATCAACCGCGGACCTTGGATTACGCCGTTCCCGCGCTCGATTTGTGTTGCACCATCCGCGTTTCGTTACGTGTGCACCATCCGCGTCGCAATTGGAGCACCATCCGCCACCACAGGATTCTTCATTTCATCTGCTGCTGCCATCGGATTGTGCTCCCCATCCGCGTTCCGATATGCGTGCACATCCGCGCTTCGACTTGGGTGCAACACTCGCGTTCGATAAACGGGAAATCAACCGCGGACCTTGGATTACGCCGTTCCCGCGCTCGATTTGTGTTGCACCCTCCGCGTTTCGTTATGTGTGCACCATCCGCGTCGATTTTGGAGCACCATCCGCCACCATAGGATTCTTCATCTCATCTGCTGCTGCCATCGGATTGTGCTCCTCATCCGCGTTCCGATATGCGTGCACATCCGCGATTCGACTTGGGTGCAACACTCGCGTTCGATAAACGGGAAATCAACCGCGGACCTTGGATTACGCCGTTCCCGCGCTCGATTTGTGTTGCACCATCCGCGTTTCGTTACGTGTGCACCATCCGCGTCGCAATTGGAGCACCATCCGCCACCACAGGATTCTTCATTTCATCTGCTGCTGCCATCGGATTGTGCTCCCCATCCGCGTTCCGATATGCGTGCACATCCGCGCTTCGACTTGGGTGCAACACTCGCGTTCGATAAACGGGAAATCAACCGCGGACCTTGGATTACGCCGTTCCCGCGCTCGATTTGTGTTGCACCCTCCGCGTTTCGTTACGTGTGCACCATCCGCGTCGCAATTGGAGCACCATCCGCCACCACAGGATTCTTCATTTCATCTGCTGCTGCCATCGGATTGTGCTCCCCATCCGCGTTCCGATATGCGTGCACATCCGCGCTTCGACTTGGGTGCAACACTCGCGTTCGATAAACGGGAAATCAACCGCGGACCTTGGATTACGCCGTTCCCGCGCTCGATTTGTGTTGCACCCTCCGCGTTTCGTTATGTGTGCACCATCCGCGTCGATTTTGGAGCACCATCCGCCACCATAGGATTCTTCATCTCATCTGCTGCTGCCATCGGATTGTGCTCCTCATCCGCGTTCCGATATGCGTGCACATCCGCGATTCGACTTGGGTGCAACACTCGCGTTCGATAAACGGGAAATCAACCGCGGACCTTGGATTACGCCGTTCCCGCGCTCGATTTGTGTTGCACCATCCGCGTTTCGTTACGTGTGCACCATCCGCGTCGCAATTGGAGCACCATCCGCCACCACAGGATTCTTCATTTCATCTGCTGCTGCCATCGGATTGTGCTCCCCATCCGCGTTCCGATATGCGTGCACATCCGCGCTTCGACTTGGGTGCAACACTCGCGTTCGATAAACGGGAAATCAACCGCGGACCTTGGATTACGCCGTTCCCGCGCTCGATTTGTGTTGCACCCTCCGCGTTTCGTTACGTGTGCACCATCCGCGTCGCAATTGGAGCACCATCCGCCACCACAGGATTCTTCATTTCATCTGCTGCTGCCATCGGATTGTGCTCCCCATCCGCGTTCCGATATGCGTGCACATCCGCGCTTCGACTTGGGTGCAACACTCGCGTTCGATAAACGGGAAATCAACCGCGGACCTTGGATTACGCCGTTCCCGCGCTCGATTTGTGTTGCACCCTCCGCGTTTCGTTACGTGTGCACCATCCGCGTCGCAATTGGAGCACCATCCGCCACCACAGGATTCTTCATTTCATCTGCTGCTGCCATCGGATTGTGCTCCCCATCCGCGTTCCGATATGCGTGCACATCCGCGCTTCGACTTGGGTGCAACACTCGCGTTCGATAAACGGGAAATCAACCGCGGACCTTGGATTACGCCGTTCCCGCGCTCGATTTGTGTTGCACCCTCCGCGTTTCGTTATGTGTGCACCATCCGCGTCGATTTTGGAGCACCATCCGCCACCATAGGATTCTTCATCTCATCTGCTGCTGCCATCGGATTGTGCTCCTCATCCGCGTTCCGATATGCGTGCACATCCGCGATTCGACTTGGGTGCAACACTCGCGTTCGATAAACGGGAAATCAACCGCGGACCTTGGATTACGCCGTTCCCGCGCTCGATTTGTGTTGCACCCTCCGCGTTTCGTTACGTGTGCACCATCCGCGTCGCAATTGGAGCACCATCCGCCACCACAGGATTCTTCATTTCATCTGCTGCTGCCATCGGATTGTGCTCCCCATCCGCGTTCCGATATGCGTGCACATCCGCGCTTCGACTTGGGTGCAACACTCGCGTTCGATAAACGGGAAATCAACCGCGGACCTTGGATTACGCCGTTCCCGCGCTCGATTTGTGTTGCACCCTCCGCGTTTCGTTACGTGTGCACCATCCGCGTCGCAATTGGAGCACCATCCGCCACCACAGGATTCTTCATTTCATCTGCTGCTGCCATCGGATTGTGCTCCCCATCCGCGTTCCGATATGCGTGCACATCCGCGCTTCGACTTGGGTGCAACACTCGCGTTCGATAAACGGGAAATCAACCGCGGACCTTGGATTACGCCGTTCCCGCGCTCGATTTGTGTTGCACCCTCCGCGTTTCGTTATGTGTGCACCATCCGCGTCGATTTTGGAGCACCATCCGCCACCATAGGATTCTTCATCTCATCTGCTGCTGCCATCGGATTGTGCTCCTCATCCGCGTTCCGATATGCGTGCACATCCGCGATTCGACTTGGGTGCAACACTCGCGTTCGATAAACGGGAAATCAACCGCGGACCTTGGATTACGCCGTTCCCGCGCTCGATTTGTGTTGCACCATCCGCGTTTCGTTACGTGTGCACCATCCGCGTCGCAATTGGAGCACCATCCGCCACCACAGGATTCTTCATTTCATCTGCTGCTGCCATCGGATTGTGCTCCCCATCCGCGTTCCGATATGCGTGCACATCCGCGCTTCGACTTGGGTGCAACACTCGCGTTCGATAAACGGGAAATCAACCGCGGACCTTGGATTACGCCGTTCCCGCGCTCGATTTGTGTTGCACCCTCCGCGTTTCGTTATGTGTGCACCATCCGCGTCGATTTTGGAGCACCATCCGCCACCATAGGATTCTTCATCTCATCTGCTGCTGCCATCGGATTGTGCTCCTCATCCGCGTTCCGATATGCGTGCACATCCGCGATTCGACTTGGGTGCAACACTCGCGTTCGATAAACGGGAAATCAACCGCGGACCTTGGATTACGCCGTTCCCGCGCTCGATTTGTGTTGCACCATCCGCGTTTCGTTACGTGTGCACCATCCGCGTCGCAATTGGAGCACCATCCGCCACCACAGGATTCTTCATTTCATCTGCTGCTGCCATCGGATTGTGCTCCCCATCCGCGTTCCGATATGCGTGCACATCCGCGCTTCGACTTGGGTGCAACACTCGCGTTCGATAAACGGGAAATCAACCGCGGACCTTGGATTACGCCGTTCCCGCGCTCGATTTGTGTTGCACCCTCCGCGTTTCGTTACGTGTGCACCATCCGCGTCGCAATTGGAGCACCATCCGCCACCACAGGATTCTTCATTTCATCTGCTGCTGCCATCGGATTGTGCTCCCCATCCGCGTTCCGATATGCGTGCACATCCGCGCTTCGACTTGGATGCAACACTCGCGTTCGATAAACGGGAAATCAACCGCGGACCTTGGATTACGCCGTTCCCGCGCTCGATTTGTGTTGCACCCTCCGCGTTTCGTTATGTGTGCACCATCCGCGTCGATTTTGGAGCACCATCCGCCACCATAGGATTCTTCATCTCATCTGCTGCTGCCATCGGATTGTGCTCCTCATCCGCGTTCCGATATGCGTGCACATCCGCGATTCGACTTGGGTGCAACACTCGCGTTCGATAAACGGGAAATCAACCGCGGACCTTGGATTACGTCGTTCCCGCGCTCGATTTGTGTTGCACCCTCCGCGTTTCGTTACGTGTGCACCATCCGCGTCGCAATTGGAGCACCATCCGCCACCACAGGATTCTTCATTTCATCTGCTGCTGCCATCGGATTGTGCTCCCCATCCGCGTTCCGATATGCGTGCACATCCGCGCTTCGACTTGGGTGCAACACTCGCGTTCGATAAACGGGAAATCAACCGCGGACCTTGGATTACGCCGTTCCCGCGCTCGATTTGTGTTGCACCCTCCGCGTTTCGTTATGTGTGCACCATCCGCGTCGAAATTGGAGCATCGTCCGCGTTCATAGGATTAATTTAATTTTCAGCTGCCACTGGATTGTGGTCATCATCTGCGTTTCGATATGCGTGCGCCAAGCATGTTTTAGAATATGTATTCTTAAGTCTCGTTAGGGTCTAAGATCTTGTTTCGTCATTGTAAAGATGTCGAATAATTATTGCCGTAACTTTACTTTTCTCGTTTTCTTGATTTCGTCACAGCCTTCTGCTGTGTCGGGCTTTGTTCATATTGCTGCGCACATGATGGTTCTGATATCGGCCGTATCGGCGCCTCTGTGACGTCTGCGTAAATATTGTATACCAGATTGGCTGGTACTGGAAGTCGTAATGGACAATGTTTCTGGTTTGGTTTTGCTGTTGTAAAGAATCGGAGCAGCCTTTTGCTGGATTCGCATTTGGTATCCCGTGGTTCGGAGACTTCTTTTCCGATTTACACCTCTTCTGCGTGATAATTACTCGACATTGCGTTATTTAGCATTACATATATAAGTTCGTCGTTGTAAGAAAGGGAGCACTGAGAACGAATTGCATTCGTTCTGACTCCCTTTCGGGTCTCTTGTGCAGTAACCTCCTCGTGGTGAGACCTGGGCAATCGGCATTATTCTCTATTTGTAAGAACTTCTGGTATCTTACAAGTTGTGGATACTATCGAGCTAATAGCTGCACTTCTAACAAATATTTTGATTTTCACTAAATTCTATTTCTATTGTTATTCTCTTCCATAACATTTTGCAGATTTACTTTCTTTCAGTATAAAAAATATGTATTAGCCAAGCTGGTTCACCGGGGGCGTGAACACTGTCATATATTCTCTGGTTCTATGTAGGTATAGGACGCGGAACCACCGACGATCGGTGCTCTTATCACCGACTAGATAGGATAGATCTATCATTCAATGTATTTCGGTGGCCATGTTTGCCAGGGCCACTTGGCCCGTTTTTCTTGTCATTTCCTGTATTACCAACTCGGTTTAGGGCCACGAACAGGGTCTCATCGGTGGTGCTGGCTCTAAAATAAGCTGACAGCACAAACGAGATATACGCATAGGATTCCTATACCGCGTTTGTGCTGATAGATTTCTTAGTGGTAGCACAGACGAGTTTACATCTTGGCGGTGGTGATCAGTGGTGATAGGAATTAAAATTAAAAATAGCTGTATACATAGAATATTGTTTTGATTATTTAATCCTTACATTAGGAATAAATAATAAATGAATGATTACTATACATACAATAGAAAATATGTTTAACTACAAAATTCGAAATGTTGTAAACAGCCAAATATTAATATATGTATTTTATAAATATAATATATATGTAATTATATATACTAATGTAATTACATAAATGTAATGTTTGGAACTATATTGTTATTTTATAGAATGATATAATTTAATTTGTTCCTGTTATAATGATTAACCACGTTGCTTTGAACAATAAGAAGAGAAATAAATAAACAAGAGTATTATTAATTAAATTATATGTGTATTATGTAGCAAGTGGTTTTTATGAACATTTTCATGAAAATTAAAATAAGACATTCAGTAAAGATAAAAGTAACACAATCCGTAAATGACTAATGGCCGAAAGTACGCAAAACATATTTTTCCGAAAAATTTATTAGAAATAGTCTGAACATTGTCAAAAAATATTTTTACAAAGATTTAAGAACAATCATGTGATTAAGAAAATACTTCTGAACAACGAAAAAAATAGACTTAACCGGGATTCCACAGCGGAGACCATATAGCTGCTGAACCAACCGGTGCCGTTGGATTCATTTTCTAAATATTCGAATATGAGTACATAATATTATAATAGTATTACAATAGTATTATTTTACAACAGTTTATATGAATCACTTTCAAGATGAAAATAGCGTTAAATAGGTCATTCAATTTTCAACAACAATTATTATTTTGTGTACTATCAATAAATGACAGTTTATTTATATAAATCAAAAAAGTATTTATTCAGCTTTAAAATGATTATAGAAACAGGAAGCATTATATTTAAACACATGAACTATTCAGGTTGAATGCGACGAATATTCTCGGATGAGTTTTGGCAACTACACCTTCGATATCTGAAATTCGATGTAATTCCTAAACTCGCCACTTTAAGTCGTAGAGGGCATACCAAAACCTCTGATCTTTTGAACAGTCGGTAATTCACAACATGAGACAGCAAGTCCCATAAGATGATAGGTCTATCCTATTATCTAGTCGGTGGCCTAAGTGTATAACCAATACAAACATCTTGTTTTTGAGAACACCGCAGCACTTTTCGTGTTAGTTTTAGAACTGACTGCTTGTATAGATGACGCTGCTATAGAACGCTTCAATTTGTGAAATGAAAGAGGTTATCAAAATATTTACATACGTATAGATCTGTTCTGTAAGGAAATCATGTCGTTAGCGGATGAGCTTTTAGCAGATCTTGAAGAAAATGATGATTCCGACCATATTATGGAAGAACCGGAGCCGGATTTTATTCCTGCTTCGGTCTCAAAAACCATTGAAGAAGGTAATTAACCTTAATGCTTCTCAAGGTAAATAATGCTATAGAATTTTCATTTAATAATCTCTTTTTTCGATTATAGAAATAAAAGTTGCTTCTGTGAGAGAATTAGCGAGATTAGGCGACTCGGAACAGTTGAAGAAAGTAATGTCTCATATTGAAAAATATAGTAAAGTTCCAAGGAAGTCTGTAGATATCATTGGACCTGTCGAGTCTGATCCCGAATATCAACTTATTGTTGAGGCTAATAATATGGCTGTCGATATTGACGATGAAATAGGTAAACCATTGATATTAGGAATTTTAAATAATCTTATAATGATTTTGTAATTGTCGAGTCTGATCATAATATTAGAATCCACAAGTTTGCTTTACTATAAGTTATCTTTGCTTTTAAAGCTAACATAAATATTGATTAATTTATATATAGCACTGTTTATTCAGAACGTTCTTGACATGCGAGCAAAGTTTATTTAGATGTCTTGCATATGGTGGACCAGCAGAAAGTCTCATTGCATGTGTTAAGATTTAAAGACAAATTAATTTTGTCTGTTTCATTTGTTAATATTATGCATTGGTAATATTGCAGGAGGCCGTTCCTATAATATAGATTATATTTTTCAGCTACTATACATAGATTTGCAAGAGACAAATATTCGAAAAGGTTTCCAGAATTGGAATCGTTAGTTGTTGGTCCTTTGGAGTATGTAATGACAGTTAGAGAATTAGGAAATGATTTAGATAGAGCAAAAAATAATGAAACATTACAACAGTTTCTTACTCAAGCAACAATTATGGTTGTATCGGTTACCGCATCAACAACGCAAGGGTAATGCATTACTTAATAAATTATAAATTGTTTATAATAGTAATAATCAAGCTCATTATTAGAAAAAGAATATGTGTTATATTTACAGACAGTTACTCACAGAAGAAGAAAAGGAAGCAATTTGCGAAGCTTGTGACATGGCAGTGGAATTGAATAATTGTAAATTGAAGATATTCGAATATGTAGAGAGTAGAATGGCATTTATTGCACCAAATTTGTCTGTAATAGTGGGTGCATCTACCGCAGCAAAAATTATGGGTCAGTTTTAAAACATTGTTTTTATTTTAGCACGTTCCGTGCCACGTGTACCACCGATGGTTCACATTTCAGACCGTGTGTATCACTATGTGACGATACACACCGATATATTTATTTAATGCGCTAAAAATATATATTCCATAACAAGTTTAAGACTGTAGAATATATGCTCACCAAAAGAACGAGGCATTATAAAAAACGCAGTATTGAACAAAGCAAATGATCTGAATGAAAAATAGAGCAAAAACGGCTTGGCACAGAACGTGTTAAACGTGAACAAGTTTTCAAATATTTTACATATCTGTACATTAATATATAATATATGGCGTTGTTACATTTTAGGTGTTGCCGGAGGTTTAACTAAATTATCAAAAATGCCAGCATGTAACATTTTAGTCCTAGGATCTCAGAAAACGACGTTGTCTGGGTTTTCACAAGTGGCGACTCTACCTCACACTGGTTTCATATATTACTCCGACATTGTACAAGAAACTCCGCCTGTAAGTTACACGGTGGAAATGTATTTCACATATTTTCAAACGTAGTTGTAGTATTTATTTGTTATAAATGTAGTAGTAGTATACAAAAACAATGTCTTTATTGAAGAAGATGCTCACAAAACGGTATTTACGTTTACTACGTTGTCGTGAAGCGCTTAAGCATCTTCTTCGACAAAGACATTTGTTGAAACATTTCGAGATCTAATAATTTTTGCCATGGTACCCTAATAATTTTTTACGTCGAATAAACAGAAGAATAGATCTGTGTAAAAACGAATATGCATTTCTATTTAAAGAAATGATGCAATTGTTAATTGCACATGCACTACTGCAGCTAAAAAAATTGAAAGGCCTATAGATGTAGTGCTCTTCGAACCATTTATCTTTCTCCTTTGGCATTTTTTCGTAAATGCAATAATAAAGGAGTTATAACTTGAAACAATTGCGTGGACCACCCTGTTTGTGCACATTCTTTTATCCTCCTTTCTCTAATATTTGTTCCCTTCTTTCATATTTCCACATTTTACTGTAGCCAGCAGACTCTGTCGACTTTTTTTTAAATGTAGTATATTGTTTAATTTCTGTATCTGATTAATTTGTTTAGGACTTAAGGCGGAAAGCAGCAAGACTGGTAGCAGCCAAAAGTATGTTAGCTGCTCGTGTTGACGCTTGTCACGAAAGTACAGACGGTCATATTGGTCAAATGTTCCGTGAAGAGATCGAGAAAAAGTTGGATAAACTTCAAGAACCACCACCTGTTAAATTTGTAAAGCCTTTACCAAAACCCATCGATCCAGGTCGAAAGAAGCGCGGTGGCAGACGCGTAAGAAAAATGAAAGAGCGTTATGCCATTACCGAATTCAGAAAACATGCGAATAGAATGAATTTCGCTGACGTAAGTTTTATTTTGTTTATATTTTACATTTTTGTAATACTATACGTGTGGTACTTTTATGTTTCGTATTTGTATATGTTTTTAGATTGAAAACGATGCCTATCAAGAAGATCTCGGTTACACACGTGGTACTATTGGCAAAGCAGGAACGGGTCGTATTAGGTTACCTCAAATTGATGAAAAAACAAAAGTACGAATATCAAAGACACTTCAAAAAAATTTACAGAAACAGCAGCAATGGGGTGGAAGCACGACAGTCAAAAAGCAGGTGTCTGGTACAGCATCTAGCGTTGCGTTTACCCCATTACAGGTAAATTAATAATAACGTTAACAGTACGTGTACGCAGTTTCTTGATAAGTTATTTCCAAATGTTGTTGATCTTACTATATGTAATAAAATAATTCCATTTTCTTTTTATTGCATTTATAAGAGAACATGAAATGACATAAACATGTGCGATATACGTTCACAAATGTGTTCGAAGATGAAATGTAAATTTCCAATGAGCTTGAAAGTCATTTTCAACAGGCTTGCAAGCCGTAGTTTTGCCGACCACTGACTTAGATTAATACTGATCTTTGTTATTCTCTTATTCGATGTTATAAAGGCAGTATAATCTAATTATGCTTGATTTAAATGTATTTGTTTTTTACAGGGCTTGGAAATTGTAAATCCACAAGCAGCAGAAAAGAAGGTGAATGAAGCTAATGCAAAATACTTCTCGAACACAGCTGGTTTCTTGAAAGTAAAAAAGTAAATACCAGTTCTGAATAATGGAAACTCTTATGTAAACTTTGATTAAAATTTTAAGTTTGTATCGACTTTCTTTAACCCTTAGCATTCGAGTGGCGATTCGATTATAAAATTATTTCATATCAAATAAATGACTCGAGTATGATTCAAGTATGCATAAAATGAAAAAAAATCGTACAGAATGAAAATAATCTAAGTTAAAAGAAATGTTTATTTTTCGTCTTGAAATAGTTCCGAGTGCTAGAGGTTAAAATATATATATGTATACCAACGATAGTTACATAATGTACACAACAATCTTATATGAGTAAGAAAAAATTTCACGAAGTTAATTAGACTCTGTTTTTATCTGAAGTTTAAATTGCACATAAGAGTATTTTATATATTGCGTATAATAATGCGGTTGTCTGCCTTGAACTTCATAATTTTTTATTGTATTTTATTGAATGGATAATGATCAATAGATTAATTTTGATCTCTAAAGGATACAGACTATTCCGCAAATAATGGAAATGGATAAATAGATGTTATTTGAAATTTCACAAAAATTTGTTGTCTACATTTATTTGCTGTTTGATTATTCTCTTCGTTTCTCAATATGCTTGTATAACTTAACAGAAAAATGCTAATAGAGATGATTTGCAAAAATTTTGAATCCTTACGGATCCGTTCATCAAGCATCAGCAACAGCATGACTTTGTTATCGGCGATGATTAGATTTCGGTAATAATCATTAATTTACGAGAAATCAGATAAAATAAATGATTCTACGAATATAATTTGTAAGGATAAGTAAATACACTGGAGGTACAATTCAATTTAAATCAGTAGCCGTCAGTTGATAAATACACACAGACGCGCACACGTATTGCAAGTATAGTAGAGATAGACGACCTCCTGGTAAGCCGATCGTAAAAATAAACAGTGCGAATGAGCCGGTAAGTAGAATGAAAAGGTACGTTGAAATATAATGAAAGTGGAGAAACAAGGACGACCGGGACATATGTGAGTCTCGCGAAAGAGCGTGAGGTGGTGTTGTAATGGTAAACGCGAGGAGAAGGATAGAGAGAACCAGAGAACCAGCAAACCAGAACTGGATGTCGTAAGGTAATCATTGACTGCTTTCAGTGGCTGTGTGTGCTCTGACTTCGTTTCTCATCTCCTTTCGAAAACGTTGCTCTCACGTATGTTTTGTAAAGTTTCGCATCGGCCGTGTGTTCCGTTCAACGATAACGCGGGAAGTGCGGTTGTGTTTCGGTTGTCACACGAAACATTCAATAAAATATTACACTAACAAGGAAGAAATCCTAGTTTATTTATCGAGCAACCATCGGTGAGGCCGGTGGCGAAGAAACAGATCCTGTCGATCAACTATGGCGAACTCCGAAGATTTAACCGATTGGTCTTGCGCATTAATGGAATATTCGGACCGTTGGAGTTCTTCCGGTAAGTTTTTATCTTCCATCTTAAAGTCCATCGCGTGCGGGTAATTGTTTATGCAAACCCCGGCTAGTTCAAATTTGAATTCCAAGGTCAACAGACTTTTGGCGAACGTTCAAAGAATTTGTTTCATTTTATCAGTCCACGGTACGATGATATAATGTTTTTTTCTCTCGTTTCAAATAGATTCTTTTCGCGGTGATTGACCCGTTTAACAATCAGGTGGCGCTTGATGGTGTGACGCTTATTTGTATGTCCTATACTCTATACGTATATACGATACAGTATAGACGCGCTTTTGTACATTAACAGTATGCTTGTAATATATAGAAAAGTTATGTGCAATATATGGGCTCGTAATACAAACGTTGTACGAGTTTTTCAAAAAGATTCACTTCATCACCGAAAAATACAAAGGGGTAGTGTTACAATGTAAATTAATATACGTATGTGTATAACTTGTTATTTTAAAAATAATACGTATATATTTTAGAATCAATTTAAACATAATTAGTTGCTCAACATTATATTGGATTTGATAAAGATTCGAAGAAAAAATTAAGGTATTTATTCATATGTTTATTCAGTAACACGAGAAGTTACCTCGAAAATGATAAAAAGTAATAGAACAGAATGGAAGATATATTACTGAATAAATCTATGAATAAATATCTGAACTTTAGCTTTCAATTTTGATTTAGAATATTTAATTTTTATTTGATTTACAATAGAAGGCGTTTCTGATTTGATACTGTTCTGACTTGACAAAAAAAGAACTGCATGAAGAAGTAAGTGAAAAATGCAGGATACAATTTCGGTATCCGTGACATCGTTTCCGGAAAAGATGAGTTTGAACATTTTACGTAGTAAACGAGCTATGGTGTAGCCACTTGCTGACACGTCTGTTCATGACCTACCGGTTCTACTTTCTGTAAACAGTAAGCATCAATCCATACGAATCTGATGTATTTTCGAAATGAAGTTCCTCGGAAACGGGGGCTCAATTAAGCCATGAGTGAACTATTTGGGTCCATGAAACCCCACTCAATTTTATATTAACCCTTTGCACTCGAAGCAATTTTTACTTAAAAATCAAACATTTTTTCCTCGGTAGAATATTTCCATTCCCTATGATTTTTTAAATTTTATGGATATGAAATTGTATAATGTCTCATACATTACCTAAGCGTTTAGTAATTGATTAGATACCGACATATTTTATTAAATTACATTATTATGTAAATAATACTTCGAATAATGGTACTGCAATCTTTAGCGGCGCCTTAGAGTCACAGAAAAATGGTATAATTATTTGTGGATCTAATTTAATTAAATTATTGCATTTTTAAAGAACATTTTGAACGTCCAGTTAAGAGTTAAAGAATCGTGTTCTATAATTTGATTTATTTTTTATGTAAAATCACTTGCTTTCTAATTGTACCATCAGATAAGAAACACTCTGTACATCATTCAGCTAAGCGGCAGACATATTTCGTGATTTTTTATTGTGTGGTTTGTCTAAAAAATTCTTGTCTCGGAAAGCACTTTAAGATCAAAGATAAAGTCGAATAATGACGATCACTAGTAAATCCGGGACGCTTTTAGCAAAAACCTAATGTGCGGAATTATGATTTGACAAGTTGTGAGTCTTCAAAGTAGGTTCGTCTAACACCTAACACGTCGCTTATGGCTTATGGTCAGGGAAGTGACATCGACCGACTAATTCAGTTACAAGTTACAACAGATGCTAGCGAAGACGCATGTATCTGCAGTTCCTCGTTCGTAGTGGCAAAAATCTGTTCGTAATATGTGAAATAGTGCCAGCATTATTTATTTAATAGTTGATGAAAATGTTATGCGTCCTCTGCAGTCGGAGCTATTTTAACTCGAAAATTAAATATTTCTTCCTCGTTAGAATATTCCCATTCTCTTTGATTCCTAAAATTTTATGGATATGATATTCGTATAATATCCTCACACAATATCTAAATGTTTAGTAATTGATTAGTAGACTGCAGATCTTTATTCAAAATAAAAATTGTCTGCATCGATTGCAGGAAATAGAAACTAAATTGAATATTATTTCTCCCCTTAATGATTATTAATAGAGGAGACATCCCATATTGACATCTTCAAATTTAAGAATTTTCTAACAATTTAGAATTTTGTCTACCCACAAATTTTGCTATAAATGCATAAAGATTCGCAGTCTACTTATAATAATGACGATATTGCATTTATTTAGATTTCGTACAAGTTTAATTTAAATATGTGCATGAATAGAGGAGTTCACTAAAAAAATATTTCAGAAAAACGTATTTACACTTTCAATATTTCCAATCGAACAAGGTTTGCATCAGTCATTTCGATTGGTCCGGTGGTTGTAGCGTTAAAGTAAAAAATTCGTGGATCATTGTCAATGATCTAATGACGTTTGGCGATGATATTCGTGGATGAAAACCCGACACTTTCTATTCACGATGAAACCGTGTCATTTTCTACGGGTTCTGTCCTCGTGCATGGTGCCGATCGTTATCTCGATCGCGGAGTTTCTCGACCTCGCAGGCGGTTTGATAAAGTATGTAGCGAAGCCAATTAACCGGTTAGTGTTTCGCAATTATTAACTTGTATCGAAGATACCGCAACGACGATCACCGCAGCGAATATCATACGACCGATCTCACCGACAGGTATCACCCGCGAAGAAATTCATCGCATCGACGACGACCGATCATAATCTAAATATCGGAGCTGTTAAACGAACTGTTAACGCTTACATTGCAATCTGTCGATCTTGTCGAATGTATGTATCTCGCTTCCGAAGCACACACATGTATAAAACGGGTGTCGCGTGTACTTAGCTTGTGCTTGCTATGGAAGTCAACTTATTCTTGTCCATCGATGATATCTCGCCAATATTAGTAATTGGCTGATACCAGCGCACATCAAGCGTCGATTTTTCCGATCTGCGAACTGCCTTATATAATAACTGGACTGTTGGCTTTGTCCGTTTTTGATATACGTGAACTTTTATGTAATAAAATTAACTCTTGATGCTCGGACGTATTCATCGTGCAATACGTTCTACTGCTATAAAAAATTGGAAGAAAAGTCCTGTTAGACTGGGTGGTCCAGTAAAAATTAGCACTTAATATCTCTGTTATTTTTGGAGGTGTTGGAAAACTTTATCAACAATAGTTATTCAGGTCAGGGCGATCTATATTATAGGGGTAATCATTTTTTTTGCAGATTTCAAGGTCACCTTCACTTTTTTTAAGGGAATCATATATTCTTTTTATACATTAGTTGATGGAAACAAATATTATCGAACAAATATTATCGAATATTAACAAATATTATCATTGATCGAACTGTAGCGCCGAGATCATTTAATATTTGTTTGAAACAATAATACGATCGAGAAAAAATAGTTTAATTAGTTGATGGAGTTCGGAATTTGCTACGAAAAAGTATTGTTATGTATGTCAAAAAAGAGCGTAAGAGTGAAAGTTTTATCAAAACTAAAGATGAGAGCTCGAGGGTGAAAATCGCAGATTTTCAGCCTTGTCAGGGCATTTAGCACTGACCAAATCTACAAAATGCAGTTTTTAAATTATTATTACAGGCTCAGATAAAAAAGTTAACAAAACATCACTTTAAAAATTTTTTATGCTTCTTACCAATCTAATGATGTATTTGTTTACTCGTTCTCTAGCAAACTAGTCGGTCTAACATTTTAAAAGAAATTCAGGTCTTTGGATCAATTATGTAAAAAGTTATGTGATTTTTAATAGTATCCACTTAATATTGTCTCCCACTGCATATGGTAGAAGTTGTACATCGTTTATTTCCAATTAGAGTATTCCACGCGGTGCATTGACTTACTTTCGGCGTCGATTACAGTTAAAATTATTCTAATTGTCGTGTATCCGTATCACACTTTCGGTTTTTCTTATTTTCTCTTTTCTTTGGATCTTGGCAAACGGTACGCGGTAACGTCTCGCAT
Source organism: Lasioglossum villosulum (assembly GCA_963971365.1). Taxonomy (NCBI): domain Eukaryota; kingdom Metazoa; phylum Arthropoda; class Insecta; order Hymenoptera; family Halictidae; genus Lasioglossum; species Lasioglossum villosulum. Next base: position 32,501,164 of record OZ020497.1, read on the forward strand.
CCGCGGCTCGTTATGCAGAACGTCGAACGTCTTCCGTGTTCACGGCTTGATTAATGTTCGCAGCGAAGTCGAAAGGCGTAACACCACTGGCAACGTCACTTCTAACCCGTTTCCTGAGACAATGAATTATTAATCGCCACAGAACTCTATCCCTAAGAAGACGCAGCCGGTATTTCTTAAACGTGTTTGCGTTCTTTCTTGGTTTTATCAAAATGTCAATTTCAATATCTGGTCGTCCCATCCGTTAGCGCCACTTACTGTTCCATTGGGTGCGTCAGAGTTGGGGATTAATCGATTCAAATTTTAACCAAGATTGATTGATTAATGTGTATGATTAAAAAAGGTAATCATTGGAAAATGAACGATTGATTCAATCGATATTGTGGGAGTCAATCCTATATATTTTCTATAATTGAACTACATTGTATACATGTGATTTGTAATGCGAAGAGGGACTGGGACCCTCTTTCACATATGTACGTTTAATTAACATTTATGGAGCTGTAAGACTTCTTATGGACAAAATAACAGACGTTTTTAACCCTCGCGATTTCTTACACCGTGACCCTGTTTTTAATAAATATGGGATAAAAAATTTAACAAACAGATTTAATTTTATTCATATAAAAATTCTTGTGAAAAATCTGAATCAGTACTGTCTTAAAGACGTACTGTTCTGTAACACAAGACATTCGAGAGATGTTTGAGAGGTCAGAATGTCCAACAGTAGACGTCGTCAAGACGTTTTTGTGTTATCTGGGATATCCTGACTTATTTTATGATATCGCTAATAACGTAGCAGTTGATGCGACACAAAACTATAAATAAAATCCGTATAAATAAAATGCATAAAAATCCGTAGCCTGGTTATTTATATGCGTATGCGCAAATATGATATCGGCGCTACACGTTCGATCAACAAAAAAGAATTTAGCAATTTTGCAGAATTATAATTTCGACGTTTCGGTTCAGTTTTGAACCATCTTCAAGAAAAGTCCGCGTCTATGAAAATAATGTAATAAAATTTGTATTAATTGAACAGAAACTTTTTGATAGTAGTAACAAAAAGAATATATACATACTTGCTAAATGTGAAAAACAAACTGGTTATTTATGTCTCGCGCGGATTGCAACACCTGTCCTTGCTCATATCACGGATTTTGCCGCACCCTGTATAGCGACTGGACTAACTTATGATTTTACTTCCGATTTTCTGTGGTATGCATAATTAATCATCCGGTAAGTTGTAATACCTCCGGTTATCTCGACTACGCTCTAGTAGATACCGTTACTGTGTAGAGTGGAGACCTTCGTGCTACCGGGAGAATTTCTTTCTTATCAACTCGAGAAACCGCTTCAACTCGGCGCGGCGCGTCAGCCGTTGCTAAACACGCACATCCTTCCGCGAGCTCCACAGAGTCCTAATCGATCCGCGATTTACGAGCCGATACACCCCGACAGATCTTTGGTCGAGTTACGCTATCCAGCTTGATAGTGTTCACCGTTAAATTGGTTGTATCGGAAACTCGTCGTGGATATTGGTTCTAAAAGGCAATCTGTTCCGATTAGTCGGTGTCCGTGGTAACTGAAGCATAATATGTATTGCAAGCTCGATTTGCTATAATCGAAAACTGCAGTGGTCCAAACATGTCTTTAACTCTTTGTATTTCGAACATCTTTGCAATTTTGTTCCCAATAACTCCTTATCAATTTAAGCGTTTTATCGAAAGTGAACTTCTAAAGATGGTTAATTGATTGATGCTACTTTTAAACAATTTGTTTACTAACTGTATTTGAAGCAGCCAAACACAGGCGCATTGCGTATCTGCATTGTCTGTAAAATAGTTCACACAGTGAGTGATCAAAAAATATATACAGGGTGTCCCACGCATCTGGAACAGCCTGTACCTCCCAAAGGGTTGGGAATACAGGAAAATGTTATAAGAAAAAGTTATAATAAAAGTAATTTTATGCACTTTTGTGCATCGGTACATCAGAAAAATGCAACTGCACTTTTTAAAAAAATGGAAACTTACATTTTTAACTGCACCAATCGATGCAGTTTGTTGTGCTCGACGTAAAAATAAGGCAGATCGAAACTTGTATGTCGTTAACATTTGGTTATCCGTGTGATCAAATACGTTAACGAACCCGCTTTTTTCTTACGGCGTTTTTATAATATATACAGGGCGTTTGCGAAATCGAAGTACAACCGGGCAGGGGTGCTTCTACATGTAAAAATAAGTTAAGAAAAAGGAATAACATTTATTCGTTTGGCAGCTCGTTTTCGAGAAAAACGAGTTTAAAGTTGCGTTGGGTTCGCGTGCTTGAGCATATGGACAAAGTAGAATTGGTTGATCATGGTCAGACGCGTCAGACGATTCTTATGCAATAGCACGTGTATTGGCTGCATTTTCAAACTAGATTTTCTCGTAAACGAGTTGCCACAAGAAAAAAATATTATTCTTTTATTTCGACTTATTTTTGCATGCAGTCTCAACCCCTGCTCGGTTGTACTACTATTTCGCGAACACCCTGTGTATAGTCATTACTAGACTGCGGATCTTTACGCAAAATAATGTCTTACCTATATTCAGAGTTGGACAAAAATTTTATTCAAATAAAAATTTCGAATAAAGTGGATTTAAAACCCGCTTATAAAGTCCACTTTATTCGAATTTTTTATTTGAATAAAATTTCTGTCCAACTCTGTCTAAATAACAACAAACAGGATTGAAATAAAAATTTATGTTCTTCCCTATTATGTTTAGTAGGTTGAGAATAATAAATAGTATATTTAAATGTTTCTAATATATACAGGGTGTCCCAATATTCCCTCAGCATCGAGGAAAGGGATGTTCCTTGGGTCATTTCAAGCACCATTTTCCTTTACGAAAATGTCATCCAAGGTTTCGTTAAGGAGTTATTAATGAAAAACACGGACCAATCAGAGCGCGACCTAGACGCGTATTGCATCGTTACGCCGCGATGTCGTACCGAACAATAGTTTCTCGATTATGTAAATCCTTTCCGATTTCGATGAGCTTCGGACACCTTGTCAAGACCACGATTCTGAATAAAATTTCCCTTTACAGTTTTTGTCTGCTGGCATTAGTTTACGAAATATTCTAATAACTTTCAATTGAAAATTATTCGATGTACCAATATCTTATCCGATTTCGATGAAATTTGGATACGTTGTCAAGTCCACGATTCTGAACAACATTTCTCTTTACAGGTTTCGTCTGCTGGCATTAGTTTACGAAATATTCTAATAACTTTCAATTGAAAATTATTCGATGTACCAATATCTTATCTGAGTTCGATGAAATTTGGATACGTTGTGAAGTCCACGATACTGAACAAAATTTCCCTTTACAGGTTTTGACGGCCAACTTTAGTTTACGAAATATTCGAAATTGGTGAGGACCCACATCATCGGCAACTTTACCCGAACTAGAGAAGAAGCATAAACTGATTAAACTAAAAACTAACCTATTCCGTCGTTAGTCCATCTGCATGTTACACCCTTGAAACACGAAGCACCACACTTTCACACAACACTTAGCACACTTTTCGAACTCTAAACGATAGCAAACGAAATTCCATACTCCGACGCGGCGCGGAAAGAGTTCCGTGTTCTTCGAGATTCCGCGCGAAACTGTGCCCTCCCCGCGTACAATGTTGTCCATGAAGGTAGATTGTTTGAAACAAATAAAATCGTTGCCTTGAAGATATCAATTTTTCGCAAGTCATATGGTAATATTGATTTTTCGAGAATCATAAAACGATGCCATGGACGAGGTACCTCTACAATACAATAATAGTGTCTGAATTTTTATTGCATTAGGTTAACCTAATTGCCCTCGGGGTGCCTTTAAGAAAAGGCAGCGGGCGGTGCGGTTGTGTACTTCGGTGATCCCGTACTGCCCGCAATAATGCTTTGGGAAGGTCATGTGGTTTTTAGACTTAAATGAGGGGGGTTATCTCTGGTTGGGATTTTCCACATGTAAAAAAAAAAGGTTAACCAAATTGAAAAGAACCGTCGGGCCCATACGCGTTCCACGCCCCATTAGAGCCTAACAGCCAAATTAGGCTAGCCTAATGCAATAAAAATTCAGACACTATTATTGTATTGTAGAGGTACCTCGTCCATGGCATCGTTTTATGATTCTCGAAAAATCAATATTACCATATGACTTGCGAAAAATTGATATCTTCAAGGCAACGATTTTATTTGTTTCAAACAATCTACCTTCATGGACAACATTGTACGCGGGGAGAGCACAGTTTCGCGCGGAACCGCGAAGAACACGGAACTCTTTCCGCGCCGCGTCGGAGTATGGAATTTCGTTTGCTATCGTTTAGAGTTCGAAAAGTGTGCTAAGTGTTGTGTGAAAGTGTGGTGTTTCGTGTTTCACTGGTGTAACATGCAGATGGGCGAACGACTGAATAGGTTAGTTTTTAATTTAATCAGTTTATGCTCTTCTCTAGTTTGGGTAAAGTTGCCGATGATGTGGGTCCTCACCGATTTCGAATATTTCGTAAACTAAAGTTGGCAGACAAAAATTGTAAGGGGAAATGTTGTTCAGAATCGTGGTCTTGACAAGGTGTCCGAAGCTCATCGAAATCGGAGAGGATTTACATCATCGAGAAACTCTTGTTCGGTACGACATCGCGGCGGAACGATACCATACGCGTATAGGTCGCGCTCTGATTGGTCCGTGTTTTTCATTAATAAGGAACCACCTCCCATTTCCCGATGCTGAGGGAATTTTGGGACACCCTGTATATATCTTTATTGATTCCCCTCAGGGTTACAATTCTTGCCCAATACCCAATACGCAGCTTTTTTCCTTATTCACTCCCTCTGCTCATTGCTCATACTAATTATGCTTAATTTACTTAATTAATTAATTCTATCTTGTCTCTAACTTACATCTATCTCACATTACTATAGATACATATACATATAGAGAGAGAAACGGTATTTACAAAAGCCTTAATTTCTACCTTATTTACAATATTTACATTATATATATATACATATACATATACACATATATACATATACACACACACACACACACATACATATACAAAATCTTTCTAGTATGTTCTTGCTATTTTAAATTACATCTACTCATTTTTGTCATAAATGACCAAAGGTCTAGCATTCGTTTTCATTGATCACGATTCTAAATAATTTACTATAATCCACAGTAAATCTATTCCAGATTAACGTAAATAGTTCTGCATGTAAACTGACAACGCAGTTGTTAACGTTATCGCTGATTCATTGGTTCTGATTTCGTAAAGATATACTGTTTTATACAAACGTATTCGCTAGATCGTGCTCAGGTAATATATCACGAAATACACCTGTGCCGTTATATTAAATGGCTCGATACATGTAACCTGACAGGTGTAGTTGCTGCTGCGTGCCTGTGTGTGTGCGCGCGGTGCTTATCGTGTCTTTTACGCAGACTTATGCAATTACGAAAAAATTTTCGTTGGAAATCATTAGCGGGAATCGAGCATTACACGTAACACCAAATACGTATATCATTTGTCTAAATTGTAGGAAAATAGGAAATCATAACAAAAACGAAACGGCATGACTTTCACTAGTTTTCATTGAAAGTGTACACTGTACACAGTAGGAGTGGTCCATTAATTCAATTTGTTCCAGAAACTTTTTTGTAGGTAAATCCTTGCTAGATTTACTAGATTCGTTAATACCAAAAATAAGGCGAATTATTCTTAACAATTCGGTTGAAAATAAATTTTCCTATTAAAGAAATATAATTATAATAACTTCTCATTTTTCGCAAAAACCATTATAAATATGTAAATATTTATAACTATGTAAATATTTCTTTTAAATATTTACATAGTTTCAAAAACGTATTATTAATATAAAATTAACTATATAATCGTTCTAAAAATTCTAATTATCTTCATATTTTAATATTAAACTTTTCTATAAGGTAATTCAATATCTAATTAATTATATTTTTAATATTTCTCGAAATATGGTCCTGGTGTCTACCGGAAAAAATATAATATTTTGCATTCTGCGTTATTGGTAGATTAACAATATTGGAAATCAAAATAAAGTTATAATTAACTTGCATACTAATATAAGTTATAATTCGACTGCGGATCTTTATGCATTTATGAAGAAATTGGTTGGTTGACATACACATAAAACAGTAATAGATTAAACAAATTTAAGAACATTGTAATGTTGTTTTTAACGTAACAAAGTTATCAAGGGGTGAAATCAATTTTTATATATTTGATTTCTGCTTCCCACAAGCAATGCAGAACATTTTTACATCGCATAAAGATTCACTATCCAGTTATAATTTACATATAACCCTACTTAGAACAAATAAATTATACAAATATTTTTGCTGATTAAATTAATTTGGGTTAATTGGGTAGGCCTCCAGTGTTAGACTGGGGCTCCAAAATTAACGGTCGGCAGCTGTTGTCCCCTTGTCTAACAATGAAAAGTTTATTTTTCCTTTAGCCACTTTTCATACGATTCATGTTGCTTGGACACAATGGCAAAAATAGAAGTCCTCAATTTCTACGAAACACGTTAGCACTTCGGCAACACTAGGTATGCAGATATTTGGTATATTTATGACGTGCAAACTAGTACAATCGTTTTTGAGGAAACTTTCCGTAATCCATCAAGATTAGTCGCTTCCCAACGTCTGTTTATCCTCAACAGTTGCACGTCATAAATATACATTTTCAAGGGGCCTGGAGTCCGGGCCTGACGGTCAATGACCAGGTACACTGGGAATCAAACCTGACGAGGATTCCGTCACATTGCCAAATTCCGTTACGCGACAGCTTCCCCTGGATAGCAGCATTGATAGTCCACGCGGAGTGCATTTGGGACACGTGGATTTGTCAGTGCAGTCAAGAATATCATACAATTGACTATCATCAGCTAATCAACAGCTTTTAGTATTTTCTCTGTAATTCCGACCAATTGCAATTTTCTCAAAAATTGTTTTCATGTCCTGTAGCAAACTAATTGTTCTAATTTGGGACATTTGGATTTGTCAGTGCAGTCAAGAATACCATATAATGGGCTAATCTCATCAACCAATCAACAGCTTTTTAGTATTTTCTCTGTAATTCCGACCAATTGCAGTTTTCTCAAAAATTGTTTTCATGTCCCGTAGCAAACTAATTGTTCTAATTTGGGACATTTGGATTTGTCAGTACATTCAAGAATACCATACAATTGGCTAATCTCATCAACCAATCAACAGCTTTTAGTGTTTTCTCTGTAATTCCGACCAATTGCAATTTTCTCAAAAATTGTTTTCATGTCCCGTAGCAAACTAATTGTTCTAATTTGGGACGCGTAGATTTATCAGTACATTCAAGAATACCATACAATTGGCTAATCTCAACTCGCTAATCAACAGCTTTTAGTATTTTCTCTGTAATTCCGACCAATTGCAATTTTCTGTGACAATTTAGATGTGACGTATTCGGTAATCTCAGCCGTAACAGGAAAATTCGTGTACTTCTTTTTCAAAAGAAACTCTTGTGTAAAAAACATTTACTTCTTTTATTAATTTTGAAAAGTTTCCGATGGCGTAAAGTGTTCGTTTATGCGCCATCGAGATTAGTACCAGGAGAATTAGCAAGCAATGGTCAGGCACGTTAGGCAAATTGTATACAATTGCGTGAGAAAATTTTACATTTTCGATGTCACTTTCACTAATGTGATTTTGTCATGATTTTTAAGTAATGGTAAGTTTGAATAATGATGGAACTTCCTTCAATGTCAGAAAATAAATGCTGACATGGACAAATATTGATTAAATAAATTTCCCTCGTGGATTTTAAAAAGTTGATAGCTCAGTTTTTATGCATATACGCACTAACCCAGACACGTACGTCGAAGGGTTCATTTTAATTTTATTATAACTATCTCTTTCACATAACTGTGTCACAGGACAAAAGTATTCGCACACCGTTCAAAGAGGAATAACTTCGTTCGAATGAAACCAAACGATTTGAATGTTTTTCTTAGATGTTAAAAGAATTAGTTTACTAGATAAAGTGTAATACAATTTTTCAAAAATTGTTTTATTGGTAGCTTCCATTAGGAATTATTAACAAATAAATCTCCCTATTCAAGCACAAATTGTTTTAAAAGTTCCGAGAAATCTAAATAAATTCAGTCTTGCAATAAAACAACGCGTAGACAGTCACATTTTATTCTCGGTACGGTTAGTATTAAAAAAGTGAAAATCCGCACGTTCATCGTTCCGGCACAAGAGTATCGATACCACTGTGGGAGCCGGTGTTCACACTACATCGAGCCCATGTAAGAAATCGACATTTCATTAGGAAACGAAAATAACGCCTTGGTATCTTTTGATCGCTCATTACAAACTAGCTCCGGTAGGTTTATCGATTTTGTGCGTCGTTAGCATGTGAAAAGAAAACGAGAAAATAGGAGAAGCTCACGACCCGCGGTTTCTTTTCCAATTAACAACAGCCTCGAGGAAATCACGACCGAGCAGGTACGTCGTACGCATTGGTCATTTGTGTGCGCCGATAGATCGTCGAGATCGAGCCGAGGATCGATTCGGAAGAGAGAGCAGCTCCCGACGCAAAGATTGTAATTGAATAAATACCCAATGCTACTACCTTGATCGAATTGCGAGTATCGCTTGCAATCAACCACTAATGTAAGTCACACGTGCACGCCTAGAGGCAACATTCTACACGTATGTATGTAAATCGATAGAAATGAAACTAATATACAAAACAGTGAATTCGTATCATATATGCATTACAATCCCATTGCATCATGATACACTCGCAAGCTAATTGGTGTGAGTTCAATGTTCTCTGAGAAAACTACAATGATAAAAATCAAATGCTGTTCGTTGGCAAGCACATTTCTTGAGAATAACTGGACCAATTTGGTTAATTTCTCCTTTTAGATGTTCGTAATAGTCCGAATAAGGTTTTAGGAAAAGAAAAGTCGGAAAAGTTGCCCGAAAAAGTAAAAAATTCGGAAAACTAAAATTGCTTTTTGAATCATATTACAATACAACAAAAAAAAACGAAAGTCGCAGGTTTTAATCAATATTTCAATAGGAATTTACATTATCGACGTATATATTGAAATAGTTTTGCATTATCGACATTATCAATATCAGCCAGTTAGTTTATTTCTATTGCAAATAAATAAAAATTAAATGCTGTTCGTTGGCAAGCGCATCTCTTGAGAATAACTGGACTGATTTGGTTAATTTCTCCTTTTAGATGTTCGTAATAGTCTGAATAAGGTTTTAGGAAAAGAACAGTCGGAAAAGTTGCCCGAAAAAGTAAAAAATTCGGAAAACTAAAATTGCTTTTTGAATCATATTACAATACAACAAAAAAAAACGAAAGTCGCAGGTTTTAATCAATATTTCAATAGGAATTTACATTATCGACGTATATATTGAAATAGTTTTGCGATCGAAAAGAATTGATAATAGATATATGGTTTCGGCGCACAGGTTCGATCAATTATAGACGCAAAAATCTCTTGAAAATGATCCTCATCAGGATCGAAACGTCGAGATTTCAATTTGCAAATTTGTTATAAAACATGGAAATTTAGTTTACAATTGATCGAACCTGTGCGCCGAAACCATCTATCTATTATTATCGACGTATGTTTGCATTATCGACATTATCAATATCAGCCAGTTAGTTTATTTCTATTGCAAATAAATAAAAATTAAATGCTGTTCGTTGGTAACCGCATCACTTGAGAACGGCTGGACCGATTCGGCTAATTTTTTAAAAATGTGTTTGTAATAGTCCGAATAAGGTTTTTAGGGAAAGAAAAATTGGAAAAGTTGCCCGGAAAAATGGGAAATGACAAGGCTCTATTTATTTCGATTTTGTGCAATTTTAATATGTTATTGTTTAAAGAAATTTATCGAATCAATTTCCACGTAACCAACTTCGTAATTTCAATAATTGTAAAAAGAAAAATATAAAACCGGTTATTTTACCGGCAGTGATTGGTTTAGTTTTAAAATACGTCAAAATAAGTATTTTGCCCTGAATAAATTTGTACAATTCAATGAGAATGCATTCTGGTTTTCGAGGCAACTATCTGAAAAATGTATACAAAATTTCAAGAATGTCCTAGGATGATACTTTATAATTTGACTGAAGACTATACCCTTTAAGGGTAAATTGTATGCGTCTAAAGTATGAGAAACGGCAGAAGTTATGCGAATGGTATTTCAGTTCTCTCATCCATTTAAAGATGTCTTTTTTCAGACCGAATTGTTCACTGGTCGTTCTACTTTTCCCTAGAAACACCGTGTAACCGCAATGAACCTGTGCTAGTCGCAATTCGAAGCATTTATCGTGGCGCGGCGTGCCTCTAATTAGTAGATTTTTCAATTTGTAATTGGTAATCTGTTGAATGACTGGACTGCGATCGAGTTTCGATGCACAGTCGATATCGCGGGAACAGTAACGTGAGAGTGCCTCCTCGGTTGTTGATTAAAATGTTCCCTAGTTGCAATTATGGTTGGCCAATGGAACCCAACAATCGGGAGTTAGTTGGGATATAGTCAAAATATATAAAGGAATAAATTAAATACAACATGAATTACCTTGAAAAATCTTTGAAGAAACACAAATTTTTTTACGTGGGCACTCATCGTGAGACATCCTGTATAATTAAACAAGATAATTAATGCATTATCATCGATTAATCAAACTAAGTCGGCGCCCAGAGTATGCGATCTATCGGCACCTCGTGTAATCAATTTTTTAAGGGCACTTCCGAATTTCTGAAGTGTCAGCCATTTTTTTCATAAATGGTTTTCAGCATCATGCATATTAAACATCCTGTTAGTAGAAATGAATAAATTTGTCGAGTAGACACTACAATAGTTATAAATATTATATTTTGTTTGACGACATTGGAAAAATAGTACATTGAGAAATATTTAGCAAATTGGAATTTCATTGTATCTTTCTAGGTTTGCAACTAATATTTTATTGTTTTTAAACCGGCACAAGAATTTTAGAACACGTGGAAAAAATTACCTGCAAATGAAAGTTGTTTAATTATCATTTCAAATGTCGATGTTTTTATTTCTTGTCAAGTGTATCGCGACCCGTGACAGGAAATGTAATTGGCAATCATTCTTAAGACTTCTTTTTTCACGTGGAAGAGAAAGGCGAATCCATCTCATTACACACAGGTTTGGTAGAACGATTTACAAGCATGGCCACCCACCCATTACAGTACATTGACTCCCACCTTTGAAAGTCCAAATTATTGTTCTAACCCAATTTCACTTTGTATCGTGTCGTAATTTTTTTCGGATCCTTTGTAAGAAACTATGTACCTCAAATCTAATTTAATGTCCTACAGATACTATGTCAGATACTAATCCTATCATTAACCTAACACGCTACGTTTTTCTTTCACATTTATATTAACTAATGCGTATGTATGCGTGCAATTAAGAAAGTGACTTTCACCCTGGATTTTCCATTTTTTACAAAACTTGAATTCTGGGTAAGATCACGATTGTCAACGTTGCGGAATTAGATATTGATCTGACACTGTGTTCATCATTTAATTTGCTTTCCCATTGATTTCCGGTTATCGTATTTGTAATACTTATATTATATTATATATACTGATTTGTATAGTATATATAGTATATATAGTATATGTATATAGTATATATAGTATATGTATATAGTATATATAGTATATATAGTATATGTATATAGTATATATAGTATATGTATATAGAGTATATGTATATTGTATATAGAGTATATGTATATTGTATATATAGTATATGTATATAGTATATATAGTATATGTATATAGAGTATATGTATATTGTATATATAGTATATGTATATAGTATATGTATATAGTATATATAGTATATAGTATATATAGTATATAGTATATAGTATATATAGTATATATAGTATATAGTATATATAGTATATATAGTATATTGATTTACAAAATGTATTAAATTCTTTTATTGGCTGCTCTTTTCCTTACTATTATACCTATATACTATATATAGTATATGTATATAGTATATATAGTATATATAGTATATATAGTATATGTAGTATATATAGTATATATAGTATATTATATATATTGATTTACAAAATGTATTAAATTCTTTTATTGGCTGCTCTTTTCCTTACGCAACCAGAAATTTTTGTCTTTTTCCTGTAAGTATATGTAGAAGAGCCGCTCAGTGTCGCTTTAGACTTGATAGAGGTGTCCATAATATCATTTTATAGAGCCTAATTGAATTTACATAAAAAAAATATTTTTTTGAATGTGTTTGTACTGTTTCGATGGAAATTTTATAATTTCCTTAAAATTGTTATTGTGAGAATACTCCATGTTTTGGTTCTGTCACTATTCCTGCCAGGGTGCGGTATAGTATTATTGGAAATAATTATGCACGATTTAAGTACAATCTGGATCAATTAGCTTTGCATGTCACGCGAATGAAATGATTAGGTGGAAACCATTTCAATAGTTATCCGTAACTCCATTTGAAACGTGCCCGTCTTCCATTACTTGCTTCGAAATTAATGATAGTAGTAAGACTTGCACTTTCCACTTCTATCTCGCAGTTCCTCGTGGAAGTTACCATCACGTTTTAACACTTGATAGCTCATCATAATAAATACCGTTGCCTTCCTTGAAAAATATCCGACTGTGTTAGCGATGAGTGACTATTAATAATTTTAAGTGGGCGAAAAGTTTTCGGTTTCTCTTTATAGCAACGGCAATGTTATGTATCTGTAATTATCGTTCGTCGACTTGGTTCGGTTTCTTCTAGCTTCTCGAACAAATTTGTCTGGTTTCGACGCGCCGGGATTTTAAACGATTGCGAACGTGTAAAATAAGGATAACGAAACGATAATTGTTAATGAGCAACATACGAACACAGTAGAGTCCCAATCTAAGCCGAAAAAAAGGGTATCGGTGAGAGAATACTAGTGCATTAATGAAACCTCTTTATTTTTTTAATAATTTATAATTTATTATGCACATGCAAGAAGACAATCAAAAATACAAGAAAGTTATCATTCCATTGGTGCTATAAACAATACAATAAAATTACAAAACTTGTTTATTTTTCATTATTTTTTGATAAGTCTTGCCCTAACTTAGTTGTGGCATTTTTCTGATTAAGATGACACTAAACACGATATAATTTCAACTGTATTTACTGGTTTAATTGACGCAATGGAGTAACTTTAAGAACACAGAAGAGGACAGCGAGTGAAAAAGAAAGAATATTGTTTAAGATAGCAGCTTTCTTATTTTCAATATCCTTCTTATATGTGTATGATGATTTATAAATTATGCTTTACACGTACAGTAAATATGGGACAACCTGTATCTTGTTTGATGTAATTTTAATCAGAAAAATGTCGCAGATATATTGGTGAAATTTCATGAGAAATAAGTACAAAATTAAGAAGTATTGCTCTAGTATTGTCTCACCGATATGTTATTTTTTGTTGCGCGTGTCACAGCACAGGACCGAGAATCGGTTTATAATCCAAACTTTAGATTGGGACTTTGCTGTGCTTGAAATAATTAGATAGCGGATTTGATGCATCTATAACGAAAATGGGAAGGTGTAATTTCAAGCATTAAACACAATAAACGAATTTAAAAATATTTTTACATCATTATCAAGTTACTAAACATATTAAGAGAGAAAATAAATCTCCATGTCAGTCCGGTTTGTTGCAAATCAGGTGGAAAATTGTTATATGTGCTCATAAATCATATATTTCTCAATAATGTTATTCCAGAAGTGTCCAGATCTGATATGTAGTAGGTCGTTTTAAAGAGTCAAAGTAGTCACGGAAATAGATTGTATGCTGAAAAATAGTGAACAGGGCAACCTTTCAAGACGCGATACTGAGATTTCAGTTTACCCTAACTTATTCGACAGCACACGGGGTACCTGTTATCTGATAGCGTTTAAGTGTATTTCGTCGTACGCAAGTGCATGCGCTGTTTTCATTATGCGGCACGATACCTGCAAAAGTGATCGGCAGAGCGAAGGGAGAGTTGCGAAACAGATACCTCTTCCATTTCTACGATTAAGCGCAATTGCCCCGATTTCACGCCGCGCCGCCACTGATCCGATCTATCATCTAATACGTGTTAAACCTTTACCTCCGAGGTCACCTAAACTAATTTCAGCCTGACCTCTCCTCGCCGCTGAATATCCATTCAATCATATTTTTTCATCCACTTATGTCACGGAGAATCTATACAGTTTCGTTACAGTTCTAGAGCTATTTGTTAGACAACCTATAATGTTTAACCCCTCGCCGTATCATTTTCTTTGCAGTTACAGCGATTAAAACGTTCTTTATCGCCAAAAATATCGTAGAAGAGGAAAGAGAATTTATATTTTTTGTATGGCGACGTTTATCATAATGCTTAAATATTGATTACAAACGAATCAAGTTTTATTTCATTTAAAAAGAAATTCATATTTGTTAGGCTTCGTTCAAAAACTCTTTCCAATCTCCGGAAGAATAATCGAGCTCCTTGAATTATGATTTTATATAGGTTTTTATGAGCATTTGGAGTCTACAAGTTATTTAGTTTTAAAGTAAGAATAACCAAAATTACACAAGTGATACATATATCTTTACACAGCACGGTTTGAAAAACAGGTTACGTATACAAATTGACTCTAGAATTAATCAATTAAGTATAACTGATTTTATTTAATTGGAATGGAATTTATTTAATGTCTTGATCATTTTTCACACTCATTTTGCATCAAAATCCACATGGACTGCGAATTTCTTTTACAACATAGAAATGGATCGTTCAAATACAAAACTGTAAAGACATCAGAAAAATTGAATGACGTTATCAAGTTACTCTTGCAATTACCGAAACGATGAAAGTAGGAAATACGTTTTCACCTAACTCGTGTTTCTTACAATTGACACAGACAACTTTTATTTTGCACAAAGATGCGTAGTCTCATCGGTTACTTGTGTGCAATAAGGGCACAGAAAATAATGAGGATTATTTTATTTTGTATCGCGGTGTATATTTCGCGACAAATTCGAAATAATTAATTAAAATAGAGTACGATCGAAGCATGATAACGCAGCATGATACCGAGTCGCACAAATGAACAACGAATTTATGAATAAAGAGCCACAACTGAATTTGTACACCTAATAAATACTCTGTAGATGTTTCCGTAAAAACTTCCACAATTTTTAGCAAACATAACTAAAGTAATGAAGCGATTCTTCTACCTTAACTGCGTCCAGGCAGAAAAATCACAGATTTGAAGAATGGTTTGAAAATGTCAGCCGATATTATTAAAAAGTCATGAACGTCAGAATTAATAGGTTCTTAAGAGAGAGAGAGGTACTAATCTGTGGTAATTAGTCATGGACGTAACCGTACGCAGTGGAACATTATTTATTCGGATGGTAAACAAGTTTTATCGAGAGGGAAATAGTTGGTCGCACATCCTCGTTTAACGAGAGAAAATCTTGGAAGTTTCTAATCCCTTAACTCGGTATGCAGAAGGATTTCGCGCGTTAACTTTTACGAGCGGCTGGTTTAATCGTGACGACGCGGAAAAATTCACGAAACTCGTTGGAATCTAATATCGTGTTGATGTTGAATCGTTAGAGCTTGTCGTGATTTATCCAAACGTGGAACATGCTCAACGATCACTGGTATCGATCACCCACTGACCGTAGAAGGAAAAACGAGGATGGAAGTGGAAGGAAATCGAGAACATCGTTTGAATTTTTGCGGTCGCAGAGTATAATCTTGTACCGGGAATCGAATAGTACTGTTTCTGCCGTTAACATCGGTTCTGAATCTTGGAAGCCGAACAGATCCGGCAGTTATGCGAAAACGTACACTACCGATCAAAAGCATCCCGTATATCTTGGACAGTAATTTCACTAACAAACAAGTTTCCTGTAAAAGCTTCAAAATTTCTTTTAATATTACTGCTATGTGTTTACAAACTTCGCTGTTCGATTAACTCAATTCGTGTAAATATTCTCCTATTTCTCATTTCATTTATTCACACTTGCACTGAAGTCTATACATATATGTAACTGCCTACTCATTACCGTAGAGAATATCACATACATATCGTGAAATTTATGGTTGACTGCTTTACGTGTTGATACTGTTGATTCTTGACGATAAGTTTCCGTTCACGATCCACGATGACAGCTAGGCGTTAGATTCACCGTTATACGCGCTTAGACATTTAATGCCGAAGGTGTAATCCGCGATGCCGCAGCAAAATGATGGGCGATTCAGCAAATACTAGATATATTATCTTTAAACGCAACGAAACATTTGAAATATAACATTTTTAATGAAGTGGAAGTAAATTAAGCAATCTAAGCAATGTGTGCGAGAATTTTTTAATCAGAATTGGTTACTAAAATAACTTTAATGTTGCTTATACTATGAGGCCAGAATAGTTTTGAATGACAATTGAAATAAACAGTTTTTATTTTTAAACCTTTTGTTTTTATTTATTTATTTTTAACCTTTTATTTATTTTTAAAATAATTCGGTTTGGACTTGTACAGTTCATTTAAGAAATTTTTTTAAAAAGTGTTCTCATTCAACAGATATTTTAGAATCTGTAGTGTTACGCGGTCGGCAAGGTCACAAGAAAGTGGAACTACATGATGTAAGAAACATCACGGATCTGAAGATTTTTTTAGAGGAACACTTGCATTTCGTTGCACGCGGAATTATTTTGTTTTATGACTGACAGAAAAATATTCGAAGTGCAAGAAAATGAAAATTCATTTGAAGATTGGAAACAAAGAATATACATGTCCGTCTCGTATTTGTTTTCGCTAGTGTGTCTACAAAAATGCAAAATTCGCATAAACTTCCGCAATCTAGTAATGACTCGTTAATTACTGCAGCACGACTCTCCCCAGGTAACCGACCCACACGCTTGGCTGCTCTTGATGGCTGACCACATCGTATACTTTTCGTAATATGTGAATGAAATCTACGAATGGAATTGCTAGGTCTCTAGAACAATTTAACTGACCCACTTTTCCGAATTACACATCTGTGACACTGAACAAAATAACTACTGAAATTTCCAAATACTCATCTATTACAATGATCAGTTTCATAATTGCTGAAATTTCGAATTACACATCTAATGATAACGAGTAATTTTATAACTACTGCAATTCCGAATTACACATTTAATGATAATGAGCAATTTTATAACTACTGCAATTCCGAATCACACATCTATGACAATGAACAATTTTATATATTGCAGAAATACCGAATTACGCATGTACGACAATGATTTGATACGTACTGAAATTCCGAATTATCACCATTTATTCTGTAATTGATGTAAACAAATGCTGTGTTCTCATAGTGGGCCACTTTTTAAAAAATGGGGATATAGCCCCATGTGTTGCTTTCACAGACTTTTTTTTATAAAGATGGACACTTGAAATGTGAGTTATTCGGAAGTCTTGACATAATGAAGAATTTTTTAATTTTCTCGACCCAACTCGACATTTTCAGGTTTTCGCACATTTCTAATATTTACTTTTTTTGCGAGAGAAATAGCTCGTCCCATTTACCGCGCACACCTTGTATACCCGAGGGTTTTCGAACTCTTCGCCTCGAGGAGTCGATTTCTAGCGTATACTGCCCATAAAATTGTATACAAAAGTGTCCATTTATGAAATGGTTGACTGGAGCTATCAATACTTAAAACCTCGATTTGCATTCCGTTACATCGGTGGAAACATATAAAAAGTTACTTTCTATTCGCACGCATTTCTGTCAGGCTAAACTAGACACCTAAGAAGTTATTATTTATCTTGGTAAGTGTCCACTGTGAAATAATCAACGTCTTTCAAGATAAAGTACCTTTACGTAAACGCTATCTACATACAATCTCCCATATCAAAGACATAACCTAATGTTTTTGTCGTATACACGGTGTCGGATTTAATCAAACGTGTCAGAATCATTTACAGGAAATCGAAGATAGAAGAAATACGTTTTTACAGAAGTTATCTGGATAGGTATAGAAATAGTTTATTTACAGTGGTGGATAAAAGAAAAAAATTAAAATTTGATTTCCGTATTGGAGTATTAATGGTTTTTCAAATGTTGAGAACATTCATTTTATTTGTATAAGTATAGCCGTCTGTGATTTATGTTTGAAACTAGACTGAAAGTTACACAATAAAAATGATTTTCAGAGAAAATTGAACTTACAATGATTATAATAACATAGCTTGAGTTAATTGGACAATAAAACATCAGAGTATTCAGCTAACCAATACTCGAACGATTTTACCTCGATTTTGCCACAACTTTTCTAAACATTGTAAATCCGATGTTCCACATGATGAGATCTCATTCAATTCCTACCGTAAGAACATTATCAGGTTCTCTTTAGATGAACGCTTTTTGATTCCATGTTCCAGGTATGTAATCTCACAGGTGTTCTATTATTGTAGATTAATATCTGGAGACGTGTAATTTAAATATGGAAATCTCATTTAACACTATGTAAGAAACACTAAAGTAGTTTACATTAATGTTGCAAGTAGTCTACGGAACTAGGACAAGCCACGACTTTTTCTGGTTGCGATCAGCAAAAAATGCACGAAAGAAGAGTCGAGCGGCTCGCAGGAAATTACCATTCTGGGATAATATTAAATTTGCGAATATGATAGTTGTATATTTGCATAGTTCTTAAATTGCCAAAGAAAATTTTACGGTTAGTTGTCGAAGCAACATTTCATGTCTATTGTATTTGTATTTTAATTATGAACACTCTATAATTCCTTTGCAACATTTGGGATGTAAAATGACAGCACAATATACATACATATATATTACTGAAACATGTTCCACCCCTGAAGAGGTCAGCATAAAACAAAAATTAGTTGGCGTTATTCATCAAATTTATTAAACATACTTTCAAGTTAATTAATATAACATACGTCTATTGCAATTATAATCACGTAGTTCAGAATTTGCGTAAATACAACTTTCGGAACGTTTTATAAATAGTCTTTGAACCGTTTATGTATTTCTACTGTAGCTTATTCAATCCATTGTTTAATGTAATCTAGTTTTTTGATAATGTTGCGTTCCATATTTATTTTCTTTTGCTACAATTGTTATGGGACAGAGGGAGTATCTTATTATTATTAAATATTAAACCGGAGTATCAGGTTGAAATTAATCAGGGGACAAATGTTTTCTCTTCGACCATGGAAACTGTATAAATAATAATTGGTCGAAGGAAACGGTCGATTTCATGGACATTGCATTTTCTGGGTCTCCAACAGATTACGATCGATTCTTCTTCGTTCACACTTTTCGTTCAGCGGGAACTAGGATGGCATAGATTTTCTTTGAAGTGCGCGAACAGTCAGAGCAAATACAGCAACCAATCGGAATGTAGAAAACCAGTATGAAAGTAGGTGACACGCGAGATCACATGAATTATCATACGTAATTTCCTCGGTTGTATGCACATAACATGCGTCCCATGTAATCACGCAAACTCCCGTGCGAAGTAAAAGTCCCGCGCGCGTTATTGAGTACTTTCGTCGTGCCGCCGTCAACAGTTTCTTGATGCAACGTTGCGTTGTTTGCGGAAGAACCGAGAGAGAAAGAGAGCGAGGGATCGTCGATCCTTCCGGAATCAACCTTGCGAGATCCTGTAAATTTTCCGTGATTATCCGACATATCTTCCGTGAACGTGACTCGACACCGGATTGCAATCAGCATTGGAACATTCTCTCACTCCGATCGATAGTCTGTTCGGTCGCAGCAGCCTCCCCATAAATATTGTCTGCGTCAGATGCTATCTTACATTCTGATGATTGGTCGACGCTGCAAATATGTTCCTCAACGATTTTATTAATATCCATAGGTAGACTGCGGATCTTTATGCAAAATAGAAATTTTCCACACGAGACCACACATGACCAATCACACAGTGGGTCAAAAAAGTATTGGCACACTCTTAAAAAGGCGACAACTTTTTAAATATCGTACTGTACGATTTGAACTTTTTTTAGAGGCTGCAGCAATGAGTTTGCTGCAGGATGTGAAAAAAATTATGTTAAAAGTTGCAATTGATCGGAATTATAGAAGAAATACTAAAGTTTGCATTTCATAACTTTTTTATGTTCTTACATTTTTCAATGCCTGTCGTTTTTTTCGCATCAACCAATTTTGATGAAACTTCACCAGTGCGTATAACTAACACAACATAAGTATTTTTTCCACAATTCCGATCAATTGCAATGTTTGACAAAATTTTTTTTATATCCTGCAGCAAACTAATTGCTCTAGCTTCTAAAAAAAGTTCAAATCGTATAGTAAAAAGTTATTGCCTTTTTAAGAGTGTGTCAATTGTTTTTTGACAAACTGTATGTATAGTGACTCCCACTAATATTCGGACACTTCTATGATTGGAATTTTTTTGAGAAGCTAGAGCAATTTGTTTGCTACAGTATATGAAAAGAAATTTTTTCACCAATTGCAACTGATCAGAATTGTAGAAAAAATACTAGAAGTTGTATTTTACAACTTTGTTTTTATATGGGGCTATATTGAAAATTTCAAAAATTCGTCGACGTCGAAATGAGCTACAAACGTTTAAAGCTGGTAAAAATTCAAGATTTTCACGATTTTTGGGCTATAACTTCAATAAATCTAAGTATTCTTACATCTTTCAATGGCTGTCGTTTTTTATGTATCAACCGATTTCGATGAAACTTTCACAGTGCATATAAGTACACAGATCTACAAAACGCCTTTTTAAAATTTTCAATATTGGCCCACATAAAAAAGTTGTAAAATGCAACTTTTAGTATTTTTTCTACAATTCCGATCAAGTGCAATGTTTGATAAAATTTTTTTCACATCCTATAGCGAACTATTGTTCGAACAAATGTTTTGGCTTCCCAAAAAAATTCAGATTGTATAGTCCAATGTTGAAACAGTTATTTTTTTTTTAGAGCATCCGAATATTAATGGAATCATTGCATATTTAATTAACATTTACGGACCTGTAAGACTTCGTATGGACGGTAGGTTTTTTGGCACATAAAAAAGTTGGAAAATGCAACTTTTAGTATTTTTGCTACAATTCCAATCAATTGCAATGTTTGACAAATTTTTTTCACATCCTATAGCAAACTATTTGCTCTGGCTTCTCAAAAAAATTCAGATTGTATAGTCCAATGTTGAAACAGTTATTTTTTTTTTAGAGCATCCGAATATTAATGGAATCATTGCATATTTAATTAACATTTACGGACCTGTAAGACTTCGTATGGACGGTAGGTTTTTTGGCACATAAAAAAGTTGGAAAATGCAACTTTTAGTATTTTTGCTACAATTCCAATCAATTGCAATGTTTGACAAATTTTTTTCACATCCTATAGCAAACTATTTGCTCTGGCTTCTCAAAAAAATTCAGATCGTCTAGTTCAATATTAAAACAGTTATTTTTTTTCTTAGAGCATCCGAATATTAATTGGAGTCATTGCATATTTAATTAACATTTACGGACCTGTAAGACTTCGTATGGACGGTAGGTTTAGTGTTAAAACAGTTATTTTTTTGCTTAGAGCATCCGAATATTAATTGGAGTCATTGCATATTCAATTAACATTTACGGACCTGTAAGACTTCGTACGGACGGTAGATTTAGTGTTAAAGTGCGTTCAAATACTTTCGTGTTTCACCGTATATTGACCCTTCACGTCCCACTTAATCGAAAACGTGTCCACGAAATGTCTGCTACATTATGCAATGTCCACTTAGACGGTCTAACTATAAACGCAGCTGTGTGTATATTGCGCGTCGTGTCTATGTAATATCGCATGAACAAGATGCCCCGCTGCGTAAAGTCTGAAAGAAAGGCTTACGGGTTGTCAATTACGCTGTCACGACCAATGAAGCGCGTCATTAGCGCTATGGGTCAGCGTGTCACGAACGTTGTTTTTCCAATACCTTCCACCTTTACTCGAGAAAAAGAAAAACCCATGGTTCCAGTTAGCAGCTAAATACACGAACGTGTTGCGGGTGAACGAGCGTTTCCTTCTTCGACGAATTTTCTTCGAAACTAGGTTATCAGTAATAAGAATCGGGTCATTAGTAAAAGAAAATTAATCTCTTCGGACTACTTTCGCGAACGCACGTAAACGCATGCATAGTGTAGGTCGTAGGTGGTTGTGGACCCACTGATAGCTTCGTTGCCAATCGATATGTCGAAACTTTTAGCAACAAATTGATGCGCATATTTGTAAGGCGGCTTTCACCTTGTGGACATTTTTCAAGAATATTAATTTGTTTGATGTGATTTCCATTCGCAATTAATTAGAAACTTTATTCCTCTCGCAGTTCTACATTACTCCTGCTCATGAGTCTTAGGATACCTCTGGTTTTTAGTAAAACTCTGGTACTTCGTATAGATTATGAACCTTTAATTGTAAGTATTATTACACAATACAAATGTAATGTATTAACTTTATATAACTTAAAATTTTTAATTATAATATATTAATGTGATAGTATTAATCACATAATATAAAAATGAAATAGTAATGGTCCAAAACACACGTCAAAAATATGGAAAAACTATTTGGATCAACTTCAATGTAATAATTTATAAACAGATTTTATTCTTTATATTATGAATATTTCAAGAAATACAGAGAAATTTATAACCAAAGACACAGGTGATTTATTTAAATTATCTGAAAAACTACTGAATATGTAACAAATGAACAATTGTTAATTTTATTTTAAGACAAAAAGTTTAAAGAATGAATTATAAAATTATTACAAAACATATATTTATTACGATAAATATTAGTAGGTAGGAATATTTTTTGAACGTATTTTAGTGAAAATTTCATCCTAAGAAAAAGGTTGACACGATTTTTTACACCTTCGTAAATACAATAATTTTTAAGATATCGAAAAATCCTTTGCGATTCGTTCATAGGTCACTAGAGACTATACAACAATTTTAAATTTGAACAAAATTCGAAATTTTATTCGAAGAAGTGATTCGCGTCACCCGGTACATGTTTGCTTGAACGCGGATACGCATGTATCGGTAAATTGCAATATTGAGGAAGTCACGATTGATAAGAATATTCTAGAATATTCCTCTAAAGGATAATGCGATATTGTTTCTTAACGTAGACGCATTTCTGATAAAGTATGGCGAATGGAGTATAAAAGGCTCAGGGATAATAAAACGCTGCGTCCAGACGCGCAAAGGAGATCCCACCTTAACAAAGCCTCAGAGAACATTATCTCAAAGCGAAAAATACTTGACCTCACGAACCAACCCTTTGGAGGAAGTACAACATTTTTGGAACACCCTTTGAAGACTTTCTTCTTATGTCCGTAGCGTTCTGATTGATTGAAATGTGTTAATTCCTGCGGTTAATGTCGAATGCAAAAATTTGAAAGGTTCATAATATATTCTATTTGATGGAGAACATTATTACGACAGATTGTAAATAACTAGTTGCTAGGAATTTAAAGGAAGTTAGGCAATTAAACTCGCCCTACATATTTCAGCGCCGTAGTGAGAGGCGAGTCGATCAAACTCACCTGAACGAATGTTACTCGAACCGATCGCTTCAGGTGCGAAAGTGATCACCAGTTCAAGTAACCACGTCCACCAAAAAATGTGGTTTCCTACTTTCTCATTTTCTGTACCTTAGTTTAATTAATATAATGTATCTTAGTTTAATACGTTAGAAAAGACGTGGAAATTGATTATGCAAAATTAATGCAATTTATGCAATACATCATCCGAAAAAGGAAAAAAAAGACGAACTAAAAGTGGAAGCGCAGCTAAAGCAACGTACGAATTTAATCTTTATCTATTAATATTATTAATAGATATTTAATATTATTAATTAATAGATATTAATATTATTTGGTATTTAATATTACACCAAATTTGTGTTCGGCAACTTATTCACGAAATAATTTAAGTATTCATTCGTTATATACTTTCTTAGTTAATTCGAAATATTTCACCCGAGACAAGAGAACTAAAAAATTATTAACAAAGTCAAGCGTTCGTTGGAATAAGTAAGGTAATTTCAGTTCTCCTTGTACATAACAGAAGATAAGAAATGGTAATGCACTGCTAGCTCTGTAAAATATTGAATACAATATGTGTGTATATGGTCGTTATACCAGTCACTACCAGCTAATTACTATAGCCATGTGAAACTCGGAGAGAATGTATACAATTCGAAAGACTAACGTCATTCTCATAGGAACTCGATTGCGCAAGTATTTCAGTTTATGCTTAAAAGAAGAAAATATCGAGCAGAAAATTAAACTTGTAAATTAAGACTTTTAAATGATAATCATACGATTTGTTTGGAATACTCTGCAACATTACTATTCATTTGTTACGTTTTATACAGCGTGTCCAAGCTAAAAGAGGCCACCCAAATGTCTCCTTTGTATTTTGTGACATGGAGTATGGTCGTAGCACGAGTTGAATAGCATCATCTAAGGAATACTCTGAAAAACATAATTTTTTTGAAAGTCATTTCTATTGCATTATATAGTAGATGAAAAAGTGCATTTTTGACTATGCCTGGATCGTGACCTTCCGATGACCTTGAACACCAGTCAAATTTGTAAATTAAGACTTTTAAATGATAATCATACGATTTGTTTTGAATCTTCTGCAACATTACTATTCATTTGTTACGTTATATACAGCGTGTCCCAGCTGAAAGTGGCCACCTAAATGTCTCCTTTGTATTTTGTGACATGGAGTATGGTCGTGGCACAAGCTGAGTAGCATTATCTAAGGAATACTCTGAAAAACATAATTTTTTTGAAAGTCATTTCTATTGCATTATATTAGATGAAAAAGTGCATTTTTGACTATGCCTGGATCGTGACCTTCCGATGACCTTGAAAACCAGTCATACGATGTAATCGTTGAAATGGCGTGTAATATCACTGCTTATACCGCAAGTAGACAGCGGATTTTATGTGTTCACGACTAAAACGAGTAGGTGTGATTTAAAGCATCAAAAATATTAAACGAATTTACAATTAGGGTAACTGCACCAGTGAATAAACGGGCACCAGTAAATGAACGCTTTTGTATATTTCAACAAATTTTAACCCGCACGGCATACTAGCGATAAAATTGTGATTAAAGAGTTAAATAAATAGGAGAATATTGTTTAATAATTTTGTTCATTCATTGGACTATCGTTGTTCAATTACTAGAATGTACTGTTCATTGACTGGTATTTTTTATATTTTTAATTTAACGTTTAATGAAGAAAAATAATAATAATTTCATTTTATTCGTGTTCATTCATTTTTGACAAATGAAGTATAGAGGCCATTTGGCATGTATGAGATTCCTTTAATTCACACATTTTTTTTTACATGAAATATCTTCTTGAACAGTTTCTTAAATGTTCATTCACTGGTGCAGTTACCCTACTTTTACATTATTCTCAACCTATCGAACAATATAGATTTCCACGTCATTCCGATTCGTTGCATTCAGGTAGAACATTTTGATTTCTCACAAAGAATCGTAATCGATTTTTTTCGAACGGCTATACCAAACAATCCACTTAACGCGCGAATAGGAAAGCTTTTCCGTTGGCGCTGATTAGCGAAGGAGCCAGTCAGGAAACCCGAAGAACCAATTAACGCAGTCATTCCCTCCCACGATCACGAGGTACGGTGGCGAGAACCGAGAACGGGGAGCACCCTAAATCGTCGATACGCGACGGTGCTCGGCGTCGATAGCTGGCTGGCACACCGACGCGACAGGCCGACGGACACACTGACACCGGCCCGTTGTGTCCCTGTCTCTCTCCTCTCGTCCGGCGTGGCATCGCATTGTCGGCGCAGACGCCGTGGCAGCGCTTATTGATCGCGGTTGTTGGTGGTGCTTGGTGTCCCTGCACGCGTTATGCGTCGTCGTCTTTCGCGACGTAGCAACGGTGCTGGACAGGGTTCTCGCCACGTTTCCGTTTCCGTCTCTCGTCCGTATCGTAACAGCGAAGGTACCCGACGACCGTACCGGTGACGACAGAGCAACAGACGTGTCTGCCTCCGTGTCCGATCGTCGGTAGTGCGGGTGATCGGTCGAACGTGCTCGCCGGGGATCGAGGAGGATCGAGAATCGCCGGGGTGGTGATGCGATCGAAGGGCTGCAAGGTGTGATCGCATCTGTGAGTCGGAGAGAATCATCCCCCGCCATCCAGGTCGGTTGGTGCTGATCGGAAAAAGATTGCTGGCGCGAGATCAGCCTGCTCAGCTCGACGAAAACGCGCTAGTTGCTAGCAGGTGGTTCATGCGGACGACGATATCGCGCGATATCCTTTCCACGTCGAGTGAAAGTGACCGACCGTCGCGGCGGTGAAGCGTTCTCGAGTCGGCCGGATGCTCGGCCGACAGGTGCGTTCGTAGAGGCTCTCCGTTCGCCGCGCCGGGTAAGGTGTTCACCGACAACACGACTCCATGACCACCAGCCATTGGTGCAGCCAGCAACGCTAACCGTTCCCGGCCAATCCCGTGAGCGCGCCAGCAGCTAGCCGGCTTTTCTCTAGTCCTGTCGCCGATCGACACGGTTACGACGACCCGGCTCGAGGATCACGAGGACCAGGTCCTCCTCTTCAACCAACCATGAGTCTGCTGTCCTCCATCGACAGAGTCCGGCGCCTAGCGGACGAGGAGACCGATCACAATATGCTCCAGGGTAAATCTCAAACGATCACGGCCTCCGCCGTTCGTTCTCGTTCATTTATTTCAGGTTCACGCTCAAGGTCGGCCCCGTGCAGTCGCAACACCGAGCCCCCGGAATCCTCGAACAAGTTTTCGTGGCTGACCTCGAGACGCGATCGATCACGCGCGGAGAACGTGCTCCTCCGCGTATCATACGCGCACCACACCCACGCGAACGCGGCCCCCAACGAAACCTACGAAACATCGGTTTATCGTGGTTTCGCGATTTTTTGAGAGCCGTCGACTCGGTACCGAGTCGGCTCCGTTCGCCGTGCCAACTACCTACTCTGCGCACCGCCGCTTTGACAGTCTGGAACACGATGACTCATCGACACGGCTTCTGAATCGAATAGTTGCTGCAGCTGCAACGGGGGCCTTGAGCGCACGCGATGCATGTCTCGCT
The DNA here is from genome assembly GCA_963971365.1 of Lasioglossum villosulum. Taxonomy (NCBI): domain Eukaryota; kingdom Metazoa; phylum Arthropoda; class Insecta; order Hymenoptera; family Halictidae; genus Lasioglossum; species Lasioglossum villosulum. The sequence goes on from OZ020497.1 coordinate 32,528,505, forward strand.
CTTAACAATGAAAGCAACAGACGTGCGCAACCGTCTCGAGCTTTTCCGTCGCGATTTTTCCAGTTGCGAATATTTTTCGCGAGACCTCGGTCTCTCTTTCTTCTAGCCCTTACACCCCTCACGGTGGAAATTTACCCTTTTGTGGCTAGTGATGCAGTGCAAAATCACTAACCGTGCTAGGTACTTACGTTTGGTATATTCGTTTATGAAAAATAACATCCCTAGGCTTACGACAAGCTGATTGACTAAAATATAGATATGTTACGTCAGGTTACGTATATTGACGTGGTAACATTATAATGACCGGTTTCAAATTTTTAATAATATTTAATGAAGATGAAATCAGAAATGATTCAATAAATTTCTGTATTTAATCACGTATTATAATTCTTTATCTTGTAATGTTTATAAAACAATGTATATATCCGACCCATTTTGTAGACAGTATGGTTAGCGTTAAGGGAAGAAATAACATTCAGTTTGGTTTCTATTTATTGCAATCACAGTTTAATTATAAATATTCGTTTTCTCCTCTTAGAATTCGCGAAACATTTCTCTGAGCTTGTGTCGTGCATTTTGTCAGAATGTGTCACAAGCACAGAATTACAAATCAATTATCAAATCGTGGACAATGAGTCATACCTAAATCATTGACCTTTTCAACTCGAAAATTAAACTTTTTTCCGACCTAGAATAATTTCATTCTATATGACTTTTTTCATTTCATGGATATGAAAAATTGGTGTAATCCTCGCGCAATAGTTAAATATTTAGTAATTGATTAGATGCGAACATGTTTAATAATGTAAACAATATTTTGAATAATAGTTACAATTGGGATATATTTATAGTTGCAACCGAACGTGTTACGATCTGACAAATATTTCGTTTATTTAAAGTGTAAAGCAACAATGGGTGGAATATTATGGTAGGATCTTTTGTGCAACTATTAATGAAACCGATTGAATCCGTGTTCCGTTTTTGGTAGACCATGCGCGTGTTTTCTGCGTCTGGGATCTTCGGACGATAAAAAGTTATCTGGTCTTTATTGACTCTTGAACCTAAGACCAATCCGCGTGGCACAACGGCGACGTGATAAGCCGTAATTTATGGATGATAATGAACTTGTTCTTAATACCAAATCGGTCTGCGCCATTCCAAACATATTTTACTTGCATAGGCGTTATTGATCGCCTTTTTATTACGTTTCATTGGGATGAATGTTTTGATCGGGGCAGATTCCAGACCTGCGCAGTGGAGAAAAGAGAGACACGAGTGTGAGATACTCATTCTGGAATTTAACCTGTTCGATTAGGACAGTAACCGGCAAACTCATTAGTTAAAAGAGCCGAATATCGGGTTGGTAAGAAAGTAATTTCGGCATTTGGTGAAAGAGAATCCAATATTTTTGTTCAAACAATCAAAATAAATAAATAAAATCTTTCTGCTAGCTTCGCAATTCAGCGCTCATAAAACTACTGGTCCTAATCGGTAAAAAACGGATGCAAGTGCGATTTTAGGTCATCATTATTTTATCTTGAAATACCAAAATTACTTTCTTGCCAACCCAATATCAGCAGTACAATGATTTCGATTTTTTAACAGGCCAAATTTCTTTTCAAGAAAGTACTATTTTTAGTTTTCTTGAAAGTCATTTTTTGGTGTTTTGTTACAATTAATTTAACATATTAAATTAATGGTAATTGCGTGATACAGTAATATTGCGAACAATTAAACTACCGCAGAAATTTCTACATCACACTGCAGTAGGTTTTCTACACCATATAAGTTCTTTTATTAGTGAATCTCTCTATTAAAACTACTCGGTCTGTTGCGTAGAGAATAGTTGATTTTATTACAACTATACGTAACTAAAATTAAATAAACGAAAGTAAGTAATTTCATTTGAACATTTTTTTAAAATTAAGATAGTTTAGCTTATTACTTTCAAGATAATCATAATTAAAAACTGTAGGCATGTGTATCATTTCAGATTTGTACGATTTAATTATATAAAAGTTGGAATCAAGTAAATACTAATTTATTTCGTTTGATTTTATTAATTGAAACTGAAAGTAACATATATGTCCAACTTTCTTATGTTTCGTGTGTAACTCTATTACATTCACTTTATAATACTTACGTGATCACACTAAGCTATGATGTGATCAATTACTGTAGCTTAACTCGTTGAATACACTAAATCGTTATTATTTCAGCCTGGTTCTACTTTTGGCATGACACAATTAATTAACACTTTTATAATATAGTAGATGTATATAAGATAAGTAAATTTTATTACATGCAAGTTCTACGTTTCACGTTTCACGCAAATTCTTTACAGTTGAAAGCATTGTTTAAAAAAAAAATTTTTAAATGTCCAGTGATATTGGAAAACTTGTTAAGATTCGTTTAACCCTTCGTCGATGTTCCACCACATAATATTTGTCACCAACAGCGAAAATCTTCTCGAGTTAGAACTTATCAAGTAGTTACGATGATAACCTTTGGTGTTTCTCATGAATTTCGAAATATTTTCTCTGACATTAGCGTTACATTACGATTACTATAAATCGATGATAAATTGAAAATTTTTATATGTATTCCAGTTTTTCAGTATTCTTTCTACATTATTTTTTTAATCTCCCACGTTGCTTCCACTTTGTTTCTCTTCTTTTCAAGGTCCTGACTAAAAGCCTTGAGAAGTGCTTAAGATTCTTAATAAAAACATTGCACGCGGAAATTATACTACATTATGAGATACAAGCATGACATTCATTTTGCAGTCGTCCTTGGCATCATTTTCTATTGGATCGTTTGGATGTAGTGAATACAAAACGAATTATCATTTTCAAATTGTCGTTGATAATAAAAAAATTGTACTTTTAAGGAACTTAATCTAATACCAGTTTATTTCTGACATTCATGTGCAAGCATATACGTTCACTGTACGTCTACTGTGTGAGGAATTCCAACAAAAACGAGTGCACGGTTTGTTAAACCTATGATAGACATACGAAGTTCCAGTGATTCTAAAAGATAGGACAAATTGATTATCTGATTGATAAGTTTGTATACAAAGATTCAATCGGCTATAGTTCGCAGTTGTGCAAGAATCAGTAACTCAAACGTGACAATACACAATGATAATTGTGACAACAAAACGACACACATCTATTGATACGATAAGAAAGGAGTCTAAGAAATTGTGTTGTACTCTCTCCAATTAGCTATTATTTAGGCGCATATAAGGAGACTAAACAGTGAAGCTGTACATTATACACATGTACATACGTATTCAACATGGGAACATTAACGTCTTTTCACTGTTCAATTAACTAAATTACGTCACATTGAATAATCTTTAAATGATACTTCTTTTGTTCATTATGATTGCAGACTCTTAAAATGATTTCGCAGTGATTCTAGATTCTTTAGAGATTCTGCATATTCATACAATTTTCAATCTCCTCTAATATAGTGTAAGGAAATTCCTAGAAACTTTGTTACTTTTGTCAATAGATGCCGCTCCAACCATTATAATTTAACCGCGTCGTTAGCCAGAGTGAAATTTATGACAGACAGCACTTGCGAGTGTGGAGCTGAATCTCAAGATCTTGATCACGTCATATGGCAATGCACAAAATATGAAGACGAACGTGATACACTACCTTCTACTCTATTTCGACACAAGTACTGTCTCCTACTTGGACTCATGTACTGAATATGCTAAATAAACCATATCTGGTTTAAAGCATTAAATAAATAAATAGTCTAAGGAAAAGCCGTAAGGAAAAACGGATTTATTAACAAAATTGGCACACGGATAACCAGAAGTTAACGACCGACGTGTTTGTTGCGATCTTTTTCGCAATCTGCTGGTGATCATAATTTTAGAATTCTTCTGCTATTTCTGATTTTCTATCTTCTGATTAGGCTGTGGACTTTATGCATTTATGACAAAAATGGGTACATGCAATTTAAAGCAGTGGACATGTCAACAATATTTAAGGGCATCAATGTATTAGTTCCAGTTCAATAGGATAATTAAAAGAACATAGGATAATTACAATCAATGCAAACATTTTTTATTTCGCATAAACATAATATAACATACATAACAAACATAATATTATGTAGCACGAATTGAACACGTGGATTGAACTCTTGATCGTGACGATCAACTTTTGACGAATTTGTTCGATTGTTAGTCGTTATTACAGCTTTCGGTACATGTTGCAATTAAAAGTTTTAATTACAAACCTCCTACGAAACTTGTTTAAATGATACTTGCAACGAAACTAAAATTCGATTGCAGTACTGTTACTGACTCTTAAGGGATCGTATGTCTAATGCGAAGGGTGCGAACCCTCCTATCGTGTTGCCATGAGTTCCAAGTCCCCTTTTCCGTTTCCCTAAAATTACGTGGGGAAGATCAATAATTCTTTCGCCATGTGCAGTTAGCAAATGCGTCTCCTTCCATTCGTCAATGTGCACGCATATACAAGGTGTGGCTGGATGGTACAACCGGGCAGGGGATGATTCTACGTGTATAAAATAAGTCGAAAAAAAGAATGACATTTTTTAAGAAAAAAAGAAAATAATAAAAGAATAACCTCGTATTCGAGGTAATAGACTTGAAATATCGGTCGCGTCGGGTTTGCATGCTTAGTATACGCAGGAAGTAGAATCGGTTGGTCATGATCAGACGCGTCAGACGATTCCTATCAATAGCATGTATACAAGTATACGTATTTGCTGCATTTTCAAAATCGACTTTTTCGAAAACAAGGCGCGAACGAAAAAATGTTATTCCTTCTTTTGTATATACAGGGTGTCTCAAAAATGTTGTACTTACTCGAAGGGAGTACTCATTCGAAGCAACCGTTTCCTTTGCGAAAATGTTTTTCGTAGTTTTTTTAAAGTTGTTATTTACGAAAAGCATCGATCAATCTTCATGGTGAAAGTACAGTACGAAATAGGAATGACCAAATACATTGAATATATTTAGATTAATTTTGCAGTTCACCTCTTACCATATATGATTGATTACACACATACACATGTTCTGATAAAATTAATATACAAGTTGTCAATCGCTTTATCAGCTACACGACAGACAACTGATACGGAATTTGTTTATTTCTTAAAGGGAGAATTTAAAAAAAAAGATCCCGATTTTAACTATGGGTTAACCCGTATTTTAAAAATTTTTAATACATGTAGGCCCACATAAAAAACGTTGCGAAATGTAACTTTTGATGTTTTCTTTACAATACCGATCAATTGCAATTTTTGAAAAAGTTTCTTTTCACATCCTGTAGTACTAATTCTAGCTTCCCACAAAGGTCAAATCGTGTAGTCGAATATTAAAATAGTTATCGTCTTTTTTGGAGCGTCCGGATATTAATAGGAGTCCTTGTCCGTTTTCAGAAAATTTCTTATTATTTTTGAGAGGGTTTACAAATTCTTCAGCTGCATATTCAAGAAGAGTTTATTGTTGCGCAGTTCGTAACAGTCAGAGGAAATTGGTTCTCGAGGAAGTGTATCCCTTCCTGCCAGACTACCACTAGACTACCACTTTATTTCTGCCCGCAAACAATAGAGTATTTGGATTATTACGGTCAACATTGTAATTAATACACTAATTACAGTTAAAGATAAGTAATGCGTGAACTGTGTGAAAAAGTATTCTTAACAACAAATTAGCTGGGAAATGTACATGCATATTCTCACCGTGAATATATAGATTCATGGTTACATGCATACGTGACACTGACTTTTCCCAAAGAGAAAAGCTATCTTATCGCCTTATTATTTCTGAATCATAATGTGTCATAACATTGTTCATTGATCTTTACACTTTGAGAACTGATGCATCGTATGATGCTGATCGTGTAACTGTGATATTTATTCAGATTTGATAGCGTATAAAATGATTTGAATTATACCGAAAATGAATTATAACTAAATATCAATATAATGGAAAAAGCTAGGATTATAAAATCTTAAGTTATACATCATATGTCGAAATGAAAAAGTGAAATATCATTAACAATTGTTTTCAATACTTTTTAGAGCTTCGTCGCACGATATTGGGGAGTTAATATGGTATTTAATCATCATTCATATTGTACATTATTATATTTATATTATGCAATTTTATTTTCTTGTTTTTGTATAATATTTGACATTGTTTTGTACAAGATGATATACTGTAACATATATTTACAAAATTTGGAGTAAAAATTAAATAATCATGCTACGAGGTTTACAGACATAAAAAATACAATAAAATGTTCAATAACAATCCAGTTCAGAAAGGAAAAATTAATTTTATTCAAAACTCGTGTACTTGAATACTTATTCATATTTTTGTTCAATGTTTCAACCCAATGTCATACATATAATGAGTTTGTAGAATTAAAATTTTTAATTTTAAATTAAAATTTTTCACGTTTATGAAAAAGTATTAGATAAGCCACGCGTACGTATACGATACATAATAATTACACGTATACAATGAATTTTAATGAAGTATGTATATATTCATTTAAATTTAATTTTTTTTAACCATTGAAACCTCTTCTTTCAAGATCTCTCATTTACTGGTTCGGATAATCGAGATTCAGATAATTGACGTTCTGCTATATCTTATTTCCCTCGAAACAATTCCTCATTCATTGTTATAACTTACTTTCGATCAGTTCCATTAATGACGTTCACTTGCCTTCAGAAAGTCCCCGTATATCTTGTAATAAGTATCGAAGCTTCGGAAATTGAAGCGTTCGTGACACACCGTTAACAAGGCTCGAAATATATCTACCTGCAAGGTGTTCGGGCATATTTATGGGGCAGCGAATTTAGCTTGTGACGTGAAAAAGAATCGCTCGCGTAAGCGGTTCGACGAAAGGGAGAAAGGAAACTGAACTTTCTCGCAGGACGATATACAATCAAAATATTGCACGAGCCTATTTCCAACCGCAATGAGTAGAAGTAATACAATCTCTCTCTTCTGCATTGACTTCTGCGCCGTATCCGACACGAGAACACCTTGCCGGCGTGCTTTACTTTCCGTAGGTATTGTCTAGTTCAACTTCTAGTTGAACGCTTCAAGGCTTCGCACTGAAAAGTATCTCGTAGCCGGGGTTAGCGTGAAAAGCGTTACGCATTTTCTGCACGAGTTGTGTTACAACGGGGAGCTTTTGTTATGCGATACTACGCTGGCCATATTATAGTTATACACCGTTGCATCTACTTTAAGGTGGTATCTCCTTTTTCGCGTCTGCACGCGGCGTTTTGTTATCCCAACGCCTTTATACTCCGTTCGCAATACTTCATCAGAAGTACGTCTACGTCAAGAAACAATATCGCAGTATCCTTTCGAGGAAAGTTTACTCTAGAATATTCTTATCAATCGTGGCTTCTTAAATGTTGCAGTTTACCGCAACATGCGTATCCGCGTTCAAGCAAATATACAGGGTGTCCCAAAATGCCTCCGACCCCCGAAAATGGGAGGTTCCTTGGGTGATTTGAAGCGATATTTTCCTTTACAAAAATGGCGTCCACGGCTATGTTGAGGAGTTATCAACGAAAAACACGGACCAATCAGAGCGCGATCTAGACATGCGATGACACGTTTGGCCAATTGACAGTTGGCGCGTCGGGTCGACTGTGCTAACTCGCGTCTAGGTCGCGCTCTGATTGGTCCGTGTTTTTCATTAATAACTCCGAAATAAAGCCGCGGACGCCATTTTTGTAATGGAAAATGTCGCTTCAAATGACCCAAGGAACCTCCCATTTTCGGGTGTCGGAGAAATTTTGGGACACCCTGTATACCGAGTGACGCAAATCACTTCTTCGAGTACAATTTCGGATTTTGTTCAAATTTAAAATTATTGTATAGTCTCTAGTGACCTACGAACGAATCTCAAAGGCTTTTTCGATATCTTAAAAATTGTTGTATTTACAGAGGTGTAAAAAATGGTGTCAACCTTCTTCTATTAAATTGTAAGATCAGAAGTGACAAACCGATAGACATGAGTTTTTAGGAGCTTCTAGTGAAAACATAAGAGTACCCACTTGTTGTTATTTGAAAATATTGTTCTCTTCAGCATTTATTTTGCAATTGTTGTAAACAAATGCCTTGTTCTCAATGGACCACATTTTAAAAGATTGAACAAATGGCCCAACAGAACTGCGTCTACGTTAAGAAACACTGAGCTGCGAAGTTGGTAGACATAATTCTTAACTCTGACTCCGACTCAACTCCTCTTTCTTTTACCTCCGAATCCGACTCCGACGTCGATTTAGACTCCGACACCCAGGTTGAAAAAATATGTACTGAAAATAATTAAGAGTTGTAATAAAACTGAATAAATAGTTGAAATACTTAAAGCCTAAGAATACGGAACATACTGAACGGAGTGTACTGAAAATAATTAAGAGTTATAATAAGACTGAATAAATAGTTGAAATACTGTATTAAAACCTAAGAATACGGAACAGATAACTCTCATTTCTCACTTTCAGGAAATAGAAAATACGTATCAATTTGAGAAATACTAAAGATAAAGTTTCCACTTTCGAAAATTAATATAATCTCTAATATTTCAGAGACACTTGTTGCTTTTAGTATGTACATATACAATACGTCTATACAATCGAATACTAGCAGTATATTTATGTATACATAAACCTATTAATGATTTATAAAGAAAAGAGCCAGAGTTGGAGTCGGAGTCTAAAATTCATTAAAAAATTATTCCTACTTACTACAGTAATGTAATTTTTTTGTAATCATTTTTTAATCAATTCTTGAAGTAAAATTAAAAATTGTTCATTTGTTACTTACTTAGTAGTATTTCAGATAATTTGAATGTATCTATTGGATACTTGAATGGATATTTGAATGATAATTGTAATGTACATGATATGAAGAATAAATGTTGAGTAGAAATGAATAAATTTTTCCAGTAAATACTTTTATGTTTACACTGTAAGCTCGTAAGAACTTATTTTCCTCGGTTTATCGGTTCAGCAATTATAATTCAATAGAAAAAATGTTGACGCTTTATTTCACTCTCGACCGGTCGCTCTAAAGAGTATTAATCGAGAAAAATAATCGTTACACTTACGACTTTTTTTGTCATTTTGACCACGATTAAACTCGTGAATTCTGTTTCGCTGGCATTTGTTTGTTTCGATACGACGCGCGTTGCACTGTGACGTGAATGTTGTGTAATGCGACAGAAAAATCACTGTCTATCTAGAAGATAAAATAATAAAAGTTAACCCCGTTGGCATGAGAAGACGTAACGTAGAGGTACAATGGCATTGTGCGCTTCTCCTTGCTGGCTTCTTTCGTTGCGCAATAGCACGCGGAGTTGTAATTTAGCCGGTGCACTGCCGCTACTTCAATGAAAATGTGAGAACCCTCGAGACTTTTTCTAATTAGTCTCGCAATTGTCGAAATAAGTACACGTTGCGTTCCGATCCGGCTTCGTTCCACCTCAAGTTTTCATTCTTAAAAAATTCCAGAACCAGCCTGTTCTTTTGCTTCTCATGCGTGCGCGCATACACGTTACAAAACTCATTTCACTCTAGCTTTCGTTCTCCTAAACGATTAAGATACGTCCGTGCGTTTACTCACTATTGATGAAAATAAACTTTGTGCGAACTTACTAAAAATAGTCTATCAAATAGGTGAACAGTCCTAATCACTTTGTAGGACACTTGCAAATAGTCAATGGTAACAAGAAGTTTCAGTTTAGATTCTGATTATGTAAAATTATCGTTATTTTATCCTTACTGTAATATATGAATATTTATCGCGTTCATTCGTTTGACTAGCTTTCCCAATCTACTCGTCGATGTTTTAAACTAAATAAACCGTAACACTGTCTTTTTTCCTTATTTAATCAATAATCAAATATTTTTTTTATTAAAATTCTTGTGTACTGGTCGGGTCAATTTGACACACCAAAGAAAAAGTTTTAATTGCAACTTTTCCTGCTGAAACATACAGGGTGTTCTAAAAATGTTGTATTTCCAGGAAAGGGAAATTACTGAACATTTAAATATTATATGAGGTATCATATCAATTCCATACTCACAAAATTAAAAAAAAAGATATAGAATGGAATTGTATTAGCCAGGAAGAAATGTTTAATTTTCAGGTTAAAATAGCTTCGAATGCAAAGCGTTAGAATTGTTAAAACTAGAGAAATATTGCTCGGTGAAACTTCTGCCCTGCAATTGTGATGCAGAGAATTGTTTATTTTGCAGAAAAATCCGCAGACTAATTATGAATATTTACGTAATTTTCTGTCATGGCACGTAATCATAAACTTTCCAATTAATTAAACGTGATACTGATTGTAACGTTCAACCAGTGATAGTTGAATTAGGAACTGAACTAATTTATTCTGTAATATTTATGCGAGCACTATGAGCAGAGTAACTTGTTGACTATTAGCACATGCTGTTTCCCAGACACGTGAAATAATGACCATTTTCGTAGTGACCACGGAAGAGACATACTCGTTGATAATATCTAATGAACATTGAACGAATTACGATATCAAGACCGTTCGATTCCAAGCGCGGAGAAAGTTCTGTTAATCGCACGATTTTTGCGACCGACCGAACGATAAGAAACGTAATAAGTGTCAAAATTTTCAAGCCAGAATTTTTCGTTTCATGGACAGTGTCGGAGATCACGTAGGTTATCAGTTAGTTTATGGAGAAAGTAGTGTTGCTGTTTTTTAGCTCAATCTCGCAAGGCCAATGCGGAAGAGTTATCTCTGGCTTTTGACTGTGGTTAAAAAATTGCGTGGCATGACGCTTGGAAAATTTGATTGGTAATTATTCTATTACGCGTGGAAAGCGTTATTCCTGCCAGACGTGAAGTTCAAATCTCCAGCAAGACAGTTAAATGATTACGTTCATATTAATTTCGCTGAACTCGTTACAAAAGTCGACAATTGCAAGTATTTCTCAGAAAGGTGAGATTTCCTTACTAGCAAACCGATGAAAATAAGTTCTATCCAACATTTATTCTTCATATTGCGAACAGTTGAAGAAATACTGAGAAATTTATAATCAAAGATACCGGTGATTTAAATTATCTGAAATACTACTAAGTAAGTTAAAAATGAACCGTTTTTAATTTTATTTTAAGACAACAAAATTAAAGAAATTAATTAAAATTATATTTATTGCGATAAATATCAGTAGGTAAGAATAATTATTATATAGTATCTTTATTTGGTTCCCCTTAGGGTTACAAATCCTTTCTTCATCCAACCCTCATGCTATGTCGCCGCTCTTATGCTCTTACATTTTGTCCTTATATCTAACTTATAAATTAACTTAAACTTAAACTTAATTTAATTTTAAACTTAGCCTAAAATTTAGAGAGAGAGAAACATTATTTACAAAAGATTTATAAAAGAACTTATTTTCTATCTAGTAGGTAAGAATAATTTTATAGGAAATTTCATCCCGATATCTTTTATGCGGTTTTATATTCATTTCAATTCTTATCAACAGTTAAAATGTCCCGTCGCTCGTGGAATTTGATTTTGGTTGATTTTTCGCGACCGTTTTCACGTTTTTTCTACATCGGAAAACTGCACTCTCTGTACCCGCGTGTAAGACTCCATCCCTCCAGGAGGGGGCGAAATTTATCAGGGTACGAGGTCGAGATTCAGACCACGGATTTGCTCATATTTATTTAACGGTTCATTTTGCAGGATTTGATTAAACATAGTTCTCTTCATAAGACCTTAACCCTTGAGAAAGTGGAACCTGAACATTTTCAAGACCTTTAAAAAATCAGACATATGCAATATCCTGCAAAATAATCTACAATTAAAAAGAAATAAGTTCCACAATTTAATAAAAACACATTTTCCGCTAACAAGGTAGATAGGAATAATTTTTTAATGCATTTCAGTGGAAATTTCATCCCGATATCTTCGAATAATTTTAATTTTGTCAATTTTCAAATGTCCATCTTTTTAAAGAATGATCCGTAAAAGGACTACTTGGGGATAAACCCCATTTTCTCAATTTTTAAAAAAGTGGCCTGCTATCCTATTTAATCGTTTTATTGGCATGTATAACAAATATTGATTTATTCGTAGATAAAGGCCACGAGCTATTCGCGGCCAGAATACGTACAGGCGTTTAATAAATTATGCATGCAGTCTATCGAAACCAGAACCTTGTGAGCTAATCTCGTCTTTCCGTTGAAAAGAGAACAAAGCACTCGCGTAAAAATTTCTTAAAGCTTCAAATCTTTAATATTTCCTGATATTTCTTACGGCCTCTGATAGCTTATATTTATCTCTTTACGAAATAATTACCCTCTGCCTTTCACTGTCAGAATATATAAATTATAATTAATCATGGGCACTCATCTTAATATTGATTAATGCTTATGGTACTTTCTTTAGTGAAAGGACGAAATGATCTAGTTCGACGAAGAGTGTAGTGACCCAATGACGGAATTCTTAAAAGGTCCTCCATATTCGGGTTGGTATACAGCCTGAAGCAATTTATGTATCAGTTTTGTTGCAACATTCGGGAGGGAACTGTAACTATTCTATGATACAAACTTTATATGTAGAAATTGTGATTTTACTTCACAAGTGCAGTTGATTTAATTATTATACAAAAATGTGATTTCTGTATGGAATCAATTGAATGGATCGTCAAATACTAAACTATATTAAATATTATTGAATTATACACTGGACTACGATTATTTGTGCCATTTTTATAACTTCTAGTTTTAAAAAATATAGTTCTTGTTCCCACAATTTATTTGTTGTCATTAGAACAGAATTGATAAAATAATCCTATCTGTTATAAAAGACCTATAATTCATGTATTATTGAACAATATAAATAAATGCTAGTTAGCAAACAATGTGTTCAAAATTTAGTTGAAAATATTCAAGTCATTCAGACGAATTTTTAAAAAGTTCTGCGATTTTCAAGAGTGTCCATTATGTTTAATAATGTAAACAATACTTTGAATAACCAATTTTTAGTCAATATATGAGATATGAGAATTGATAAAATAATCCTATCTGTTATAAAAGACCTATATAAAAGATATATAATTCATGTATTATTGAACAATATAAATAAATGCTAGTTAGCAAACAATGTGTTCAAAATTTAGTTGAAAATATTCAAGTCATTCAGACGAATTTTTAAAAAGTTCTGCGATTTTCACGAGTGTCCATTATGTTTAATAATGTAAACAATAATTTGAATAACCAATTTTTAGTCAATTTTTAATGGCGCCTCAAAGTCACTATTCTATTCACTATTATATTTTGCAAATTATAGTAAACCACGTTGAAAATGAAATAGATCGTGCCTTTCATTTATGGAACACGATTTATGTGTCATGTACTACGAACTAATTCATAAAGACGTTGATTAAAAATATAATTAGAAAGAAGAAGCTTCCTCTTAGGTCAGCCTAGTTGTAACGGTGCACGAAAGCGACATGTTTATTGCAAAGTAAATTTATACGGGGCCGTTATTGGTGCCTACCACAACTCTTTGGGTCGGAGTAACCTCAAAGATCCAATAAAAATGGCATCAATAAATGATTCTCCAGTCCATTGACAACCACTTTAAACTAGTTAAACCGGAATTCCGCCGGAGTCTTTCTAGTATGAAATTGGAGAGAGTTCACCGTTTAAAAATGTTCACCTGTGTGCTCTACGTTTCCAGTGTGTCACCTTCGGCAAATGGACCATCGACTTTCCAAGTTCATGTCCTCCGCTGCACTCTGGAATAGTAATTAGAATGGACAAGCTTTCAAACAGGAGTCGAGAGCTTGTTGTTTTATTTAACTCTCACCAGAGGGTGCCAATTCGTCAACCCACGTTCACACGATTAATCGATTGATCGCGTCGATCGGATGTCCATTAAGATTCCTGAGTCGCGTGCCACTTCCGCTAATTTCTGCACTTGATAGCATCGTGCGTGCTATTTATTCAATTTCAAAGGGAACGCTCGCAAAGTTCGATCGATACCCAATCTGTAACTTTAATCGCGATTTCTGAGCGGAAAGGAAATTGTTTCCGTTCCTGCGAATCTATAAAAAACATTAAAGTTTCTGCTCAAACAGTAATAATCGAGACGAGATATAATAAATCAACTTCGATGTTAATTGCGGAGTAATTCGAAACGTCCAACAAAATACATTTTATTTACGCTTGTTTTTTTTTATTAGCTATACCTGAATTCGTGTACATAAGTATTTTATTTAATTACAAATTTCACTTTCTTCGTGACGAAAGATGCGACGGTCGGATCGTATGTGAAAAATTTGTATAAAAATTACTAACGCGATTTGGTAAATTGTATGTTGTATATTGAAATTGTATATTGAATAGTAAATGCTGTTCAGTTTAAGGAAAGGTGTCGCAATAACAAAAATCAATTAATTCCATTTAAGGAAATATTGGGGGCCCTGCCTTCTCCCCAAAAAAATTCAATACATACTAAAATAATAGCCCTCCTTAACCATTTTACTAAAAAAAATTAAGTCGATTTCTTCAGTAGATTCTGAGGAAACAGCTTGTAACGCTTTATCTGGAACACCCTGTATAACATACCGAATACTGGTATTTCGTGCTATTTTGCAATTTCGTGAAACTGCAATTTGCTAAGGTAAAATACCGGTATTGTCGGTATTAGCTGCAAATAATAAATATTCTTATTTGAAATACGTTTTTACAGTAGATATTCCAATAGATGCATTATGTTTTTTACAATCACATTTTAAAAATACCGAGTTAACAAAATTAGTTAAGCTTTTCTTGTAATAAGAAATATTATATAATAGACCACACAACAAGACTTTTACGTGATACTTACTCTCAGTATCTATGCTAGATCTCTACTCTTAATTATTAGTATCTTCTTAATAATAATACTATATGTTTTGTTCCTTTATTGTATTCTAAATAATGGTTTTATTTTTGTTTCTAATGTTAAAAATTATTATTTTAGTGCTCTTAATAATAACATTTGATTGTTCCTTTATTTTATATTTGTACATAACAAAATTGTTTATATCTTTACAGTTTATTATTTTTTTTATAAAACCAATCAATATGGCAAGGAAACAATTGTGTTTTTGTAACTTTATGAAAATTCCTAATACTGGTACGTTTAAAAATATACCGAATACAGGTATTGAATTTTGGTCCGGTATTGCAAACCTTTTTGGCCAAGCGTTTGTCGCAACGTTCTGATTGTATTGATAGAAACGATTCATTGTAGTATTGGTTCGTTGCAGCACAACCCACTGTGTAAACATTATGTGAACAGGACACGGGGGACAATGCCCATCTAATTGAGCACTTCATAGTCGATCAGGAGTTTGAACGCAGACAGAGTCATTACTCTTGCGTGTAACACGGTATAAAATTTCACTGGAAGACTGACAACTTCGCGAGTAACAGCTTGGTAATAGCTCTCGATTAATATTCGGACACATCGAAAAAAGAAACCAAATAACGCCGCAAGAAAGTTAATAGATGTTTTCGAAATAATTCACTGTCCCCGATGGGTCTACGCTTGTTTCATCGATTACGTTCACAGTCATTTATTCACGAGTAGCTGTCTCCCAGACTTGGGTGGAAAATATTTCAACTAAGAAATACAAATATTTATAAATACCATTTCTCAGAACTGTGTTATATATGTAGGATTTTAATTATAAGTAAAGTAACACGTCCGTAAAATATATAATAATTTATGATTTAATTTTTAATATATCAGATACAATATTAAAACACGTCTTTACTTTTCCACACGTCAAACGAATCTCAATGAAACAACACAAATTATAAAACATGAAGAACGAAAATTAATCAATAAGTAACAAACATCGAATCGTCGTCGACGCGAGATTCGATGAAACTCTCGCCGATTATATGTAGACGACTTCTCCCTATGTTTCATCTGAAACTAATACTAAATTACTGTTTCAAATTAAATGTAACACAGTTGTGAGAAATAGTATTTGCGAATATTTGTATTTCTTAGTGGAAATATTTTTTACTCGCGTCTGCTGTCTTTTTTCCGATAGAATAACTGTGAAAATAAAAAATACATAAAATTTTTGGAAAAATTGCGGTTAGTCCAAATTACGAAAATTTTTTACCCGCGTCTGCTGTCTTTTTTCCGATGGAATAACTGTGAAAATAAAAAATACATACAATTTTTGGAAAAATTGCGGTTAGTCTAAATTACGAAAATTTTTTACCCGTGTCTGCTGTTTTTTTTCCGATGGAATAACTGTGAAAATAAAAAATACATAAAATTTTTGGAAAAATTGCGGTTAGTCCAAATTACGAAAATTTTTTACCCGCGTCTGCTGTCTTTTTTTCTGATAGAATAACTGTGAAATTAAAAAATACATAAAATTTTTTTAAAAATTGGGGTTAGTCCAAATTACGAAAATTTTTTACCCGCGTCTGCTGTCTTCTTCCCGATAGAATAACTGTACAAATAAAAAATGCATTAAAATTTTTGGAAAAATTGCGGTTAGTCTAAATTACGAAAATTTTTTACCCGCGTCTGCTGTCTTTTTTTGTGATAGAATAACTGTGAAAATAAAAAATACATAAAATTTTTGGAAAAATTGCGGTTAGTCTAAGTTACAAAAAAGAAAAAAATAGTAAAAACTGCTTTTAGAACTGTTTTTGAGAACTATTTAAGCATTCTTTTGTCTGCCACTGGCAAGTTCATTCCATAGAAACTTCTTTATCGCCAGAGGCGTTTGGAAGACGCGTTTGTTCCTGTATGAAATGACAAACAACATTATGAACGTGGACAGACGCAAATTGCAGAAAATGTGTTTTCACTTTCTTGCGATTAACGCTCTGCGGAAGAAAATGCACGGGCCGGTGTTACACGCGGAATCCATCGTTCGAATTCACCATCTTTCATCACAATTCCATCGGTCTATACCGGGTGTTCGCGTAATGACGTAACAATAATTAGCCAGCGTCTTTTCCCGAGACAATAGTGATTCGAAAAAAGTGAAAAAGGAGAAAGTTATACTGTCTTTTACAAGCGACGTAACGGTATCCGTCATTTTTTTGATCTGCATTATTTTTATTAGAAATGAAGGTGGCCTTCAATTTTTTAAATGCTATGTATTTTTTTACATCAAATGGAAACGTGTGTGCCAAAACGAATTGAAGCTGGTATAAGCTCACAAATGTAATAAACATTTGGTGTTCTCCTTCATTTCTAAAAAAGTAATGCAGATAAGAAAATAACGGAAACCATTACTTGCAGAAGGCAGTAAAATTTTCACCTTTTTCATGTTTCTCGAATCACAATAGTTTCGGAAAAAACGCTGGCTAGTAATGACGCGAACACCCTGTATGCAGGAGGTTTCACTTTGATCGATCGAGCCGCTGAAATACAATTTCCGTCTCGCGCACTACTCTTCAAAAGCCTTTGAACATCAAGCTCTTCCTTGAAAAAATATTAAATACATTAGAAGAACATCTCTTGGGTCTAACTTTGTTTCTTGCCTTACTTCCGATTGCTATGTACGGTTGCCGTTGTATTATAAAAATAGCTTCTTGCGTCCAGCGGTCTCTATAAAATTGCAGTAATCAAAGCTGGATGAAAGTCAATCTTTCAGACACGATATATTAATCAAATCGGCTTCAAAAGTCTATAGGTACATCACATCGGTTTATAATATTGAATCTTGCTGCCTGTGTAATAGATGCATTCATAAGTAGACTGTGGATTTTTATGCATTTATGAAGAATTTGGCTAGGTGAAATGTAATACAGTGAAGAATTAGAAAAATATAAAATTAGTGGTTATGTTGTTTTCAGGTGTAAAAAGACTATTAAGGGATAAAATGAATTTGTATTTAACTACTGCTGTCTACTGCTGAACATTTTTATTTTGCATTCAGATTCGCAGTCTAATTGTATTGCAAGTAGACTCTGGAGCATTATGCAAAATAAATATTTTCCGCGACAAGTGTCAGGCATGGGAGTAAAATAGAAATTTATATTTTTCACTAATAATTTTAACACTAAATCTATCGAGTCTTAAAAGTAACTGGTACATGTTCCCTTGCAAAAATTGGAAGCTTGATTTCATTTAGACTTATGTGGTTCCTACTGTAATACATGTTCTACCAAAGACAATCATTTCTTATAAAATCATTTTTTTATTATTTCAATAATTGTAGAATAGAAAATCTGGAACCGGTCATTTCGACCGGTGGTGGTAGAATTAATGTTAAAAGAGTGAAATTAACATGTTAATACCCCCGTTAGTCTCTAAAACTTAATAAAAGTATTTTTCACTGTTTTAAATTGCACCTCTCGATTTTATAAAAATTCATTAAATCCGGAGTTTAATTATAAGTATATCGTATATTTAAAATTATAATAAAGTCACTTAGATATGTATAATTCATAATTACACTGTACTTTGTAATTATGTTTCAATTGTAGAATCAGAATTACAAATTACACTGTAATTTAATTGAATAAGAGACCAGAATTACAGTAATTAATTCAACACAACTCTGCCCACAGTTCGTTCGTACGATGCAATAAAAAGAACAATGTTGACCTCGAAACAAGAATCGAGGTAAATTTTTTTAACAGATCTCCACCGAACCAGAGGTGTATATACGATTACACTGTCACGACATATAATTTTGAAACACCCTGTACACGTAAAAGCATTTCTCATCCGCGGGGCTTGCGTATAAAGGAAGTGCACCGCAGTATTTTAGCAGTTTTTATTTCGCCGCCGCAGATGTAGATTTCCGCCGCGTGTGCAAAAGGCCATTGTTGTTCCCGGATCGCTATACAAGTATCTTGCGGTAACGAGCCGCGTAAGAGCGCGTGTGCAATTTATTTTCACGCAACCTCTTCTTTTTCGGGTACCGTTCATTTTCGTAGACCTTACGGATACTCATCTCCCTAATTATTAATTATACCCGAGCGATGCAACTTGCTAATCTTATTAATCAATAGGAAAAGATCGCACAGGTTTCTGTTAACGGTAAACTTGATGCAAATATTAATCACTATGCGTCCAAGAAAGTACATTGGTATTAACGCGCATCATCGCATCTAGATTATTTATCGTGTCTTATTCATATTTTATCTTCATACAGGATTAAAATTATCGAAATACATGAACCGTAATTATATTGTAGAAGAAAAATCTACTGGAATTATTTTGTAAGGGAATTACATGTTACTTATCCTTGTTCTTATATTCCTATAAATAATAGAAATATATAACATAATGAAAATTATAAAAAGCCAGTCCAGAAAATATTGATTAATTTTATATGGATGCTATTCCCGAATTTTATGATTGAAATATTAAGTTATTATAATTGTTGAATTCATATTTTAATTATATTTTCTAAAAGAGATCTTAAAATTTTGTGTTCTATTTCATATGCGATAGGTATACATTGTAAGGAACGATGGAAGAATATTTAAAAACTTATTATACCAAAGCAATGGTACACAATAAATCCAGTAGTGAGATCAATACTTCGAAATCTCAAAAAATTTTAAAAAATTTCTTCATAAATGAAACAACGATAGGTTCGAAGGTTTACACGTTCCTTTTGCAACGTCGAAAAAATATTTCATATATGATTTCGTTTTACAATTCAGTGTTCAAATGCTTGTTGTATCCTCTGTAAATAAACGTATTCATTCGTGTGTATAAAAATTTGCCTAATAACAATCGCGGGAAACCGCTAGGAATGTGAAAGTGCACCGAGATTATTAATTTTGTCATTTTCAGTAGGCCCGCATGCATCGAAACATTTATCGTTCCGACAAATAAACGTTGAACGTCGCAGATAATAAATAATCGCACTAGCCTTATTTACGCTACCACGTAACGTGAGTTTCGCGTTTGAACGGGTTCGGGACATTCGAACATTTAAAACGGATAAGTGTCACCTGAACACGTTGCGCATAAGCCCGTGACTTTACGACGGGCCCAGTCTTCTGGACAAGCCGGCAAAACCCGACGAAAACTGTAAATCTTGTAGGATAAACATAAATTTCACGCACGTCCGAGGAAAATCCAGGTAGACCCACATATAAACAAAGAACATCCATCAGGCCTCTCTTCTGTCGAATGTAAAGTACAGTGAATCCAAAAAGAAGTATTTGAATAATTCAATTTTCGGTTTGAAACTATTAGGTTGCCCCAAAAGTTTCTTTCGGAATGTGTTCCTTTAATATTGCTAAATAAATGTTAGGTTGTCCGAGAAATGTTGATTTTTGATTCGCGCACCCAATGCAAATTCATGTTACGAAGTACCGAAACGTTAGCATACAGATTATTCAAAATATTGTTTACATTATTAAATATGTCGGTATGTAATCGATTACTAAACATTCAAGTACTGTATGGGGTATTATATCAACTTATTCATATCTACAATGAACCACGAAAATATTTGAATCCATTTTAAAACAGTATAATTTTTTCATGATCGGATCAAACGACCTGACGAAAAAGATGTTTAAAAAATTACAATTGCTGAGAATTACATGAGAAAGTAAGAGAGCCACCATTTGTAACTTTGTTTATTAGAGCCCGTAATAAAAATTTAAAGTGTGCGTTTTGTAAATGTGATTCCCACTAATATTCGGACACTCGTAGAAAGACAACATTTTTAATATTGGATCATACGATTTGAAAATTTTTGGGAAATTAGAGTAATTGGTCTGCTGTACGTGATTAAAATTTTTGAAAAATATTGCAAGTTGTCGGAATTGCAGAGAAAATACTAAAAGTTGCATTTTATAACTTT
The DNA here is from genome assembly GCA_963971365.1 of Lasioglossum villosulum. Classification (NCBI taxonomy): domain Eukaryota; kingdom Metazoa; phylum Arthropoda; class Insecta; order Hymenoptera; family Halictidae; genus Lasioglossum; species Lasioglossum villosulum. The sequence continues at coordinate 32,549,388 of OZ020497.1, forward strand.
TTTATGTGACCCCTATATTGAAAATTTAAAAAAATACGTTTTGTAGATCTGTGTTAATTATATGCACTGTGAAAGTTTCAACGTAATCGTTTGGGGGAAAAACTACAGGCATTGAAAAATGTAAGAATCCTTAGATTTCGTGCAGTTATAGGCAAAAAATCGTGAAAACCTGCAATTTTTACAATCCTTAAACGTTTGTCACTCGTTGCAACGTCGACCGATTTTGACGAAATTTTTAGAATATTTTTAATTCGCACAGATCTACAAAACGTATTTTTTAAATTTCCAATATAGACTCACATAAAAAAGTTGTAAAATGCAACATTTATTATTTTTTGAAAAATAAATCTTTGAAAAAATATATCTTTTTTCACATCCTGTAGCAAACTAATTGATCTAGGTTCCCCAAAAGAGTTCAAATCGTGTAGTCCAATATTAAGCATGTTATCGTATGTTTAAGTGTCCGAATGTTAGTGGGAGTCACGGTATGTCGAAACCGGGTGACGTAGAAACAAACGACACGCATCGAAAGATGCAAGAATCTGTAGATTTTAAGCAGAATCTGACCAAAAGTCGCGAAACACTATGATTTTCACCACATTTAACCAATTGTAGCTCTTGGGTATGTTAATCGATTTCGATAAAATTTCTAGCACGTGTATAACTAACATAGATCTACAAATATATCTCTTCTATCGATCGTATTATTGTTAATAATAAATGTTGAATGTTATCGGTGCTACGGTTCGATGGTTTAATACCAGTATTAAACGATCACATTCCGATAACATTCAACATTTATCATTAACAATAATATGATCGATAAAAGAGACATATTTGTAGATCTACGTACTAATACTTTTATTATATTTGATACTAGTAATAAACGATCGGACCGTAGCGCCGATAACATTCAACATTTACAGATCTACAAAACATAAATTTTAAATTTTCATTAAGGGCCAAATAGAAGAGTTTTAAAAGATGGTTTTCTTATTTTAGGATGCAACCTTATCAATTGTAATTTTTGGAAAATCTTTTCCGCAGATCGTTTAGAAAACCAATGCTTCCAATTGGTTACAGAACATCAGGTCGTTCGGTACAATAATAAAAAAGTTAAGGTAAATGTACTGAGAAGTTTTCCACGCGAACAATAGTAACCACTTACTCTGTCATCAAATAGCGAGAGTCGATGTCTGAAGACACTCTTTAAGTCTTCTAAATTATGTACCAAGACCACTTTTTAAAAAACGTTTACTTATACAAATTTAAGAAACATGTTTAAAAATTCAGTAATTGCTTCAGAAGTTGACCACTCTTGAAAATAAAAAATCTAGTAAGAAATTGTGAAAAACTGGTTTTTTCCCTTACATTTAAACATTTAATAGTTACTTTTTTGAATATTGTATGTCATCATGTTAAAAAAAATTTTCATTTTTCTTACCGACGCAAGTCAATTACCATCTTGAAAATGGTCAAAATCAGTGACCGAAACGTAGATTACTTTGAAAATTAGCAAAATTGCTCAGTTAATATTTTCGTTGTCTTTAACGATCGAACCGTAGCGCCGAAATCATTTAACAGTTGTTTTATTAAAAAAATCTAGTAATTGACATTCTGTTCGTTAGTAGTTGACCACTTATACTAGATATTAAAGAAATTAAAGAATGAAATAAGAAATAAAATTAATCAATTCCATAAAAAGTTTAATTGAGGAACAGAGTAGATGTTACAACAGATGGTATGGCATCCGAGGTTCATTTTCATCAAAAGTGTACAGCTTATAAAAATCTTATTTTTTATGTTCTTCTATACAATGGTCAACTACTGGTACCTGTACCTTATACTGTTTTAAAGTGCGTTCAAATACATTCGTGGTTCACTGTGTAAACGATTTTTAAAAAATTGACAATTTCAGTATTAAATTCGCCTAAATGATCATCGCACTGTGCGTCGCGGTAGTGTACGCGGTTTCTTGTTCAACTGTGTTTCGCATCTCGTAAAGAGAAGCCGTTGCTGTGAATCGGATACTGTGTCTACGAGGGCGATCAGTGAAGCAATTAATGATGGCGAGCGTGTTAATAATTGGTTTTGTAAAAGCATAATGTTTCATGTACCGTTAATCTCGAAGTTAGCCGGGACGAATTCGATCGGACATCAAGTCGTCCCTGAGGCCGTCTCGGTAAGCCTGGCAACGAGCGATTATATTCCCGGTAACGGTACAAAGTGCAGCGCGCATGGTGCATTTACGATAACCGAACGAGGCCGTGGCGTAGTGCCTTCATAGATGAATATCCAGGTAGAGATAGAGTCGAAACTTTGTGACCTGGAACGAAACGACGGTCTCGTGGATATGCGCCTATGCTGTCTACAATATTACGTGCATATACTTAACTTTAACCATATATAATATATGCACACGTGGATACACTTAGACGATCGTGCGTACACCTCGCTCCAAAAATATTATACGACATAATGTAAGGAAAAACCAAGCTTTGTGAGGAGAAGTTGTTTTTAGTTGTAAAAAACCGTAAGGACGCACGGATAACCAATGCCTCCTAGAAGTTAGCCCCCCACTTGTTGAATTAAATGATTTCAACAGTTGTGCTGAATTGTGCTATGTTTGTGCCACATTGTGCTCGAATATTATAATTATAATATGAAAAATAAGATGAAAAATTGAGAAAAATGATTTTTTCAGTAGCCCACAATATCATTTTTTTTCAATTTTCTCAATTGTGCTCAGTTGTGCTAGGTTGAGAATCACGAGCAGAGCGGGCTATGATTAACCTTCCTCTTTATAATAAGCCCAGACACAGCTCAGAATATGCTAATATGCGGACAAAAAATGTTTCCCCGCGAACACTGATTTCATCAACAAAACAGTGTTCGCGGGAAAACATTTTCTGTCCTCCTATTAGCATATTCTGAGCTATGTGTCGCCGGTTTGGTCGTAGGCGTGAATTTTTTCAGTATTTTATTCGCCGGTGAGTATGCCTGTAGGTAAACGCATAACTAGGTAACTCGCGTTTGCCGGTCCGCACATACTTCTGGGCGTGTAAGTTAGGTGTGTATAGTAAGTGTATATGCTTCAGCAGGAATGTAGCCAGCATATCTCTAGTTTACGCTTTGACAGGTTCGCCGCATGCTTCTTCGAGACTCTCACGCCTGCTACGCTCTTCTTCGAGTTGCCTTATTACGTTCGGTTACCATTCCTCGAGAAATACTCGCGATACTCGCTCGAGATCATCCAATAAATCCGCCGAGTAATTTTATACTGCAAGAGTATCGAATAATATGTCGTTTCTGTTACGCTGGTTAATGTAATATGCTGTCCTATGGAGGTCATAAGAGATCGGCGATTGGCCACCGGAGCTACGGGAGTTAAGGGGGTAGAGTACCCACGTGACATTACTAGAATCTAACCAGAATATTACTAGAAAACAAGTGAAAACAGAGGTTTACGCGGGAACGTTTCACGTCCTCATACGATTATATTTTGAGCTGAGTGAGGGCTCATTCGAAAGAGGAAGGTTGCACGCAGTGCGCTCTTCTCATGTTTTCTTTAGATGATGTTTATATGAAGTAATATGAGTGTCCAAAGTAGGCGAAACAAATGAAGAAAAATTCCGGAGATTCCAATGTATTTTTCGTGCACAAAAAGATTTTTCTCGCGAAAAAATCGAGAAGACCGCACTGCGTGCAACCTTCCTCTTTCGAATGAGCCCTCACTCAGCTCAAAATATAATCGTATGAGGACGTGAAACGTTCCCGCGTGATCGCATTCAATTATTCCCCAGATTCCGTTCATGAAGGGTGAGTAGAAGCAATTTTAGTTCAGCTACTTCGACCAGATGGCGCTTAGTCAGGAGAACTATCAGTGTAGATTCGTAACAACAAAAGTGTAAAGGGCATGAAGCCACTCGGATGCATTAATAGCAATAAAGATATTCATGAAAAGAAAAAAACCTGTAATGATAACGAAACTAAAGCGTTAGATTGATACAGATGTATGTTCATCACTGTTGCCAAACTGGTTTTCCGCGCGGAGGTTGGTCACAATGAAAAATACCATGGTCACGTGGGGCCTCTGAGTACCCACGTGACATTACTAGAATCTAACCAGAATATTACTAGAAAACAAGTGAAAACAGGGGTTTACGGGAACACACCTCACGTCGTCATATGATTATATTTTCAGCTGAGTGAGGGCTCATTTGAAAGAGGAAGGTTAAACGAAGCGCGCGTGGGTCCCTAAATTAGCAGGAAAAATCTTTTTGTGATCGAAAAATACATTAGAATATCCGGAATTTTTCTTCATTTGTTTTCCCTACTTTGGACAGTCACATTACTGGATATAAACATAATGCAACTGAAGTTGGACCCACGCGCGCTTCGTTTAACCTTCCTCTTTCAAATGAGCCCTCACTCAGCTCAATATATAATCGTATGAGGATGTGAGGTGTGTTCCCGTAAACCCCTGTTTTCACTTGTTTTCTAGTAATATTCTGGTTAGATTCTAGTAATGTCACGTGGGTACTCTACCCCCTTAAGGAGGTTAGGATAGGGTTAAGATTCTAGGTATTTATCAGTGTAACCAACCTCCACGCTGAAAAACAGTTTGGCAACAGTGATGAACATACATTTGTATCAATCTAACGCTTCAATTTCACTATCAATCCAGGTTTCTTTCTTCTTATCAATATCTTTATTACTATTAATGGATCCGAGTGGCTTCAAACCCTTTATATTTTTGTTGTTACGAGTCTACGCTGATAGTTCTCCTGTCTAAGCGCCATCTCGTTCGAGTAGCTGAACTAAAATTGGTTCCACTTGCCCTTCATTGCCCTTCATGAACGAAATCTGGGGAACAATTGAATGCGATCACGGGAAAACATTTTTTGTCCTCATATTAGCATGTTATGAGCTGTGTGAGGGCTCATTGTAAAGAGGAAGGATCATCATAGCCCGCTCTGCTCATGATTTAAATCAGAAAAACCGTTTTGCATTAGAAAAATACATGGGAAGGTGAGTGTAATCGTCTCGACTTGTTTGCCCTACTTTGGACGCTCATATTATTAAATATAAACATAATCTTGTTAAATCATGAGCAGAGCGGGCTATGATGAACCTTCCTCTTTACAATGAGCCCTGACACAGCTCGTAACATGCTTGTATAAAAATAAAAAATGGTTTCCCATAAACACGGTTTTCACTTGTTTTTCTAGTAATATTTTATTAAGATGCTAGTCATTTCCATGGGTACGGTACCCCCTAAAAATGGGTTCTAAAGTTCAGAGGCTGGACACGCGCTGTTAGAGTTAGGCAACGCATTTGACGGCGTATCGTTCAGCAGGGGCAACAGCCGACACGAATCCATTACACGGCGTATCAAAGGTCCTCGAGTGCGAGAAAACGAAAGCGCGGAACAAACGCGTGCAACAGGCGAGTTCCTGTATAATCGAAGAGCGACTATCCGTGTTGCGATGAGGCACATTTGTAATTGCCAGCGTTCACGGTATTTGTCGCTGGATGATTAACGGCCCGAAATCGGTCGGTTCCAGGTTCGTGCAGCGGGATGGTAATTTTGGCACGCTGCGGCGGGAATGCGGGAGACGGTAACCTGCCGCGAGGAATTCTCATTTGTACATGCGCGTGTACGAGAAAGAATGCGCGAGCACGCCCAGAGATATTTTCGAGGCAACAAGTGAATGGGGTGTATATTCTCCGGCGCGTATATTACGCTCGAGCGTCGTAAAAAGGAGGAACCAAGGATGTGCATCAACGCGTAATTTACAGCCGGCGCGGAGTGATCTTTCCGGAGGATTTCGCGATAAATATTCAGCGGCTCGTGTCGCCGGAAGTACGGAGTCACCTCGTCCTTCGCGTCTACGTACGGTACTGCGTTGCTTCTGCACGTAGAACCGTTTCTCGTACAGGTGGCTCTAAGCACATTACTGCACAAAATAATGAGACACCTTCGAGACGTCACAGTGTCAATGGTTAGGCCGTGACGTCGCCTGCATTAGCCAATAATTCGGCTTGAATGTGCCAGTGGAATGACCCAATCGGACGACTTGCCGCCGCATTCCTTTCGAATTCCTGCCAGGCAGAGTTGGGCATTAATCGATTAAAGTTCTAGCCAAGATTGATTGATTAAAAAAATGTACGATTAAAAAAGTAATGATTGTGTAATATATCACCGTGTGGATGACTGTTTCTATCATATGTTTATTTGTTATATATAATTTTATTGTCGGCAACAGGAACTCGGTTCCCCATCGTAATCTTATCATGTACATAATCGGCGAACACTTCACCCGGTGCCCACTTTCTGGCTTCAAAATCTTTACGCAAGCTCAAAGGGGATGGATGATTGATTCAATCGATCGATGAAGTTAATCGTTATTCGTCAATCGTTGATCGAATTATTGCCCGACTCTAGTTTGAGGAAAACCGGAAGTTTTGGGGCTTGCAGGTACAATGGCTGGGTCCGGGCGATAAACTCTCCTAAACAACCGAAGCGTAGAGAAGTACTGGTGTTAATATGAAACGACCTTAGGACGTTAAAGGATATTCTGCCGGATACCACACAAACGCAGAACGCAGAAGCACGTATCTAGAGTGCACGGTGGATGGGATTACAAGGAGGAAGAGAATTCTTTGAGGAAGGTGCCCGTTGTGACCGCCCACCGGTTGCTCGTGCGTAATGAGAGTGCCGCGAGATTAAGAATGCTACGTACACAACGTTTTGTACTTTGCGTGTACTCGTTAATTATCTATGCAGTCAATCTATACAATCTATACAGTGTGTTCAGCGAACTCTGTCCATCCGAAGCACCTTCGTTATTTTAAACAATACGCGGGTCTAGGACGAAACACAAACACCACCACCTTTCCTTTTTCCTCTACTATTTGGACGAGCACATGTATGTCACTTTGACATATTCGCTACAGTAGAGCCAAGTATAGTAAAATAATGATCGAACCAGAGCGCCGCGAAAAATTAATTCTTATATATCAAAAAATTGCGATCGATAAAAATATCCACTATTAATACGCGAAACGTTTCGAATAAAAGTAGCAGCAATCAAAACAGTTAATAATATAGAATGACGTTATAGCATCAATATAATAATATGGTAATAGCAATTTTTTGAACAGTAACCGTGTCGAGGTGATATGATTCCGCTCTTTAAAACGGAATGACTTGGTTTTTATACCTCTGTTAAGCCATTTATTAAAAAGAAAATATTTTCAAGTACAGATTGTAGCAATTAAAACAGTTAATAATATATTTAGAGTAACTTATTTTTTATACAGCCATTGAGCTACCCGTTAAAAGAAAATGTTTCAAATGAAAGCTACAGCATTTAGAGTAAGTAATAATTTGGTAAAATTTCAATTACATAGTTTTTATACTCCTATTTAGGTTCGCCTATTTAAACGAAAATGTTTCAAGTAAAAGTTGTAGTATTCAGAACAATTAATAATATAGTAATAACAGTTTTGACAAGTGGATATGTCAAGCTGATATGAATATCACTTTCGCTTTTTTTTAGGGAATTACTTATTTTTTATACTGTTATTAAGTCACCTATAAAAAGGTATAACTCATTAAATGCAAACAACAACAACAGCGTTAATTCAAAATTGTACGTACATTCAACAGTATTGTAAAGGGCTCAATTATGATACTGGATATTTGTAAATGATATAAATTGATTTCACCTGGGATGAATTCATTGTGGGACCTATATGTTGACTAGACAGTGTTCAGTTAGAGACATTTAGAGTAAACATTTAGAGATTGTTTTTGTAAACTTTATACAAGTATAACCTCACCAGGTATCTTTTTACAGTTGTTCTGTGAATGAAAATGTTGCGCAACCTCCAGTCTTTTTATAGTTGTCCGGTTGAATCGGACACTTCCGTGTTTGGATCTGATTTGAATGGGTATCAACGATAATGAACCTGGTATGCGTTTAGGGTGGAGCGGCTGGAGTACTCGGGTATACTGCATTTTAATTTCTGTCACCTGTTCCCCTAAGCGTGTCGAATCGGCTAATTCGAAGTGACTTGGCATGATACGAGTTTGATGGTCAGTCATGTGAAAGATACGAAAACTGTGAAAAATGTTGTTACGGCTAATTCCAAACACTTGTGCATCGAAGCAAAAATGTGTGAACTGCTCAACCAAATCTACTAAAAAGTATCCATAGAAAATTGGATTATTTCTTGAACTTTTTTGTTTCGTGAATTGTTTGCGAATATACATACCTTCGGTTTCAGTTTCGCATATATAGTATATAATACGATTTGTCTACTGTATTGGCCAATCATCCTGAAATTATTTAGTTAATGCTTAACAAAATTGATTTATTAAAATAATCTTGAATTTGTTCATGTATCATATATATGCTACATAAACCATACTTGCTTTAAAGCATTAAATAAATAAAATAAAATAAATAATCTTGAACTTTTGTTTCGTGAATTGTTTGGCGAATATACATACATTCGGTTTCAGTTTCGCATATATAGTATATAATACGATTTGTCTACTATTGGCCAATCATCCTGAAATTATTCAGTTAATGTTTAACAAAATTAATCTGTTAAAATAATCTTGAATTTGTTCATGTATTGTATATGCTACATAAACCATACTTAGTTTAAAGCATTAAATAATTAAAATAAAATTAATAATCTTGAACTTTTGTTTCGTGAATTGTTTGGCGAATATACATACATTCGGTTTTAGTTTCGCATATATAGTATATAATACGATTTGTCTACTATTGGCCAATCATCCTGAAATTATTCAGTTAATGTTTAACAAAATTGATTTGTTAAAATAATGTTTTATTTGTTCATGAATTATATATGCTACATAAACCATACTCGGTTTAAAGCATTAAATAAATAAAATAAAATAAATAATCTTTAATTTTGTTTGTCGAACCACCTCTTTTCGAAATTTCTCATTCGCTAGTTCAGATCTAATCGAGGTTCGGATAATTGAGACTCTACTGTATTTCAATCAGAAAAGCGTTCGACGCTGCTCATCGTTGCTCGAGGGCAGCATAGGAGGAGAAAAGGGAAAACTGAAAAGCAAGTATGATATCGACGTAATTGAATGCGACTTTAATGAGATTAGAAACGTGGGATTCGATTCGGTAGAAGACAATATAGGTAATCCGTATCACACGCGCGTGCACCCAGCATTTCTATAGCATCTTAAGTCACGGCAATACTCGGGTCTAGGAGCATTGCCTTTGTTTCGAACGAAAATACTGTGTTTACGTGAGCGAATGTCGATGGCCGGGACGTGGAATTACATTGCTATCGTCTCCATCGACGTTCAATTGTTTCATTCGGATCGAACCAAACTATTTTCTTCCTTTTCCCTTTAATTTCTGCAATGACCTGCTTTCCGGGGTACGCGATGTACACGCAGTTATCTACGAACAGTATTCTACCAATACAGGGTGTCTCAAAATTCCTTCAACATCCGGAAATGGGAGGTTTCTGAAATCATTTGAAGCGACATTTTCCTTTGAAAAAATTGCGCCTGCGGCTTTAGCGCGACCTAGATGCGTGTTGGCACGATTGGCCCGGCGTGTCAACTGTCAATTGGCCGACTGTGCCAATACGCGTCTAGGTTGCGATATGATTGGTCCCTGTTTTTCGTTAATAACTCCTGAACAGGATATATAGTTCTATAATCTCCAATAGAGAGAATGTTGAGAACAGGAAAATGTTGCTTCACATGATCTCAGGAACGTCCCATTTCCGGATTTGCAGGAATTTTAAGACACCCTGTATAATCATCAAATAAATTCTAGGTTGCCAAAGCAATAATCTCTATAAATCATTTTCACTAAACATTCACTTGGTTTTCTAACTCTCTCCTCTCTCTCTCGCTCTATCTCTCTCTCAAATCCCGAATCTCGGACAGTAGCTGATCTGACAAGGAAACTAATCGAATCCGTAAACTCAAAAAATTATTATTACACTTCGCACACAACTTGAATAAGTTAGTTCTTGTATTAAAGGGATGAAATCAGCTTTTAAAAAATGTAAATATTTTCTTTTTCGTAAAATATCTGGAGAACAACAAATGATATTTAATAAAACGTGAAACGAAAGTTGCATTGTATTATTGTGCTACCAGATATTTTTTAATATTAATTCAAGGCTGATTTAGAAACTCCTTTCTGGATCATCTACAAATGTAATATAAATCAATATATTACTTAAATATGTTTATAGTAAATATATGTATGTATCTATAATAAGTACGTAAATGAATTCATTACGAATAAGTATGATAAATAAATTCATAATGAATAAATATAATAAATAATACACATAAATAAATTCATAGTGAATAAATATAATAAATAATACACATAAATAAATTCATAATGAATAAATATAATAAATAATACATAATATACATAATAACACATAAATAAATTCATAGTGAATAAATATAATAAATAATACACATAAATAAATTCATAATGAATAAATATAATAAATACACGTAAATAAATTCATAATAAATATAATAAATACTATATTTATAATAAATGAATTTGATTTACGTATTATAAGTTACTAAACGTGAAACAGTAGTTCTGTCTAAGAATAGCACATATCACTTTCGAAAAATATTTAGCTACCATCGATAGTGAAGACAGTTGTGTTTGTCCGAAGCGCTAAAGAAACTTCGACGTGACGCGTCATGAACGTCGCAAACGATAACGAAGTTACGGTTCTCAGGTATCGCGGCAACGGCTGACCTAATTGCGGTGTTTAACACTCGTTTAGCACATTCATTGTCAGCAATTAGCGCGACACGCAACTGCGAATTAGTTAACTGCTGAAAAAGGAAAACAGTTTTCAAATAACTTGTAATTCGGTTTTTCTGTGGACAGTGATGTCCAGCGACGTACCGTTAATATCAAGGCCCTGAGCAAGCACTTGATTCGTTAATGCACTGCGGATCTTTATGCTATTATGAAGAAATTGGTTGGATGAAATATAAAACACTAAAAGATTTCGAAAATTCAAGAATGTTTTAATGTTACTTTGAGTGTAACAAAGTCGTTAAGGAATTAAATCAATTTTGTATGTTATTCCTGCATCCACAATCAATGCAAAACATTTTTATTTTGCATAAAGATCCTCAGTCTAGTTATTGATATACAGGTTGGTCCACGCAACTTGCACACCTATAATAACTTACATACAATATGTAGTGTATGCATTTTTTCACAGTTGAAAGCATGTCGAAGATTTGAAGGTCGATTTTGTTGTTTTAAATGAAATATTATATTTTTTGTACCAAAATATGGAAGAATGTCAAATGCTGAGTAAAAAAGTCTGAGTCCTAAACCTAATAATTAAGGAGTAATCGCACTTTATTTCCTCAACATTTTCTTCGCGTAATGTTCTGTGTAAGTATCTGTGATAAGGTTGAATTTCTAACTTGAAATTACGCGAAGGGAATGTTCAGGAAATAAAGTGCAATTGCTCATTCTTGCATATTTTGGTACAAAAAATATAGTATTCCATTTAAAAAAGCAAAGTCGACCTTCAAATCTCCGACACGCTTCCACCTGTAAAAAAAATACATGCACTCCTTCAGACCATGCAACTTTTGTATACAAAACTTTTCCGTGCAACGCATACTTTAGAGGTTGTTATAGATGTGCAAGTTGCGTGGACCACCCTGTATATTAGTACATATAAAAACCCGTTTCGTTTACTGTAACGTCGAGTTACATTCGACGAAGGACTGTAAGGGGTTAATAATTTAATATTCGAACAAAATATGCGAAAACAGATGAATAAACAAAGAAATTCGACGTCGTATAATGCGACGCGGATGGCCAGGATCGGATGGTAGAACATCATTTGAAAAACCATCTAGGGTAAAAATGATTAACACTCCCATAGAGAAATTTAATTTAAAACTTTCTTTCGTCCGGTGCTCCGATGTATTCCGATAATAATTCGTTGTTCCGGTGATTGGAATCCGATAGCGGTGGTTCTATTGCGCACGCCATTTATCAAGTCGTGTGAAATATCTGCTCGCAGACCCACAACCTTTAGACGATCGAAAACGTGACACGGTGCACCGGCCATCACTTGAGAATCACCATCTTCGATTTGGAAAGTAACGGTCTACGGGGTCAGGCGATCGCGACCTCATGGGTGCATAATTTCAATTTTCTTCACGCTGATTTCAGATTCAACGATCTGAATTTATTCCGACGATTCCGGTCGACAGGCTGATCGCGGTTTCGAGGGAAACGAAATCAATCCCGATCGATCGGGTACGATTCTTCGCGCACGATCTCTCGCCGGTGCCGGTGCTACCAGTTTTCTAGTTTCGTTGCGTTATATAGGATCGAGGCATCGACTGTTGTTCGCGAGTGAATGGCCTGCAAAAATTCACTTGACACACTGCCTCGGATTCGTGGGCGCCTGTTCGCCTCGTTAATTCACGATCCCTTTAAACGATCGATTTTTCCCCCATTAATCTTAACGCTTATCGGAGATCGCTGACGTGTATCATTCGATCTGACGTAACCTTCTCTGCTGTGGGCTGTGTTCCAGCCCTCCCCACATTTCTTTGTATTTTTCCGTCTGCTCGTAGTTTTATCTAGAATAATGTCTTCGATCGGCGGGTTTCGAATCGCGTGGACAGATATGTGGGTGTGCTGAATTCGTACTATTTCTAACCCGTTGCCGTATTATTTTCCTTACGATTGTAATAATTAACGCTGGACCTACCGAGCCTTAAAAGTAACTGGTATGTACTTGCATGTACCTTTATAAAAACAACGGAATTGATTTTATTTAGACTTTGCGCGGCTCCCGTCTACTAAAGATATTTGTACAATAAATTCTCATAAAATCGTTTGTATTATTTCAATAATTGTGTAATGATTAAATCAGGAACCGGTCATTTTGACCGATGATGGTAGGTTTAGTGTTAAGAGCGTAGGGTACCCACGTGACCATGGTATTTTTTTGTGACCAACCCCCGCGCGAAAAACCAATTTGGCAACAGTGATGAACATACATTTGCATCAATCTAACGCTTCAATTTCGCTATAATTACAGGTTTTTTTCTTTTAATCATTATCTTCATTGCTATTAATGGATCCGAGTGGCTTCATGCCCTTTACACTTTTGTTGTTAAGAAACTACGCTGATAATTCTCCTGACTAAGCGCCATCTCGTCCAAGTAGCTGAACTAAAATTGCTTCAACTTGCCCTTCATTGCCCTTCACGAACGGAATCTGGGGAACAATTGAATGCGATCACGGGAAATCATTTTTTGTCCTCATATTAGCATGTTATGAGCTGTGCGAGGGCTCATTGTAAAGAGGAAGGTTCGTCGCAGGTCGCTCAGCTCATGATTCAAGTCGAAAAAATTATTTTGTATTAGAAAAATACATTAGAATCTGCGGAATTTTTCTTCATTTGTTTTCCCTACTTTGGGCACTCATATTATTAGATATAAACATAGTCTAACTAGATCATGAGCTGAGCGATCTGCGATCGACCTTCCTCTGTCAAAAGAACCTTTATGCAGCTCAAAATATGCTCATATGAGGACAAAAAATGGTTTCCCGCAAACACTGTTTTGTTGATGAAATCAGTGTTTGCGGGAAAACATTTTTTGTCCTCATATGAACATATTTTTAGCTGCATAAAGGTTCTTTTGACAGAGGAAGGTCGATCGTAGGTCGCTCAGCTCATGATTCAAGTCGAAAAAATCGTTTTGTATTAGAAAAATACATTAGAATCTGCGGAATTTTTCTTCATTTTTTCCCCCTACTTTGGACGCTCATATTATTAGATATAAACATAATCTAACAAAATCATGAGCTGAGCGACCTGCGATCAACTTTCCTCTTTAGAATGAGCCTTCACACAGCTCGTAACATGCTTGTATAAAAACAAAAAATGGATAGTAATATGCTAGTCATATCCATGGGTACGGTACCCCCTTAAAAGTAACTGGTATGTACTTGCATGTACCTTTATAAAAACAGGAATTGATTTTATTTAGACTTTGCGTGGCTCCCGTCTACTAACGATATTTATACAATCAATTCTCATAAAATCGTTTGTATTATTTCAATAATTGTGTAATGATAAAATCAGGAACCGGTCATTTTGACCGATGATGGTAGGTTTAGTGTTAAGAGCGTAGGGTACCCACGTGACCATGGTATTTTTCATTGTGACCAACCCCCGCGCGGAAAACCAACTTGGCAACAGTGATGAACATACATTCGTATCAATCTAACGCTTCAATTCAGCTATAATTATAGGTTTTTTTCTTTTAATCATTATGTTTATTGCTATTAATGGATCCGAGTGGCTTCATGCGCTTTACACTTTTGTTGTTAAGAAACTACGCTGATAATTCTCCCGAGTAAGCGCCATCTCGTCCAAATAGTTGAACTAAAATTGCTTCAACTTGCCCTTCATTGCCCTTCACGAACGGAATCTGGGGAACAATTGAATGCGATCACGGGAACACACCTCAAGTCCTCATACGATTATATACAGGGTGTCCCAAAATTCCTCCGACACCCGAAAATGGGAAGTTCCTTTATTTTTAGTGAAAATGGCGTCCGCAGCTTTGTTTAGGAGTTATTAACGAAAAACACGGACCAATCAGAGCGCGATCTAGACATGCGATGATTGGTCCGTGTTTTTCGTTAATAACTCCTAAACAAAGCCGCGGACGCCATTTTTGTAAAGGAAAATGTCGCTTCAAATGACCCAAGGAACCTCCCATTTTCGGGTGTCGGAGGAATTTTGGGACACCCTGTATAGAGCTGAGTGAGGGTTCATTCTAAAGAGGAACGTTAAACAAAGCGCGCGTGGGTCCCTAAATTAGCAGGAAAAATCTTGTTGTGATCGAAAAATACATTAGAATCTCCGGAATTTTTCTTCGTTTGTTTTCCCTATTTTGAACAGTCACATTACTCGATATAAATATAATGTAACTGAAGTTGGACCCACGCGCGCTTCGTTTAACCTTCCCCTTTAGAATGAACCCTCATTCAGCTCAAAATATAATCGTATGAGGACGCGAGGTGTGTTCCCGTAAACCCCTCTTTTTGGCCCAAAACCTAGCAACATTCTAGTTAGATTCTAGTGATGTCACGTGGGTACCCTACCACCTTAAGAAAGTTTTACCATTTCAGAGGAATCGACTCCGGTTCAGGGGAAAAGATTAACGAGTGCAAAGCGTTAATTTAATCAATTTCCTTTCCCTCGTAACAAACTGTTCAGAATAAAGTAGTTTAAAGCAGCCCATCTACACAACAAGAAAATAATGGTTGGTTTTAGCGATTGGCTTACAGGTTCTCCAGCGTGTGTCATTTGCGTATTTTTTTTGGCAGCCTAGCGAGCACTCGGAGATTTATGAACGGCGATATAAAATTGTTTTATAACGCACGATAAAAACACCGTCTTAGGGAACGTGAACGATTTTGTCGATTAAATAATCGTGACTTTGTAGTGAAACTTATCGATTAACTTTAGCTCGTTACCGAACGTTTACAGCGTTATAAATTTCGAGCTTTCCACTTCATCAAGCATACGTCAAACGCTTTTCTATTCTTCCTTTCAGTTGCGTTCATTAATTGAGATTTATGTATTTTTGTGAAAGTAACTCTGTCAAGAGCGTTCATCTTGCAACGATGGAACCGCGTAGAGAATCCGTTTGGCACACTGACTCGGTTTTACACGCCATCGCACGCGCGATCAACTGTCCGGAAATATCTTTCGCCTTTTCTTCCAACACTGTCCATCCTAATAAGTGTACTCGTCTACTTACATGCTCCCGTCCGATAAGGATTGCTACAATAGGCTGTTAGTGGAAAGCAAACAATGGACACACTCGATTAGCATCTTCGAAAATTTACGGTCACTGTCGTGCGTAATTAGATCAACTATATTGCAAACCGTTTCCACCTACATACTTTTACTTTTACGCGAACTGCATTATAATGTTGATAGCTATCAAACCTTCCAAGAAATAACTTTTTACAACCAACGGAAATTTATTATTATAATGAATTGAATGATATCGGCGCTAGGTTCGATCATTTTTAGAAAAACAACAAATGTGCAATTATTTAAGCATGTTTCCAACGTTTCGATCCCGATGTGCATCTTTTTCAAAGAGACACTTTTGCGTCTGAAAAATATGAGAAAAATTAGAAAAGAAAACAAAAAGAAAAATTTTTTCACATAGAGAAGACCAAAAATTAAATTTCATATGCGTACTTGTTGTGTGAAAAATGGACATAAACATTTTGAAACAAAAATTAGTGAGTTACGCACAGCAAGTGCGTATTTAATTTTTTCCTTTTCTATTTTACCAATTTTTGGTAATTTACGTGGCTGTGTCACATTCAAAATAGTATATTTAATGTCAAAATTTTAATTGAAAAATTCGGTACATACTAAAGTATTAATTTTAAAAAAATCAAGTCAATGTCATAATCCAATAACATATTTCAATAATATTAAATTTTCTACATAAATTCAATAACACATTTCAATACTATTAAATTTTCTACATAAATTCAATAACATATTTCAATACTATTAAATTTTCTACATAAATTCAATAACATATTTCAATACTATTAAATTTTCTACATAAATTCAATAACACATTTCAATACTATTAAATTTTCTACATAAATTCAATAACATATTTCAATAATATTAAATTTTCTACATAAATTCAATCATATCCTTCAATAATATTAATGTTAACATATGACATTCGAAAATTTGCAAAAAATACTGAAACGTAAAATTCGGTAGAATTCGGTACAGGTTATATTTATTCCAGATATTCAAAGATAACTACCACTGAAAATAAGATTTCATTTAATTCAAATTTTAATTAAAAAATTGAAAATTCCACGAACATCCGCAAGTCTAGTTATCATTCTGATAAAGTAGTTCGTAACGCTTTAGATAATACACCCTGTATATTTTTGCATTAGACTGCCTTGTACATTTACAATAAAACCTGCAAAACCTGACGACCTATGACTTCGGCAAGGGAGGTGCACGTTACACCAAGAAGATTCGATTTTGCATAATAATCCGCAGTTCAGCCGTTGCACATGCTAGGTGGATCAGGAATCCGGTTAACACGGAGAACACCAGACCGGGAAGAAGTGTGTAATTTGTACTTTGAGTAATTTCGCGGTTCTTGCTTGGTGGCTGAGGGACGATTATTAAAAGGTCGGCTTAAGAAGTCTCTCAGGCGAGTGAAATAGTGTCGGTTCATGTTTTATCGTTCGCGGTCCCGATAACTTCCCACGGTTGATGGAGCAACAAGAACTTGCGATAACGTATTCAGGAACGAATATGTGTCGAAAGCGACCGAAAGAAAGTCTTTCCCCCTTTTCCTAATGTTCCGGAGCTGGTCATAAATCGCGTGCGATGCAACGTGAAATTTTTCCACGGCGGATGCATCGTAACAGCGTGTTAAAATCTGCGCGTGTTGCGTCTGGAAATGCAGCCGGCATGGCAGGTCGTGAAATAACGACGCAACGGTGCTCGCTCGCTTCTTCGTGTAATTGAAGAAGTGGAAACGATTTTCCGCGTGTTTGTACGATGGAAAGTCCGTTTTTATCAATCAGGAACGGAATTGCTCTCGACGGAGAACGATCTCCGTGAAAATTGTTTAACGGTAGGTTTGCTACTCGTTAAAGTGTCCGGTTCTAATATATTTTTAATTACAGGTTATTGTAAAGATGCAGCCGTGAACAATTATTCAGCAAATTTATTTCTCTGATTGGGAAAGCAATAACTAAAATTATAACCCTTATGTGCAATTGTCTCAATAATAACCAGCGCTAACTACCGGGTGTGATAGAAATAATGAAAACGCTCCATCCTCTAACGAGATAGGCGTATGCACTCAATTTTTATTTTATCCGATGCTGTGGGGCATAACCGGGGTAAATGTACCGATTGCTACAGGTGCAGGTTTTACTGCAGTATTATCGATTTTATTTTTTAATGTTCTCTTATGTTATATATGAGGTGTTGAGGTCATCCATTTTTTTTTGCATTCAGAATATATACATTGTTCGTCCATAAAATGCTTGCACGTGTATTGTTATTTCATGATAAATCAGGAATAATATTAAAATAATGTACGATTCTACAGTTACTCTAATTATAAGTATAATAGGTAGGAGTAACTTTTTAATGAATTGTAGTGGAAATTTCATCCCGATATCTTTTATGGTTCAAAAGTTATAGTAAAATACTAGATTGAGTCTCAATATACTGATAAATACATCATGCAAATAATAAAGATACACGAAATATCTTGTCCATAGCATCGTTTTTTCGACATCGTGGAAACGAAATACATATCTCGTTTAGTATTATCTTTTGATCATTATTTTGCAGCTATAAACGTTCTGCAATCAATATTTCTCTGTGCAAGGGGTCCACCTAGAATTTTCTTCTGTTTCGAATATAATTATATAGAATTAGCAGGTCCTCATCGTCAGTCAACATTCTCGTAATGATGCGAAATTTGCTGTACGTTGCGTGAATAAAAAAAGTACGTGTACGCGTTTTCGACGCGACGCATCGTGGACAGAGGGCCTTAATTAGCACCACTATTACTCGAAATGGTTCGTTCTATTTATCGATGTAGTGACAAAAATTATCCATCTCTCACTTAAGAATTAACCCTCTGCACTCGGATTTATTTTAACTGGGAAATTAAACATTTCTTCTGATCTAGAATACTTCCATTCTCTATGATTTTTGAAATTTTATCGATACGAAATTGGTACAATACCTAAATGTTTAGTAGTAGATTATATATCGATATATTGAATAATGCAAACAATATATACAGGGTGTCCCACATAAATGATAACACCTAAATATCTTTCGTATTTCCAGTCCTATCAGAAAACTTCAGAGGACAAAGTGACGCTATTGCAGGGGGGCAATATAATAATGAAGAAAAAAATTTTTTATGTCGTGTTTTTAAATGAAATTGCAATGTCACCGATGTTTTTTTAAATGGAATAGTATATTTTTTTGCGTTAGCATGATAGACAATAAAACACTGAATTTAGTGGATACCACCTTTTTGACCTTGAAATGACCTTGAGCAAGAATAATCATGTTGAAATGTGAAAGTTTAAAACTTACGTGTTTCAGCAAAGATTGCGCGTTGTTTACGTCGGGTTGACCTTTACATATCACATCAAGGTCATTTCAAGGTCAAAAAAGTGGTATCCACTAAATTCAGTTTTTTATTGTCTATCATGCTATCGCAAAAAAATATACTATTCCATTTAAAAAAACATCGGTGACATTGCAATTTCATTTAAAAACACGACATAAAAAATTTTTTTCTTCATTATTATATTGCCCCCCTGCAATAGCGTCACTGTGTCCTCTGAAGTTTTCTGATAGGACTGTAAATACGAAAGATATTTAGGTGTTATCATTTATGTGGGACACCCTGTATATTTTGAATGACGTTACAGCAATTTTTAGTGGTGCCTCAGAGGGGACAACCGAGTGTAAAGGGTTAAGGTTATTA
Organism: Lasioglossum villosulum; assembly: GCA_963971365.1. NCBI lineage: Eukaryota > Metazoa > Arthropoda > Insecta > Hymenoptera > Halictidae > Lasioglossum > Lasioglossum villosulum. Next base: position 32,569,045 of record OZ020497.1, read on the forward strand.
TTAAATTTTATTTCATGGTTTTTCTATATTACAAATTGTGAAAATTTGCATTCTGACATATTTTGTGTTTTCAAATATTTTCAGTCGCAATATTTGTTCTTTGAAAAAGATCCACATCGGAATCGAAACGTCAGAAACATTTACTAATTGCACATTTGTTGTTTTTTCTTTCTAAAATGATCGAACCTGGCGCCGATATCATTTAAACTTTAATTATGTAAAGGGTTAAATTCTACATCAATTAACGCCGTCTGTAAATAAATCATACACTCGCGATTCGAGAAACAACATTCACTCGATTCATATAATAAATTAGTGATTTCGGCGCACGTTTCGATCAATCATAAAAATTAAAATTACGAAAGAATTTTACCAATGTATATTAACTTGATTCTTCCGAATCTAGACTTACACTGCTACGCCTAGTAGCCCGCTATCTGTATGTGACATAAACGTCAACAGTTGAGATATGACAGGTTTCTCTTTAATTTTCGCGACGGAAAGCGTGTTTTCTGTGTACAGACTTACCTGGATACTAATATTTCAGTAGAATGTTTTCTTATTCGCGTCTATTTCGTAACACGCGCTTCAAGTAACACTTGTTAATGTACTTCCTGTATATACAGTCCTCTAAACACGAACGCAGCTGTATTTGTTAAAATTAGTATCAAGCAGGAGCATGTAACTTCCCCGCATTCGTCTTTTTGTTCCCTCTACCGAGCAATCCTCTTTATGAGATACGGCTTGTGAAAGTCAAAACAAGAGACTAAGTTACAGTAGTGGACAGCAGTTTAATATAAGGAAGTGCATTGTAAAAGACTGCTCTTGTGCTCTAAGTCCGCAGTCGCATGACTGGGAGGCACTCTTACTAATGCTTCGGGATCTCATCGTGCGTCCCCTTTTGAGGAAATCTTCTGACCGCTTGCTCTCTATTTACAACATCTTTCACGGATTCACGTCACTTCACTAGGACATAGTTAGTAACAGATGTTAATTTCTCCTGCAAAAGTGGCACGAATCATTGGACAGCTCTGATTCGCCGATCGGAAAGAAAGCGACTGCAATTTTCTTCGGAGACAAATGTTATTATAGAGACAAATTATCGGCGTAATATTTACTGCGTCTACAGGGTGTCCCAAGTTTAAATAGCAACACTTCAGGAGCGTGTAGGGGACCGAAAAACTAAGACAAAAAATATTTTAGAGATTTGCTCGTTGTTGTTTCGTTTTGGAGAAAATCGCTAAGAAAGAAACAAAATAAGGTTTGATGTTTGTACTTGTTTATAGAATTTTCTTCTGTTTCGAATATAATTATATAGAATTAGCAGGTCCTCATCGTCAGTCAACATTCTCGTAATGATGCGAAATTTGCTGTACGTTGCGTGAATAAAAGAAATACGTGTACGCGTTTTCGACGCGACGCATCGTGGACAGAGAGCCTTAATTTGCACCACTATTACTCGAAATGGTTCCTTCTATTTATTGGTGTAGTAACAAAAGAATGATCCATCTCTCACTAAAGAATTAACCCTCTGCACACGGATTTATTTTAACTGGAACTTCTTTCTTTTACTTTAACTTCTTGGGAGACAAATGTTATTATAGAGACAAATTATCGGCGTAATATTTACTGCGTCTACAGGGTGTCCCAAGCTTAAATAGCAAAACTTCAGGAGCGTGTAGGGGACCGAAAAACTGAGACAAAAAATATTTTAGAGATTTGCTCGTTGTTGCTTCGTTTTGGAGAAAATTGCAAAGAAAAGAAATAAAATAAGTTTTCATTTTTATACTTATTTATTTACATTTTATTTACGTTATCATCTATTTAATGTAAATTAAATAAGCAGTACAAGCATTACATCTAGCACTGACTTGATAAGTTGCAGCTAAAAATTGTTCTGGTTATTATTGGTGCACTGCATCCATAATTAAGGAATCATAGAAGAAAATCGCAAAAATTCCATATCTCGTTGTCAATTGCTCTCTTGAGTTGTTGTATACATTTGTATATGTGATTGTTTTAAATTTTTGCTGTTATCCTTTACATTCTTTCGTCTGCTTACATTCTTGCTTTCTTCTACGCTTCCTTAAGGATGCAGTGCATTAAATATTACCAGATCAATGTTTAGCTGCAACTTATCAAGTGAGTGCTAGATGTAATGCTTGTAATGCTTATTTAATTTACATTAAGTAGATGATAACGTAAATAAAATGTAAACAAATAAGTATAAAAATGAAAACTTATTTTATTTCTTTTTTTGCAATTTTCTCCAAAACGAAGCATAACGAGTAAATCTCTAAAAGAATTTCTGTCTTAGTTTTTCGGTCCACTACACGCTCCTGAAGTTTTGCCATTTCAATTCGGGACACCCTGCATATCAATTACGGGGAACAGAGATGGAATATGAAACAGGACGAAAGCGCGATTGCAATTTTCTTCAGAAGCAACTGTCGTACAAAGTGTCTCAAAAACGTTGTACTTCTCAGAATACATAACATAACTCATTCGGTGTTTTTGAATATCTTCGTTCAAAATACAGTCACTCCCACTAATATTCGGACACTCATAGAAAGACAACATTCTTAATATTGGATGATATTAAATTTAATATTGGATAATATGATCTAATCGTATGCGATTTGAAATTCTTTGCGAAGTTAGAACAATTGGTTTGCTGTGCAACGTGATTAAAATTGTTGAAAAATATTGCAAGTTGTCGGGATTGCAGAGAAAATACTAAAAGTAGCATTTCACAACTTTTTTATGTGGGCCTGTATTAAAAATTCAAAAAATACGTTTTATAGATCTGTGTCAATTATATGCACTGTGAAAGTTTCATCGAAATCGGCTGATGTGAAAGAAAATGACAGGCATTGAAAGATGTAACAATACTTAGATTTGATGCAACAAAAATCTGCAATTTTTACGATCTTCTAACGTTTGTACCTATTTGCAACGTCGACCGATTTTGACGAAATTTTCAGAATACGTTTAATTGGCACAGATCTACAAAACGTATTTTTTAAATTTTCAATACAGGCTCACATAAAAAAGTTGTAAAATGCAACATTTATTATTTCTTTTTCCAATCAATTGCAATTTTTTAAAAAATTTGGTTTCGCATCCTGTAGCAAACTAATTGCTCTAGCTTCTCAAAAAAGTTCCAATCGTATAGCACAGTATGAAAAAAGTTATCGTGTCTTTAAGACTGTCCGAATATGAGTGGGAGTCACTGTACTTACACTGTGCTTCGTTTCTCTAAAATGGATTTGCCCGTGGTTTGCAAAAAGGTGAAATTCAATGGAAAAGTGAATAATTTTTTGACAATTCCATTGTTGCGTTCTCGCAAGATATTCTCACCGTGCAGAAATTAGACTGCGCGCGACACACTGGCTTCTTTACATTTATCGCAACGTGCGCTGGGCATGAGAGAAATGCATCAAACAAACACAATGAACGGATGGAAGTCAGCAACATTATTTGACAGACTAGACGTGGGACAATATAGGCGGTTCGAAGCAGAGTGGATTGAAGCACGCAGAAAATGCGCGTGATTATTTCTATTCTTTTTATAGACTGGAAATCGTTACGATCTCATTGATGATATGGAACTATTCGAAAGAACGTTGCGCGTATTTTCCCATGTCTCGCGGTCCCACAAATGACACACGCGCAGATGTAGAAGAGGAAAGGATGAGATTGGATTCAGTTTACAACTGCGGCACCGCCTTGAAAACTAGAACACAGGTGCCGTGTCGTATCACGCGGATATACGTGCGAAGAATATAAAAGTTCCTTCGTCCGTAACCATTCGAATCGTGGTAACTGATTTATTCATATGTATCTCGTTCAGAATGTAATGCAGGGTTCTCACGGGATCGTAAAGTCTCCCTTAATTACACTGGACACAATAGCTACCGTGTGCACACAACGCCGTATCGCAATCCGCGCCGGAAACGCGTTCATTCCCAAAGCGCCGAACACGCCGAAAATAAAAACGACGTGAAAATATAAAACCGTTCCGTGTAAAAAAAATTCCCTAAGCCTCGGTGTATGGCGAAGTCACTTTTCCCGTATTCGTCGCGAACAGAACGCGAGACAACTTTTCCTTAATTAAAATACAAGAAAGGTGAGAATAGCACGGTTCAACTTGCCCGAGCGACCTTAACGGTTGCCGAGGAACTTGGAATCGGGATTCTGTCACCTGTCGCTGTCGACGAAAGGAAAATGTCCATTTAAGCTCCCCTTTCAACCAGTTGCCTTGTGATACTGGGTCGAACTTCTGATCAAAATGTCACACACGATATACTAAATACGTTATGTTATCCATTCTGTGATAATTAAACAGCGGATCTTTATGTAAAATAAAAATGTTCTACCGGAATTACAACATACTGGAATCAAATAGAAATTTATTTTCTATCTGAACATTTCTAATAGGTTACAAATGATGTAAAAGTATTTGTAAAATTATCTAATGTCTTCACACTTTTAGATTACACTCACTCGTTTTTGTCATAAATGCATAAAATCCGTTGTCTAGTTATATTAATTCTCAACGTTTTCTACGTAAAAATCACATCCTTCAAAAGGGATGATTACTGACGTCATCTGAAGTAACTTTTTCCTTTTTTGAAAATGTCCTCTGCAACTTCGTTAACCTTTTGCCATATTTTGATGTTCAGTTTAGATGAAATAAAATTTGATTCGTTTTTAATCAGTAGACAGCGGATTTTTATGCAAAATAAAAATTTTCTTCCTGAATTGCAACAAACTGGAGTGAAATAGAAGTTTATTTTCTTTCTTACCATGTTCAATAGCTTGAACATAATATGACAGTATTTTAAAATTCTTCTAATGTTGTGACTGTTTTAAATTACACCTACTCCTTTTTATCATAAATGCATAAAATCCTTTTTATCATAAATGCATAGACTTTGTTTAGAATCTTCATCACGAGTCTGGCACGATAAAGTAACGAAAGGGGTTAAAACTTATTAAGGGGTAAATGAAAAAGCTGCTTCAAATGACCTGGAGAACCACCTCAGTTATTTTTATGTGAAACATTACCTTGAATCAATTTTATTAGAAATTAATCGTATTTTTAAGTTTTTAATCTACAAGGTGTCCCAAAACTTCTGCAACCCCGGAAATGGACGGTTCCTGAGGTCATTTGAAGCGACATTTTCCTTTGCGAAAATGGCCGGCGCGGCTTTGTTTAGGAGTTATTAACAAAAAACACAGACCAATCAAAGCGGGGATCACAGCGAACGGGGTTCGACTCGACAACAGGTCCCACTTAGCGTGGCATCGCAATTGGTCGAACCAGAATCAATCCGCTGTAACCGCGCTCTGATTGGTCCGTGTTTTTCGTTAATTACTTCTAAACAAAGCCGCGGCGGCCATTTCAGCAAAGGAAAGTGTCGCTTCGAATGACCTGAGGAACCTCCTATTTCTGGGGTTTGCAGGAGTTTTGGAACACCCTCTACATGTATATTAATCATAAAACCCATGCCTACATCCGCTGTAGACAAATAATAAACATAAGTAGATATGTCTAGTAAAGCAAATTAGATAAACGCACACTCGAACGGTGCAAAAAGTATAAAACGATGAACATGATAAATGACTGCGGGGTCATTACGACTTTCCAAAATTATACAAAGCGCAGGTCACGGTGGATACGATCAGTGGCGATCGCGATCGGTGGTCAACACAAATTTCTCTCTCGGCAGGAAGTAAATTACAGGCACTCCTTATAGGAACCTAACTTTTTCTATTCCCGTGTGTTGCGACTACTCCTGCTCACGGATAGCGATCGTCGTGCTTTGTACCCGCAATTAAACACGTTTTCTTGAATAGTCTCGTACGATTTCGTTCTGCACCAGTGATCATTTCCACGACAGTGAGATGCATGAAGAATGTGCTCAGTGAAAACTGCCCGACTTCCACCGAAAAGTATACGGTAAATGGCACGGAATAAGTGTACCGGCAGAGTCTGGAAATTGAATGGAGCCAGACTCGCGATGAAGGTTTTTAACAAATATGTATGTGACGCGTTTAATTTTAGATGAAACAAAATTTGATTAGCTTCGAATCAATATTTAAGCTTTAAAATAAATGTGGCTATACAAAAGATATACATTTCCTTCCCCTTCTACGACATTTTTCTGCATAATCACGATCCCATCACTGTAACTGCAAAAGAAAAGGTATGGCCAAAGGTTAAACAAACCGTGTTAGCCCAGGGCCGGAAAATCAAAGGTTCGCCGGTGCAGATGCAACCCCTTAGGTCAGTGGTTCTTTTTCAAGTCAGTACTAAAATTAATGATCCGAAAAACAAAAACATCCCGCGTAGAAATAGATATATTTCAGAAAATAGCCTGATAGAAGTTAGCCCCCCACTTGTTGAATTAAACAATTTCAACAGTTGTGCTGGATTGTGCTATGTTTGTGCTAGTAATTAAATTATTAAATAAAGAATTTTTTTTTAAATAAAATTAATTGAAATTATTATATATTTATGTATTGTGCTCGAATATTATAACTATAATTTTTATTTTATTTTATTAACTATAATATTTTTCAATTTTCTCAATTGTGCTAAGTTGTGCTAAGGTGTGCTAAGTTGTGCTAAGTCGTGCTAAGATTGTGCTAAAGTATTACTTTAAAAATGTTATAAATAAAGAAGTTACAGTCAAAAAACGTTTTTGACATTTAATTAACATTTAAGTAAGAAACAGTTATCCAAACAGCATATAATCATATATCTAAGTTGTGCTAGCCTAGCACAAGTTAGCACAACTTTCGATTTCACCGGCACAACGATATAAAGGGCACTTTACTCTTGCGCGCAGCCCTTCGCGCTAAGGTACTATATGAATTTTCGACTTTCTAGACATTCGCCGAGGATAAAATCGCATATCTGAGTTGTGCTAGCCTAGCACAACTCAGATATATGATTATATGCTATTTGGATAACAGTTTCTTACTTAAATGTTAATTAGATGTCAAAAACGTTTTCTGACTGTAACTTCTTTATTTATAACATTTTTAAAGTAATACTAACACAATCTCAGCACACCTTAGCACAACTTAGCACACCTTAGCACAACTTAGCACAATTGAGAAAATTGAAAAAAGTGAAAAGTGGAGGCTACTCAAAAAATCGTTTTTCTCAATTTTTCATCTTATTTTTCATATTATAGTTATAATATTCGAGCACAATACATAAATATATAATAATGCAATTAATATTATCTAAAAAAAATTCTTTATTTAATAATTTAATTACTAGCACAATTCAGCACAACTGTTGAAATTGTTTAATTCAACAAGTGGGGGGCTAACTTCTATTAGGTCAAAAAATACATTATTAAATGTATTTAAAACATTTCGCGGAATTTCGCGGAACACTTCAAGAAGCTCGCAGAAACACCGGTTAAGAACCACTGCCTTGTGCACACATATTCCATGTAGGAACCTAATACCGTGTGAAAAATATGAACGTGCTTACCGCTGGAAAGTAACCATATTTCACGAAGCAATCAACAATCGTTCGGTTAACGAATACATCGACCAATTGAAATGTATTCATACGTCACTGACAACCGACTTCATCCCGAGAAATGACATTTGACCCTTAGCGATACTAACAATGCGATGGGTATCATAGCTGTTTGCAGAACAAAATTACAAAACAATATAGTGGTCAGTATATGCAAGAGCACGCGGTGATTGATCATTCTGAACGTTACGGCAATAACGTGGATGTCCGTGTGAGTGCGTTGCGAATACAAACGCACATAAGAAGAATAGAAATTCCCGAAGTAGTTGTGCCGAGCTGGTAACTACAATCAGATAAATGATTGGTAATAGTATCATATGAATTGTTCAGGTAATAACAAAGAAAGTGAGTTACCTTTTTCATCCCCGTCGGGGCTTTCACAGATTCATCTTTTGCCATTAATATCATTCGAAGCTTGTTATTATTTTCCAAAGCCCTTTTCATATTTCAACAATGTAATATATACTGTCGCAAAAGGAGTCTTTTCAACAACTGAGGTTCGAATATACATACAGTGACTACCATTCATATTCGGACGCTCTAAAAAAACGATAACCGTTTTAACATTGAACTATACGATTTGAATTTTTTTGGGAAGCTACAGCAAATAGTTTGCTACAGGATGTGAAATAAAATTTTTTCAAAAATTGCTATTGGTCGAAATTTTAGAAAAAGTACTAAAAGTTGCATTTTATAACTTTTTTATGTGGGTCTGTATTGAAAATTTAAAAAATACGTTTTAGAGATCTGTGTCAATTATATGCACTCTGAAAGTTTCAACGAAATCATTTGATGGGGGAAAACGATAGGCATTGAAAAATGTAAGAATCCTTCGATTTCATGCAGTTATAGGCAAAAAACCGTGAAAATCTGCAATTTTTACAATCCTTAAACTTTTGTCACTCGTTGCAACGTCGACCGATACGTCTACAAAACGTATTTTTTAAATCTTCAATATAGTCACATAAAAAAGTTGTAAAATGCAACATTTATTATTTTTTCTACAATTCCGACCAATTGCAATTTTTGAAAAAATATATCTTTTTTCACATCCTGTAGCAAACTAATTGATCTAGGTTCCCCAAATAATATTAACATATTATTAAATTGAAAACAATTCTATCTCATCCAGCTATTTAATTCAGAAGATCGTTGAACCACTCTGTGGACGCGATACGGAATTGAAATAATTTCTTTAATAAAATGAAGGAGCTATGAAATTAATTAAATTAACGCAATTAGGTTCATCCGGTACATAAATATAAAATTTTTAAGTCTGAACAAAAATGTCAGCCATTTTTATTAAACGAATAAATTGTTAAACAAGTTTTTGGATTTTTTAATCGTTTAGTATAAGTATTTGTATTTCGATATTTGATTATGAACAAATTCTACTATATCGTATATACATATTTTTTGTGTGCTTCAACACAAATTGGTTTATAAGGACATTTGTTAATAAATAATTTTTTTCTGTTGCAGGTGAGTTTGAATCCCTATGAATTCTGGTCAATGAACGAAATTATGAGTTCCCTTCAATGAGAGGCTAAGTAGTTGAACTTTTATATTGCTAACAATTTATTCAATTCGATCTTTAACGTTCATATTACATCTCCAAGTACATTGGAAACTGCAATGCAAATGCATTAGTTAAGATAATTATTAATAGACCGTTGATCTTTATGCAAAGTAAAAATTGTCTGCGTGAATTGCAAAAAATAGAAACTAAATTGAATGTTGTTTCTTCCCTTAATGATTACAATATAGGAGAAATTGACATCTTCAATTATTTAAATGTTCCAAGAAATTTTGAATTTCGTCTACTCAATTTGACTATAAATGCATAAAGATCTGCTGTCGATTAATTTGTTTCGCGGCTGAAATTTTCGATTTTATACAATTATATTATATGTAGTACCCTTATAAAATATATATGTATAAGGTGTCCCAAAAATGTTGCACTTCCTTGAAAGGAGTGATTGCCGAAGTCATTCGAAGCAATTTAAAAATAACAATAAAATTAATTATATATTTATTTATTTTTTATTATTCTTAGCAAATTTTCTTTCCTTTGCGAAAATGTTTTCCGCAGATTCGTTACGAAGAAATCAATGTTTCTTTGTTAACACTAAACCTACTACTGCCGGTCAAATGATCGGTTTCATATTTTTAATTTTGCAATTATTGATATGACGAAGTTGCTTACATGGAAATTGATTCGGCAAATTTCTTTCTCCAAGCATACGTATAATGTAATCAAAATTACAGAGGATAGAAATCTATATTTATATTTACATTATACATATAAATAGAGTTTTGTCATTTTTATAAGTTCCATTTTAATCGCTTTTAGTGCTCGGTAGGTTCAGCGTTAATATCTCCATATCAAAGCCGCGGAGACAATTTCTGCAAAGGAAAAAGTTACTTCAAATGTTCCCTTCAGGGGGAATCACCCTTTTCAAGAAGGTATAACATTTTTAGAACACCCTGTATTCCACGTAAAACATTTCTTCGGGAACGATTTATGTTTTTGCCGATTTCGATCGTGTAATTACGGTGAGACATCGTTATTATTGAACTAGACCGAATTCCAGCCGGAAATTAAAATTATTGTAGTCACTGTAGGTTTTTATGACATCGGGAGAACAATGCAAGTCAGATTCTGGGAAACACGGTGAAAGCAAATCGAAAGGGTACAATCAAAGGTGCACTTGGCCTTAAGACTTTCATTGCATACCTAATTCTTAGATGGCGGCAATTAATGGCTCCGTTTTCAAGCAAAAACACGGCACGACTTCCTTAATTATTCTGTTCTGAAACTGAAACGTGATTCAGCGTTGCTAGTGTTCGTACCTGTGTACCTACCTCTTAATTCATTCATGTCCTTCCGTGTGACCACCATCTCCAAAGGAGAATTTCTAGATCTTAGTTGTCGCTACCTTAGACGCACAATTAATTTTTTGTAATCGGAGAAGAAATGCGAAAGAATAGCAGTAGCTACATAATTATTTGCCAACCAATGATTGGCCAATTAAATTTCATACACGTATACCTATCAGTATGTTATACACCCTTTTTTAGTTAAGCAAACAACAAAGTATCTTGCTACAATATTAAGTGAATAATAGTAATATACTAGTTTCCTCAAATATCTTATAAACCATTTATTATAAGATTAGTGTTTTGTGTGATACGTTTAAATTTTTTATATGTTTTAATATGTAGTAGAACTCAACCTTTTGGACCATTTCTGCCTATACAAATGTAACGGTAATAGTTATAGTTATAGTTGTATAAGAAATGAATTGGTAGATATAATAATAAAATAAATTTAGTAAGATCAATTTTCGTAACAAAATATCGATAAATTTATCCAAATATCTAATAAACGATTTTGGATTCGGTAAACGGATTATAGGATACTTTTCCGCTTTGAGAAGTGCCAGTCAAAATGACTGTTATTCGTGTAAGTAGCCATGAAACAAGATTATTTTGATTCTGAATAAATTACACCTTTAGTTATCGCTGTCAATCATCACTAGACTGCGGATTTTATGCTTTTAAGACAGAAATGGGTGGATGTAATTTAAAACATTAAAAATATTAAGAGAAATTAAGAATATGCATATGTCATTTTCAATTTATTAAAATTGTAATATTTGGAAAGAAAATTTTTATAGCGTTCCTGCAATTAAGATTATTTTGATTCTGAATCAATTACACCTTCAGTTGTCGCTGTCAGTCATCACTAGACTGCGGATTTTATGCTTTTAAGACAAAAATGGGTGGACGTAATTTAAAACATTAAAATTATTAAGACAATTTACGAATATGCATATGTCATTTTCAATTTATTAAAATTGTAATATTTGGAAAGAAAATTTTTATAGCGTTCCTGTAATTAAGATTATTTTGATTCTCAATGAATTACACCTTTAGTTGTCGCTGTCAATCATCACTAGACTGCGGATTGTATGCTTTTTAGACAAAAGTGGGTGGACGTAATTTAAAACATTAAAATTATTAAGACAATTTACGAATATGCATATGTCATTTTCAATTTATTAAAATTGTAATATTTGGAAAGAAAATTTTTATAGCGTTCCTGTAATTAAGATTATTTTGATTCTCAATGAATTACACCTTTAGTTGTCGCTGTCAGTCATCACTAGACTGCGGATTTTATGGTTTTAAGACAAAAATGGGTGAATGTAATTTAAAATATTGAAAATATTAAGACAATTTACGAATATGCATATGTCATTTCCAATTTATTAAAATTGTAATATTTGGAAAGAAAATTTTTATAGCGTTCGTGTAATTAAAATTATTTTGATTCTGAATAAATTACACCTTTAGTTGTCGCTGTCAGTCATCACTAGACTGCGGATTTTATGCTTTCAAGACAAGAATGGGTGGATGTAATTTAAAACATTGAAAATATTAAGACAATTTAAGAATATGCATATGTCATTTTCAATTTATTAAAATTGTAATATTTGGAAAGGAAATTTTTATAGCGTTCCTGTAATTTGTAATTGAAGAAGAAAATCTTTATTTTGCATGAAGATCCGCAGTGTAGTCATCACATAATTGCGGAAAAGAAACTGTAACACGAAGTAAGAATGTTAAAATGAATTTGTAAAACGTCTGGTAGTTCTAGTGTTAAACTTTCTTTGCCCGTCATTGTAGTTACGAGGACGATTGGCAACGAGTTGGAAGGATTATGAATAGGTATTCTTCTCCTTCGTTTCTTTTCTATTTTTTATGAAATATTGTAGAAGTCGGTTGGTAACGCAACCCACACAGGAGGGCGGTGCATGAGTCACGGGTCTTGTTCAGAAGTCAACCAAGTGCCGCATTCACTTCCGTCACAGTAATTTATTGCATCACCGGCGTTATTTGATAGAAAATTGTTCCGAAGTATCTGGACGATACTCCCACTCGACTTTTGGAACCGTTCGACTATTTAATGCCGGGAGAGCCTCGGCCCGAAGCGTATTTCACCAACGTTATGGGCATTTGATAGGTCGCTGCCATTTAACGTCCCATAGAATTTATTTCACATTTCTGCAACAATCGTTGGCACAGACCGCTCTAAAAAATGACAATCTATTTTTATGCTCGCGTAACTTCAGCAATGCAGTTCAATTTTTATATTGAGAGAGTTTCGAAATGTTCAAATCCATTATTATAAAAATATGATCGATAAATTTGATCGCTGTCGCATCATAATTGGTAACTGTAACTGGACTTATCACAACAGTATCATTTTCCATATTTCTTACATTATTTGTTGGGTCTGCGTTGCCTGTAGCGTGTTATAAATAATTCAGATAATATTTTCAACGAATTTAGTTTAATGCTCAAACTATCTTATTAGAATTAACGAAAATGCAATCCTGGTTAATTAAAACATTGTTTTATGATCAATAACATTTTGAAAAACAATAACTTCCCTATGAATCGGGAAGTTAAAAATGTGACAAACAATATTTCACAATGTTGTTACAATATTGAATTACATCCACCCATTTTTGAATATTACAATGTTGAACAATATTGTTCAAGTTGTTACGATATAAACCTATTTTATTTTACCTAAAATTTCGTGTGGTCGTTCTCAAACTAGTTTCAATATTATTTTTGTATTTAAGATCATTATTTACTGTACGAAGTTAATTATTAGACTGCGGATCTTTATGCATTTATGTTTTATGAAAATGTTCAAAAAAAGGGGTCATATAAAATTCGATAGAATTTTGTACTACTTGTTTTGAATCTACAAAGGTTGTTCCCATTCAAAATATGATTTTATTTAATTCCATTTTCTTAAAATTTGTCGACAGAAATTGAAAAATGCATAAACATCCGCAGTCTATGTTAATTACGAACACTTCTTATTACTTGGTTACAGAATAGTAGCACGTGTGCAAATGGTGTAAATTTTATACATATACACAGATTCAGAGAAAAATTAAATAAATTTAAATCTCATCGATTTTTCAAAGTAGTAAAATATACACGGTTATAAGTAAGAATAATTTATATTGTTCTTAAATATAAAAGTTTAGAGTACTAAATGTAGCATCCTATATCTGATATATTCTGGAATTAATGCAATTCAAATTTATATTGCTGATATTACCATTAATCCTGGAATCACTATGCATAAGAAAACTAAAATTTAGCTTGAAATGGAAATTGGTACAAATGAATACAGTTGTAGATCCGCGCAGAGATAATTTAAAATTTCATGAACACGCATCTAACAATAAGTGAATGCACCGTATAGAGACGTTGAGATGTATTTTAGTATTTTTTCGTTCATAGAGATGTGCAGGCTACACTCGATTGAAAACTGATAAGAATGCTGTGTTAACAAACGAATTGCGTGTTTTTGGAATAAACGTGGACACAGACAGGGGCAATGATTCTAACAGAGAAAACGGAAATGACAAGACTGCTAGACAACTTCTTGGTGATTACTGCAAACGGGGGAAACTCAATCGGGGAGAGTTTATCCGTCGGTTGCTCGTAAACCACAACACTTTCCAGCCCTTCTCCGCTACTCGTATTTCAAACAACAGGAATGAATAGTCGACCACGAAAATGCGCCTACCACGATCGGTATACGTGTAATATTAATTCTTTAAGAAGTCGTTACACAGAGTACGGCTATTATCCGAAGAAATTACTCTATCTTTTGCTGGGGATCATTAACACTGGAACTACCGAACACAAAAACCAGGTTATATTGCCTCGGGGCAGCGGTCGGCAAATTGATTACTCGAAAGGGCCAAATACAATATCAGCATTACAACGATTTAGATTTCTGTTGATAACCAAATTGCTTTACAACAACTCCGTGTTTAGAAGTCGGTTAAAACTAGGGATTGCAATCCTGCGCCATTTTCAATCTCACGGGGCTGAGGATTTAGTTCCTCAATCTAATATATGTATATTTGATAAAGAAACAAATTTTACTTAATGAAATAATCATCTTTAATCGTACATTGGAAACGTCCTCCTCTTTCTGAAGTCTATAAATATATATGTATACAGGGTGAGTCCGCAGAAACAGAACAGAACTAAGTCGTTAGCGTTTACTAGTGTAACGTCTTAGTACGACAGTAATGGTATATTTGAGTTATTTAAATTGAAATATCTCCTGAACTACTAACTTTTCGACATACATACAGTAGCGGACAAAAGTTTAAGACCGCTCTACAGAAGACAATAACTTTTTCAATATTGTACTATACGATTTGAACTTTTTTGGGAAGCTAGAGCAATTAGTTTACTAAGGGATGTGAAAAGAAATTTTTTCAAAAATTGCAATTGATCGGAATTGTTGAAAAAATACTAAAAGTTGATTTTTTAACTATTTTATGTGGGCCTATATTGAAAATTTAAAAAATACGTTTTGTAGATCTGTGTCAATTAAACATATCCTGAAAATTTCGTCAAAATCGGTCGACGTTGCAATGAGCTACAAACGTTTAAAGATGGTAAAAATTGCAGATTTTCACGATTTTCGGCAATAAATCTTTGAATTCAGATACGAGACACTAATTGAAACTTGTATTAAAATACTATTAAATTAAAATAAAATTGATTCATTTTAAACAAGTCATTCGTGGAAGAGCCGCACTCAAATAGCCAGAGTCGCAACGCAAATCAAGCACAAACACTATAAATTATGAATAATCATCAGAATGATTATTAAATAATTTTTCTGAAGTCACATTGACAAAGAGGAAAAGAGTTACTACGATATTTAGATTATCCTTTTACGCTCGGAGCTATTCTCACTCGAAAATTAAACATTTCTTCTGACCTAGAATACATACATATGTATATGTATATATAATATATAATATATATGTATTTCTATTCTCATCGATTTTTTGAATTTGGTGGATACGAAATAGTTATAACACCTCATGCAATACTGAAATGTTTAATAATTGATATTTTAAATAATGATACAGAAATGTTTAGTACCACCTCGTGAGTGCTAATGGTTTAAATAATCATGTCGTAATTTATCTATTTATAAATTATAATTATGATATCGGCGCCAGGTTCGATCATTGTTAGATACAACAAATATGCAAGTTAAATATTTAAATTTCTCAACGTTTCGAACCCAATGCGGATCATTATCAAGAGACCCAAATGTTTGCGTCTGAAAAAGAAATTAACACTAAAGATTTTGATTTAAATATTTAACTTGTATATTTATTGTATCTAACAATGATCGAACTTGGCGCCGATATCATAATTATAATTTATATATCAATTTTTCGATCGATAAGAATATTTCCTTTATCTATTTAATTCGTTATTTAAATAATCAAGTCCTGAAATGGAACCCTGCAGATGGTCTCTCTCATTACGCTAGCCGACGCGGTTCCCACGTGAACGCGTACGAGGAAGTGTGACTCGATTATAAACTGGACAAAGTAAATGCGAACGCGCTGCCCTGCCTACGTGTGGAAAAACAAAAGGCAATAATACAGGCTGCAATTGAACTGAATGAATGCAGAAAGGTCGAGTTATTATCGACGTTTGCCGTTGATAATAATGTTTACGATAAGCCGCGTGGGTGTCGAACAAATCGATCGCGCATCAATCGTAACGCTCGATCGGTTCGTGTTCATAAATCGTTCGGAAAACGTTCCGAACAAAACGGCTCGTTTAAACGCATATCTAATTATCACGTCGAGCCTTCTCACATATCGCGATTTATACTTTCACTTACGGGAACTGCAAGCGCGGATAGTTATTTCGTTACGTTCGATTCGTGGAGGTTTGCAAATTTCTCGAGATTGAAAGTGCTTCTTCCTTATTACCAATTTGTTCTGCATCTTCGCAGCGGCAAGTATTTGAACCGGCAAAATAATCTCGAACTTGAGATTCTAATTGCATTAATAAATAAATCGGGAAGTACAAAAAAAAATAAAAGTATTCGAACATTGAATTTCTGATTGGTGAAAAATCGTCGATATTCAAGAGAAATATTATTTCATACAAACAAGCCGGTTTTATTGTCAATACTTTTTCAAATATTTCTACTCCCAGGTCCGTTAATGGGAGATCAAATTTCGTTCACTTGTTAAATTGTTCATTAAAAATTAGGGTAACTGCACCAGTGAATAAACGGGCACCAGTAAATGAACGCTTTTGTATATTTCAACAAATTTGAACCCGCACGGCATACTAGCGATAAAATTGTGATTAAAAAGTTAAATAAATAGGAGAATATTGTTTAGTAATTTTTGTTCATTCATTGGACTATCGTTGTTCAATTACTAAAATGTAGTGTTCATTGACTGGTATTTTTTATATTTTTTATTTAACGTTCAATGAAGAAAAACAATAATAATTTCATTTTATTTGTGTTCATTCATTTTTGACAAATGTAGTGTAGGGAGCCATTTGGCATTATTGTTTAATAATTTTGTTCATTCATTGGACTATCGTTGTTCAATTACTAGAATGTAGTGTTCATTGACTGGTATTTTTTATATTTTTTATTTAACGTTTAATGAAGAAAAACAATAATAATTTCATTTTTGACAAATGAAGCATAGGGAGCCATTTGGCATTATTGTTTAATAATTTTGTTCATTCATTGGACTTTCGTTGTTCAATTACTAGAATGTAGTGTTCATTGACTGGTATTTTTTATATTTTTTATTTAACGTTCAATGAAGAAAAACAATAATAATTTCATTTTATTTGTGTTCATTCATTTTTGACAAATGAAGTATAGGTAGCCATTTGGCATATATGAGATTCTTTATAATTCACACATTTTTTTTTACATAAAATATCTTCTTGACCAATTTCTTAAATGTTCATTCACTGGTGCAGTTACCCTAAATGAATTCTAGGGTAAAATACACTTCATTTACGAACCACGCTGGTACTCTTATTATGTGTGTCCTCGGCACATTCAGCAATACAGAGGAGGACTACGACGAATGGAGTAGGGATCGCAAAACGCTGCGTCCGGACGCGCAAAGGAGATCGCACCAGGAGTGTTTCGTTCGTGTTGCATTTAGTCGCCTAGACAGTAACTGAAAACAATTTGACGACGAGTGGAGAACTCGTGATTTATGATCTTACCTGAACATCCGTGAACAATGTGAATCGCCTGTGTTGTTTCAGCGATTACCGTGGTCCTCGTAGTAATAAAATGCAAGGCCAATAAGCAAGCAAGAAATAAGATTTATGAAGACGAGACTAAAATTATTTACAAGCGTTTGGAAGATTTTCTGTTTACACTTTGTATTACGAATCTTTACTATTTACTATCACCGTTGTACATAGGGTGGCTCTTATTTACTCTTGAAGAAACTTTTTTTCGCGACAACCAGGATTCTTTCAATAAATAAATTTAATGTCCTGCTACTATTTTTCGTAGAACGCAGTTTTCGAAGAAAATGAGAAAATTGTTACAATACAAGCACAAAATTTCTTCTGAAATGTGTTTTCGTTATCGATAAACATTTACTAAAAATGTTCGTTAATCGTTAACCGCAATCGACGAGTAAACTCCTACATCAGTTAGTGCGGTTAACGATTACATTCTTTTCAATTGTAATCGGATAATTAAATGATGATTAACACTTTACCCACCGGAAGCCTATCAATAGGATTTTCAATAATCGTGCTGTACCAAAAGAAAGCATAAATATTTCCTTTTACATTGCACTCTTAAATGAAACTGTTAGATAATATTATACTGAGGGTGATTTGTTAGTTCACAATGAAAATTGCTGTTGTTATTGAACGTGCTATTAAAAGTGTTCAGCCATGTGCCATAGATTTTTCAAAATTATGCAATAATTACTATTGAAATTTCTAAATGAATCAAAACTATGCATACTAAAAAAATGTAAATTGAGTTTACACATACTTATTGACATTTGTTCCATAATACGATCTGTGTGCTTATATATATTGAAATAGTTTTGCGATCGAAAAGAATTGATAATAGATAGATGGTTTCGGCGCACAGGTTCGATCAATTATAATTGTAAATATAATTATGAATATAATTGATCGAACCTGTGCGCCGAAACCATCTATCTATTATCAATTCTTTTCGATCGCAAAACTATTTCAATATATATTATGGAAGGCGAAACATTCACAAACAGTAACAGTTTTTTTGCGTCAATTTCAAGAAGATTTGGCATGGAAACGGTAGAAACGCTCAAGGACTGGTCTAGAACAAACACTACGATCGCTAAGATAAGTAACAAGAAATTATTTCTTTTACAATGTCGTACACATAATATTTTCCCGAAAAAAATATAATTGATCGAATGTGTGCTTATATGTTTGAAGTTATTGTTCTTGGATTAACTTCGACAATTGATTGAATCAGTCTCAGATTTTTCGATGATTTCAATCAATCGACCAATTTTAATCGTGCACATTAATCGACCAATCTTGGTTAAAATTTTAATCGATTAATGTCCATCTCTACCCGAGAGTTCGTCGCGCGGCTTCGTAGCAGGAAGAGAGTCCTCGGCAAGAAATCAGTTCGATCATTAACGACTACTTTCTTCTTAAGTAAATGACCCACCTTGGAAACGAAGTGTAATTTGTTCCTCGCCGATGAACGACGATTAACATCGCCGGAGGATTTAGGTGCGAACGTACACGAACGAGACAATGAGGAACGATCAGGAAGGACCAGGAACAATGTACGTACGCTTTCCAGAGAATAGCCGCGAGCCGGCTCGTGAGTCGTGATAGACCGAAACAAAGAATAGTCCCCGGTGTCCATTAGTTCGGCCATTTTTCGTTTTATAATTAATCCCCATGTCGTGCCAACTGCTTTTTCTCCGATCGAACGACCCGTAGCAGAAAATCCACGACTGTCTCGTGTGATTTTCTATCGTCCGCATTACGTTGGTTTTTAAGGTCATTCCCATCGCACACGTTCCAACAGCTCGTGAATGTGGCCATTGAATATTGAATATTGAATCGGAGAAATATTCTAGTTTTATCGGCTTTTCAACTATTATAATTATCAGTATCTAAAGTAGTTTATATCGATCGTATCATTGTTCAAACAATTAATAAATGATTTCGGCGCTACGGTTCGATCATTAAATACAATACACATAAAAGTATTTAATTAATTAATTAACTAAGCAATTTTGCTAATAATCAAAGAAATCGACGTTTCGGTGCTGATTTGCACCATTTCTTTGATTATTAGGAAAATTGCTTAGTTAATTAATTAATTAAATATTTTGATGTTTATTGTATTTAATGATCGAACCGTAGCGCCGAAATCATTTATTAATTATCAGTGTCGTATATCAATTATGTATATTGTATTCTTCAATTATGCATATTATGCATATAGTAGATATTTTATTCACATATTAAATAAAATATTAATATTTATCAACGTCATTTATATCAACAGTTTAGGAATGTCGACATTGTTAAATAATAGAGCAGACTATTTAACTTTTATTAATATATTAACCATTATAGTGTAGATTGGAAATAAACTATATTTATCAATGTAGTACTTTATTAATTTGTGGTTTATTTTAATGTGGTCACATTAACAATAGTACAGTATTGTATAGTGTATCGACATTATATTTATGAATACATATAATACAGTGGGTAAAAAAAAGTATTGGCATACTCTTAAGAAGGCGATTTTAAATATCGCCTAATAGCGATTTTAATTAATTTTACATATCGTATTATACGATTTGAATTTTTTGGGAAGCCAGAGCAATTAGTTTGCCACAGGATGTGAAAACAAATTTTGTCAAAAATTGCAATTGATCGGAGTTGTAGAAAAAATACTAAAAGTTGCATTTTACAACTTTTTTATGTGGGCCAATATTGAAAATTTTTAAAATGCGTTTTGTAGACCTGTTTCAATTAAACATATTCTGAAAATCGGTGGACGTTCCAATGAGCTATAAACGTTTAAATATGTTAAAAATTGCAGATTTTCACAATTATCGACCTATAACTGCAGATTCTTACATCTTTCAATGCCTGTCATTTTTTTTCGCATCAACCGATTTCGATGAAACTTTACCAGTGCATATAATTGACACAGATCTACAAAACGCATTTTAAAAATTTTCAATATTGGCCCACATAAAAAAGTTGTAAAATGCAACTTTTAGTATTTTTGCTACAATTCCAATGAATTGCAATTTTTGACAAAATTTTGTTTCGCATCCTGTGGCAAACTAATTACTCTAGCTTCTTAAGAGTGTGCCAACACTTTTTTTACCCACTGTATATTATAGAATACTAACGTTACATTTACCATATATTGTATATTTTACAGTATATCAATATATAGTATATTAATGTTCTATTTATCAATGTAGTCTATATTATATTTCTCAATTTCATTTCTTGTCAACAACCTATAAATGCAGACATTATTGAAGATAGAGAAGGAATACCTAATTGGTGTAAACTGTATAGGTGACGGGAATAGGAAAGGTGTAGGAACAGTCAAAATGGTAATAAGAAAAAGTGCTTATAATGATAAGAATCGTTCGGTAAGACGTATTAACTCGTATACCACGAACAATACACAGACGAAAAGCAAACAGCTATGTAAAAGGTAATTCAATAGCAATTCTAAAAAATGTATCTATGTTAACGTTACAATTCATAGTTGGAGCACAATGATAGATTTTATCTAATCTTACAATTAGTATTTCACCGCAACTTTCATGAACAGATAATTTGCATTTACATTACTTCATCATGGCTGCCATATCTCATACGCTGTAAAAGAATCGAAGTCGATTTTCCCCGTTAAGAAACGACTGGAATTTATTTATCGAATTAATGTAGTCTATAATAAATCTGATTCCACAACAAATGTAAAGGTGCTGTGTAAAATTGCAGTAGTCGGTTATTATCAGGTGTACCAACATAATATTGAATTAATAAAACGCGTACTTGACTCTTTAACTTGATAAGAATCTATGAATTTTTCACTTACATTTCTAGTTGCTAATTTATTTCACGGAATTTCATTTCATGTTCTGTAAACCCGCTCGAGAAGACGTGTCTTGAAGACATACAACTCCATGGAGTACGTGTGTACGACGGATCTTTTACTTTCAGAAACTGTCGGAAATATTTTTACAGCAATTTCTCAAAAGAAAAATATCTAAAGAATTCCTAAAGATGCTAATCTGATGTATCTGCGAAATATAAATGGATACGTCGCAGGATATATATACAGTGACTCTCATTAATATTCGGACGCTCTAAAAAAACCGATAACTGCTTAAACATTGAACTACACGACTTGAATTTTTTGGGGAAGCTATGACAAATAGTTTGCTACAGAATGTGGAAAAACATTTTTTCAAAAATTGCAATTGATCGGAGTTGTAGGAAAAATACTAAAAGTTGCATTTTACAACTTCTTTATGTGGGCCTACATTGAAAATATAAAGAGTACGTTTTGTAGATCTGTGTCAATTATATGCACTGAACATTACAATACAAGCATTGAAAGATGTGAGAATCTATAGATTTACTGCAGTTATAGCCCGCAAAACGTGAAAATCTGAAATTTTTACCATCGTTAAACATTTGCAGCTCATTGCAACGTCTAACAATATTGGCGAAATTTTCAGAATATGTTTAATTGACACAGATGTACAAAACGTATTTTTTAAATTTTCAATGTAGGCCCACATAAAAAAGTTGTAAAATGCAACTTTTAGTATTTTTTCTACAACTCCGATCAATTGCAATTTTTAAAAAAATGTTTTTCCACATTCTGTAGAAAACTATTTGCTCTAGCTTCCCAACAAAAATTCAAGTCGTATAGTTCAATGTTAAACCAGTTATCGTTTTTTTTATAGCGTCCGAATATTAATGGGAGTCACTGTATGTATGTATAATTTTCATAGAACACATCCTGCATCGTATCCATTCATATTTCGCAGATATAATATATATAATTTTTATAGAACACATCCTGCATCGTGTCCATTCATATATATAATCATTTAGAAAACATTGAAATATCAAAGAAACAATTTTTATAGACTTGCATTTCAAATGACGTCAGGAACCTTTTCGACATTTTTGTAACATCCTATACGTGTATTATTTATATTATTATATACAGTACATCCAAGATTAATTTTTGCTAAATAATGTTACAACTTACGAGACAGAAAAGGTGATACAATAAGATTTTATATGTTTTCTTTCATCTAATGGATATGAAATTGATATACATATATGTATAATACCTCATACACTATTTAAATGTTTATATACATATATAGTAAGTGATTAGACACCTATATATTTTAATAACGTAAACAATATTTTGAATAATGATACAGAAATGTTATTGATGATTTTCTTTCTCCCTCGCTCGCTCTCTTTCATTATTAAATTTAAATATTTTTTAACTTCCCGATTCATAGGGAAGTTACTGTAATTACCCCGAAAATCGAAAATTGATTTTTTAGCAGATCTTCACGTTTCATGGTCATTGGAGTCATTTTAGACTATTTTTATCAAAATGTTCGTATGTGTGTGTGTGTGTGTGTGTGTGTGTGTGTGTGTGTGTGCGTATGTCCGTTTGTATGGTATCAAATTTTTCGTTAACGTTTTCTGAAAAAATAACAATGCGATCAGAATAATGAATGATGCAATCGATGTGCCCCGCTGTAACTTAGAGCTGATTAGATTTTGGTCCATATTGGTCAAGTAGTTTTTTAGATTTTTTAGTTTTTTTCGAAACAAGTTCATTCAACAATGCAAATTATACGAGAGGACGGAAATTTTCCACCGAAGAAACAAACGTAACAATTATATATAATTTTTATTTTTTTTTATTAAAAAAAAAAATAAAAAAAATAAAAAAAAATTTTTTTTTTTTTTCATTTAAAAAAAAATTTAAAAAAAATTTAAATGCATTTGTAATTTATTTTGCAACATTACTATGCTATAACAAGGAATCAAGCGAGCAACGAGCATACGATGTTGGTTCAAACATTTTGATAAGTAGAAAACTATTGAACTTCCCAAAGAATGTATAATCTTCTTAAAACGTATACTAAATAAATAATGATAATAATATATTGCAACTAACGAATCGGGAAGTTCTTTGTGTGGCTCGTGGAGAGTCACACACAAAATACCATCCGTACCACTAACCCTCTCGCGAGCTCGCAAAGCGAGCGAGCTACAACACCCCCACCTGCGAAGCTCGCGAAGCGAGCGAGCAACAATAACCAGCTAGTTATTTTTATTGTTTTGACCGCGATGAGTGTCCTGCGCTACATATACAGCCGTAAAGGCTATGCAACCCAATATAAATCTCCCGCAAATTAAAAATAGCAAATTACATAGAAATAAGGAGCCTCCTCCATTTTGAAATCGGTTGAAAAAGAAACGGACTAACTCAATTTTATTATAGGCTGCTTGCCTCTTGCCACTAATATTTTGGTCGCTCCGAGGCTGAACACCGGAACAGCCTGCATACAATACAAAAGACGAGAAGGCAAGCCAAAAAGGCAAAGACGCCCGTCTCGACCAATAAAAGTGCCTTCGCAGTAATAGCATTTTGGTAATTCAAAACGATCGTAAAATTTAGAACGAGCAAATAAACGAACGAACGATAAAACAGCCGAGAAATTTTCGGCATCTGGCGGTGAAGGTCGTCAAGCATACGGCACAGTGGAACCTAGATTATCCGAACTAATTGGAACCGAAGTGGTTCGGATAATCAAACAGTTTTAAAATTACTCGTTAAGTACAAGAGTGCTACTGCTGTAAGTAGAAATGTGGTATTCATAATATTGTACGTAAAGGTGATGTGGAACCCACCGTAATGAATTAAGTAGGTCCCGCTGAAAATTAGGCTGAAATAGGCTGAAATTAGGCGATAGTGAGAGTGCAAAGTAGGGAAGAGTGGTAAATGGACTTGAAACCACTTGAAACCCTTAGGGAACCAAATGTCATATATCTACAAAATAAAAATAAAATGCTGATCGTTGGTAAGCACATCACTTGCGAACGACTGAACCGATTTGGCTATTTTGTTTTTTTAAATGTTCGTAATAGTCCGAATAAGGTTTCAGGGAAAGAAAAATTGGAAACGTTGCCCGGAAAAATGGAAAATTCTTGAAAAACTAACAGTGCTTTTTGAATCATATTCCAGTACAACACAAAAAACGAACGTCGCAGCTTTCAATCAATATGTCAATACGAATTAACATTATCGACGTCTGTTTGCATTATCGACATTATCAACTTCCGCCAATTAGTTTATTTCAATTCACAGAACGATCACAAACATAGAAATTTGGACAGAACAACGTCAGTCAGGTCAGCTAGTTTGCAATAATATTGTATGTACAGTGACTCGAATTAATATTCGGACGCTCTAAAAAAGCCGATAACTTTTGTTGATATCGTACAATTTGATTTGAACTCTACTAAAAACCTGGAGCAATTAGTTTACTGCAGGATGTGAAAAGAAATTTTTTCAAAAATTACAATTGATCGGAGTGGTAGAGAAAATACTAAAAGTTGCATTTCACACTTTCTTATGGGGACCTATACATGTATCAAAAATTTAAAAAATACGGATTAACCCATGTTTAAAATCGGGATCTTTTTTTAAAAATCCCTTATTTAAATTAAAAAATTTCATACTCGATGCGGCACGTTTTCGCCTTGCTCGATCGATCTAAAATTAAAAAAAAAATAAGAAACTAAGTAAAATATAAGAAACATTAAAAAATAAGAAAATAAGAAATATTTGTGTCCTGAAAGAAGTCCGTAAATTTTTTCACCAAGAGTAAATAAGGTCCATCCTAGTCTCGGACGCGAGAAGAAACAATAAATAAAATACTGGCGGAAGGTAAATACACTCGAGCGTACCCGGGCCTCAGGTACAATCGGAAGACACCTCGAGGGTCTAATGCGGGACAATTTTAATCCTCATTGTACCGAGGCAGGCTAACCCGAAGCCGAGGAGCGAGAAATCCCAGCAATAACGCAGCACGTCCTCTCGGAGGACCAGCAGAAGCAACGGTAACAACAATGTGGCCGATACTCGCCCATACTAAATCTTTCCTCTTGCTTTACCGTGATTACCAGATGCTCGGCTAGACGGAAGGACCGTGGCGGAACCGTTATCCACAGCATTATTTGCCACGATTGCCTGGAGCCTGGAACCATAGAATGTAAGTGTCCAGCACAGATGTCTGTATTCTCGATCTTCGAATCTGTACTTACTGTGTGCTCGACAAAATACACTTGGTACACCCCTGCACAAAATAATACCACATCTGTGCTGCACTACATACAGTGGGTGTAAAAAGTATTCGTACTCCTCTAGATAGCACACAGACATTCTGAAAACGTCTTAAATACGTCCGCTGTCGGACACTCAAGATATCTATGAATCCATTCCAACACAAAAATCCTTCTATAATTCTTCTTTTGGTTGAATCTGAAACACGCACAACCTTTGTTGCGTTCTGATCTCGGTTCAAATTGAGTGTTAATAAATTGTTGTTTACCATTGTGGTATTTTCACCAGTGTGAGGTTAAAGATGTATTATGATTTTTGAATTTACCGCTCTGTATCGATCTATTTAACCTAGATCGCGTACAAGAATGATTAGTGTCGTGCAAACCGACATGGGGAACGCACGCGTTTCACGTGTCTCACGACTCTCAAATTTAAATATTTAATCACACCTAAGCAAGTGAGTACAAATTGTTTTCCTGTACTTTAAAGATTTATTAGTTTTCTTAAAAAAAATAGTTTCTTTTTGTTCTTTGAAAATTGTATGTCTTATTTAAAATATTTTGATTACAGACGCAATTTCAATTAATTTTCTTGAAAATGGTTCAAATTAGAACCGAAACGTCGAATTAATTTATAATTAGCAAAATTGCTTAAAGTAGTTTAGCGATCAATTGTTTTTACTCAAGATATCTTATGGACGTCTTGAATGTCCTCCGATAAGCCCAGGAAAGGCCTACAAAAATGTTCTCAATGGCTTTTGTTACAAAATCGTGCGTTTTAAAAACGTCCCAAGAGTGTACATTATATATCCAGAAAACGATTTTTAGACGTTTAATGGACATTCTTGGCACGTTTTTTTAAAGGTACGGTTCTATAACACAGGCCGTTCAGAAAACTTTCGTAGGACGTTTGGTAGGACATCTAAGATATATATATATATATATATATATATATATATATATATATATATATATATTTAAACATTTTAAAAACGTCTTTTTGGGGACGCTGGTTTAACGTTTGTAATAAAGCGTTTTAAAGACAACTTTTTTGGGGAGTATTACAGTTTCAAATATGTGAATTAAATATATATATATATAATGTATAATAAAAATAAATATATAATGTATATATATATATACATTATATATTTTATATAATTAATAATTTTCATATAATTATATAATTATAATTTTTATATAATTATATAATTATAATTTTATATAATTAATATATATATTTAATTAAAACGTTTTATTTCAAACGTTAAACCAGCGTCCCGAAAAAGACGTTTTCAAAATGTCGTACTTTGGACGCAAAACGAACATCCCTAGAAAGATGTTTTCAAAATGTCTTTATTTTGTCCTTCAAGGACATAGAAGGTTCAGACCTCAAATGAACGTATAATGGACATCTTGAGGACGTCCTGTGCCATCTGTGCCCGAATAACGTTTTCCAAAGGATTAGACGGATTTTTTTAGATGTTCGAAGTTCAAATTGGTAGCTAATATCTTTTAGCTTTCTCTAAAAAATATGGTAACTGTTTAGAAGTTTGGCCTCCTGACCGATTTTGATGATCATGAAATATGTTATCAAGATCATGAACAACTTTTCCTTATACATGTTACAACCGCTCGTTTTTAGTTTTCGAGATATTCGTCAAAAACTTCGATAATTATTTAAGATGTTAAAACAGGATCCGACCCTGGCTGTTATAAGATGAGCGTTCAATTTTGAAAGGCTGGATTTTCGTATGACCACAAATCACTCTCGTTCGCATAATCTTTCCATTCTAGACGTTATCCAAAAATTTGCATATTGTTCCACTCTTGTAGGCTTAACTCAAACTTGTTTATATTCTGTCTTTCTAGCCCAGGGCTATCTGTAACCTTCCCCAACACCTTTTGATCCGAAGATTGATGCAGTTCCGGAGACTCGCTTATCCATATTTTTCCCGAAACCTAATCCATACCTAAACCTGAGCCTAAATTCTGGATATCATATACAATGGAAAGATTGTGCGAATAGAGTGAGTTGTGGTTAGGTCGTGGAAGGGGGCGGATAGGCAGCGCAGACGAAAATGCAGGAGTAAAAACTAAAGCTTTTGCAAATATTGCAATAACACTGTCCAACAAATTTCAACTTTTTTTTATGTTTCGATTCTCGTTATGCAATTTTTATAGGGTTTTATCCGAGGTTCACTTCCATCAAAAGTATACAGCTTATAAAAATCCTATTTTTTATGTTTTTCTATAAAATGGTCAACTACTCGTTCATGGTCAACTACTGGTACCTTTACCTCACTGTCAAAATAATGTTTAGGATTTCAATTTCCCGAATGATACGGCTATAAAAGTTCCAAGTTTTAAGAGTGTACGGATGAAAATAGTGAAACTCCAGTAACGAATAACAGAATTGATACAACACAAGATTCCAACAGAATTGGAGTGTGAACATTAAATTTCAATCGATGCTTAGATATCGCGTGGGTAACAAAATTTATACAGAAATTAAGGATTCCGTGAATTCATTAAGCATGGCTGTGGAAAAGTTGGGAATCTACACACTCGTGTGTGTGTGTGTGTCTTGACTAAAACTTCCTGAAGAAGGAAAATTTTTATGTCGTCGTTTATAATTGTTTATTATGAAAACCTTTTTCATAGATTGTTGTAAGTACGTGAGAAAATATTACTAAATAATTTCTCATATACTTACCATTAGAAATTCGTAGTGTGAATATGTTTAAGCAACAAAGAATACGCAAGTAAGCAAAAGAACACGTCTACCAGCTTTATTCATATTTCTTCTCGTACAGAGAACAAAGCAAGTATTTCTCTTTGATCGCATTGTTCTATCATTTTAGGACACAGCATTTTTGCTGGTCTCTGGACTCGAACAATCACCTGCAACACCTAACAAAAACACGATGCTCGCATTAGGACTCCAACTGTGAGAGTCATTAGTGAAAGTATCATCGTTTTTTTGTCGTTTTTGTTTCTTGCGAGGTCGTACAGTAAACCTAACAATAATAAAGGAAACAGAACACTTGATACGGCACAGATATGGACATAGATTGTTGCGGAATTTATATACTCTCACATACTCTCACTATGTGAACTTACAGAACATGGGTTACCTATACGTATGCACCCTATATTGCCAACTGTCCCGGAATTGGAACTGTATTATTATTTTTTTACATATTTTTTATACATAAATAGTTTCTTACTGATTTAAACAAAAAAGAAGTGCATATTGTCCGCATTGTTTAACGCGATTGGGGATTTTAATTGATTGTACATCACTGCGTTATATAAATATTTAGCACGTATTACTCGTACTGACCGCAGTCTGTTAATACTGCGGAATTTTATAGATGGTGCGCCGTGAAATGATTAGGTACATTCTATAGACTGGCACGCACCGACCATAATTGCGCCCTGGAAATGTCATTCCTCTGGCAGCGTAAAGCATCCTTCCAGCGTTACGCAGGAAATTCTATTGAAGAAAGCGAAAGTATTGAGACGGGCACTTGGAAATTCAAACCAGTGCTGGGCACGGTTGGGGCCCCTCAAACGCTTGCTTACCCCACCAACCTCTCTGTCGGGGAATAGACAGGATTGCAAGTGTTCGGGATTCGCGTTCTCGGTTCTCGATAATACAAAAATGGGGGTTTCCAGTAGTCAAAAACGCTAGATAACAGATCTATCTAGAGCACTATTGCCCTCAAAAATCCAATTTTTTTATTTACGAGGCATAATTTCCATTATTCGAAAACAAACAACTGTGCACGTAGCTGTTTTCATTGCCTACATGGTGCTGAATAGACACCTTTTCCAGGATTGCAAGTGTTCGGGATTCGCGTTCTCGGTTCTCGATAATACAAAAATGGGGTTTTCCAGTAGTCAAAAACGCTAGATAACAGATCTATCTAGAGCGCTATTGCCCTCAAAAATCCAATTTTTTTTATTTACGAGGCGTAATTTGCATTATTCGGAAACAAACAACTGCGCACGTAGCTGTTTTCATTGCCTACATGCTGCTGAATAGACACCTTTTCCAGGATTGCAAGTGTTCCGGATTCGCGTTCTCGGTTCTCGATAATACAAAAATGGGGTTTTCCAGTAGTCAAAAACGCTAGATAACAGATCTATCTAGAGCGCTATTGCCCTCAAAAATCCAATTTTTTTATTTACGAGGCATAATTTGCATTATTCGGAAACAAACAACTGCGCACGTAGCTGTTTTCATTGTCTACATGCTGCTGAATAATGCAAATTACGCCTCGTAAATGAAAAAATAGGACTTTTGAGGGCGATAACGCTCTAGATCGATCTTCGATGTAGCGTTTTTGATTGCTGAATAATTCCGGTTTTATACATACAATACATGCAAAAATATGAAGCGTATCATCCTTCTGTGAGGGAGTACACAATTAATTCAACGAGCCTACGAGATTTCCACCTAAAAACGGGCCACCGATTGTTCATTACCATACACCAATTATACGAGTGATGAAAGCAAGTGCGCGCGAATCGGCCATTGTCTCCTGATTAAATTTCGCACGAAATTCATCAGCAACTATAATCCACAAAGACGCGAGCTAACAAATGCCCTACTTCGTATGGGCCTTCGGCTACCTCTTAATATAGACACAACACTCATATTACTGTATTCTATATTATTGTACTTATATTATTTCTGTATTCTATATTATTGTACAGGGTGTAAAGAAATGTTTGGTCCTGGCTGGCATAGGCGTATTCTACATCTTCGGATCGGTGAAGATCTGCGAAAAAAATTGCCACAAAATTGTCCTCGAGCTTGAATTTCAAGGGCAAATTATTGTGTTATTTTTTAATTTTTTTTATTTGTGTAATAGAAACCTCAAATAAGAAGTTATTCTGCAATCAGTATTACATACATAATATTACAATAGAAATCTTATTTGCTAATGTGTGGTTAAAGTAACAATTACATAAAATGTCATGTAATTGTTACTTTAACCACACATTAGCAAATAAGATTAACTATTAATGAATAGTTACAGTAGATGGCGTATTAACAGTACGTGACGTTATACACGTAATCCGCAATTTTTCAGGAAGGAACATACAGTGTTTGTAGGTCTGTGGAGTAAAACATTGCATTACATGGGAAGAGAAAAACCCAGTAATCTCAGGTTACATATAAATTTTAATCTATGAGTATCATAGATAGGACATTGCCATAATACATGATCAATATCCTGTGCCTCATATCCACATGGACAGCCAGGGTTGTTCACCACATTGATTTTCGCTAAAGAGAAGTTAAGACTGTAATTTATTGCGTTATTGCAATGTATTCTACCGTAGAATACAATGCAATAACACAATAATTTGCCCTTGAAATTCAAGCTCAAGGACAATTTTGCGGCAACTTTTTTTCACAGATCGTCACCGATCTGAAAATGTAGAATACGCCTATGGCAGCCAGGACCAAACATTTCTTTACACCCTGTACTTACTGATATTCTTCCTGTAAAGCGAAATAGACCCAGTAGGGTTTCAAATGCTTACAAATAAAAAAGAAATTCATCAGCAAATATAAGATTCGGTTTGTGGCACGGAAACTGCGACAAAGGTGTCCCTAAGGATGTGAAACCGGCCATTCAGTATTTATCGCTGGGACAGTAATTTTCACGTAACGATGTTCGCTCAGCGCATAGGCATACGCGTCTTCGTAAATTGCCATCTGCATGCGAACGTCCAACGGTGAACGCAGCCGGATAAGAAAGATGCTTTCGAAGGTGTGTAATTACGTCGGCCGTATCTCATTAGAAAATAGAATCTTTTTGCCATTCTCGCGGCCAGTGTTGTGCCGGCCGATTACGTCCTGAATGCATCGATGACTCGAAGATAATGATAAGCCGTAATTATTCGTACGCAATTAACTGGGAAACAGTTTCTCCTCGAAGGATTCGTTCCCTCGATGCAATCAGCTGCCACGAACGTGGAACTGGGTCCCGAAAATTGTATACCGTTGGTTGTACTAGTCATTTTCATTGTCGCACAGTTAATTGCAACAGAGGCATTTATTATGTCATCGTAGGGTACAGCGGTGGATCTGGCCATGGTTTATATGGATCTGTTCATAAAATCAATTATACAAACATTTTTGGTAATCCTTTCGATTGATTCGGTAAGTCCCCGAACAGTGTTAGCACAGGGCCCTATATTGAACCCTCGTGGGGCCTTTGAGGTGTCACTAAAAATTGCTGTACTATTATTTAAAATATTGTTTACGTTATGTCGGTACCTAACCCAATTATTAAACATTTAACTATTGCATGAGGTATTGTATCAATTTCATATCTACTAAATTTAAAATGTATCATAGAGAATGGAAATATTCTAGGCCGGAAGACACGTTTGATTTTCGAGTTAAAATATGTAGCTCCGAGTGCAAAGGGTTAATTAATCTGCCGTCAGTAGGGTTGAAAGTTACAGGACACTCGATGCATTTTTAATTATTCGATCTGAATAATTTTACGCTAGAGTTAGCACACTGTCGGTTGTTTGCTTCGCTTTAACCTTAAACGTTCTTATGTAATGTCGAGAGTGACCACGCAACGTTCTTTCGCTAGTCTGAACAGATTGCCGTTTGCTGTAATTCTGTAATCAACGGATTTATTTATACGAAACTGATTCGTCTTATTGGTGCGCCGAGAGTCGATCACGTAGAATCGGCTACCCTCACTGCGAGAAGGGAATACCAGCTGCCTTACTTACCTTACGGTGAGCTCGTATTCCCCACTCGCTAAATAAAATCCAATTTATTAAGCTATATAAAAACGCAACAAAATTTTTGAGAATTTGACAAGATATAATTCTTACTAAATTAATGCAATTACCAAAGTTCGAGTTAGATTTACTACACCGTTTAATATTTATAGTAACTTAAAGTTTGCACATTTTAACACGTTTTCCTATGAATTCGTAAAATTCCACATCAAACCCTATTCAAAGCTTGAAAAAACGCAACTAGAAACTCCAGTTTTTTTACACATATAGTAAAAATTATGTATTTAATCATGTTCAAAATTTATTAGGATTCACTAAATAGTTACAGAGCAAAAAATTATAAACTATTACAAAACTTGAAATTTATCGTGTTGTCATCTCACTAGCATGAAAACGCGACAATACTATAACCATTGAATATAGCTACTATTCGGATGGTACAATTATTCATAAAATTCATTTACAATTTTTTATAATATGAAGACAATTTGATTAAAAAATAAATATAACATGACATTCGCCAATTAAACGAAAGCTTTTTAAATTAATTATTATTTGAATGCAAAATATACTCGTGAATGGCTGTCATTGCCAATATATTGATGGATTTCGAATTTCTTGTACTTTTGTGTCCCATTGTACCTCCATACTGATTACTGTACTCCACTGATGATACACGTTAAACTTCCACGTGTGCCACTGTGCGTGTGTGTGTAATGGTCAGAGTTGGGCAAAAATTTTATTTAAATAAAAATTTTAAATAAAGTGGCTTTCAAACCAACTTGGAAAAAACCGACTTATTCGAAATTTCGATTTATATAAAACGTTTGCCCACCTCTGGCACACACTGACATTTATTCAACGTGCTGAAAAAAGATATTTTATAACAAGTTTAAGACTGTAGAATATGTTCCCACCAAAAAGAATGAGGCATTATAAAAACTTCAGGAACGTGTTAATCATGAAACGATTGCATACGTTAGATTATGATTTAATCTATACTTTTGCTGTAATAACAACACTGTGAACATATTGTTTGAGAAATATACATATGCTTTACATAGTTTTACATAGAAACTCGTTAGAAAACAACTTGAAAATTCCCATTATCAAGATAAAAATACCGATTGGCAGCCGAGAGAACTGATATTGAAATGACCGGTTGATTCGTCGGCCGAGTCACGACCAGCAGCAACAATTGATCCGGCGGCGCACGAACGTTCGAAGAGATGCTCGTGCAGTTTACGTTATAATTTATCGTGATGAATTTCTACTCGTCGCTGTATCGTTAGCTCTTTCTCCACGGCGAGATTCGTTACTTCTTTCCGGCGTGTGTAAATGGCGTTCCATCGATCAAAGTTGAGGGGCCGACTTGTTCGATCATTCATTACGCTCACTTAAGACGCGACGTACACCATACAACAACAAGGGATGTCTCGTAGATTAGCGGATCAGCTGCTGCCCGCTAATTGAGCAGCCGTTCTATTATAAGCCCATCGTATTAGACCCAGCCGGATAGATGGATATCGTGGCGACATTTATCCGCGGGTTGAGTAATTGTCGCGTGTCGCTTTTCAACGACTTTCGTTCGTTACTTTCGATCGAACTTATCTCGGAACGCGCTCACCTTCGCGCGTTCGATCTCCCGACAGATTTGCCAGGGGAAAGATCGGCCGTTGTTGCGCGCATTGTTTTTATTAGCTTTTTCTGGCCCGTGAGAAGAACCAGATTTCTCGGAGAGTGTAACATTCCCGTGCGCTCGTGTTCATGAATGGAGCACTGCGCCGCGTTTCTTCCCGACCCGTTGCTCAGTGGGGTATTCGACTCGAGAAGCCGAGAAAAAGTCGATTTCAAAATTTTGTGCGGTAAATATATCGATGAGGGGATTCAACTCGGACGACCTTTACCTTTACATATGTTGTCAAGGACAACATTCTGAACAACTTTTGTCTTTATATGTATCCGTCGCTCGATCATAGTTTTCGAGAAAATTCCAAAAAACTACTGCTAGTACTGTATTTAACCCTTTGGTTACCCTGGACGAGATATCTCGCGCCCCGATACTTCTCAATAAACGCTGTTGACGAGATATCTCGCATCCCCACCTAGACACTATAGACAAATATATTTTATAAGTAACTATATTCTGATTTGTAAAAGGGAGAAATGAATGAAATCTTTATTAAAATATTATTTCTTGCCTAAATACTTTCAAATCTTTTTAATAAAGATTTCATTCATTTCTCCCTTTTACAAATCAGGATATAGTTACTTATAAAATATATTTGTCTATAGTGTCTAGGTGGGGATGCGAGATATCTCGTCAACAGCGTTTATCGGGAAGTATCGGGGCGCGAGATATCTCGTCAACAGCGTTTATTGGGAAGTATCGGGGCGCGAGATATCTCGTCCAGGGTAACCAAAGGGTTAATTAAGACTAACCTAAGCCAATCCTTTTTTTTGTTAAGGAAGGTGGTAAAGTTTAAAACATCCACCTCCCGGGACAACCGATCGGTTGCCCCTCTATCTTCCGTGGCCTGTTATGTTCCCCGGGAACCCACTGTTCGTATAACACCCAGGATAACTGGCGTTTCCACACCTGTTCTTGTCTTCTAAACCTAACCCAACCCTAACCACACCACACAACAGGAGTCCGACTCTGCAACAGGTCTCGCGAGGCGTGGTATCGCCATTGGTCGACTCAGAATCAATCCACTGTAGCCACGCTCTGATTGATCCGTGTTTTTCGTTAATAACTCTTAAACAAAGTCACGGACACCATTTTTGTAAAGGAAAATGTCGCTTCGAATGACCTAAGGAACCTCCCATTTTCGGCTCCTAGGGTAGTTTTGGGACACCCTGTATTGTCCCCAATATCGGCCTAGACAAGAGTGGGGACTATTCACAAAACAGGGTTCCCGGAAACGATGCAGTTTGATGCATCGCCTCTATGTGCCCCAAAATCTTAATGAGTGCCCTAATCTGAATAAATGCCCTGTTCTGAATAGACTCTCTATTTCGATGCGCAACTCCAGAAGGGCCAAAGGTTACCAACGGTCGCTGCCGCATACGTAACATTACTATCCAATTGCTAACCATTTTTCCGTCGTTCAATGTTTTGTTATCGATAAAGACTGGTGTCGGTAATTTGTAGTTGCAATCTGCGTCGGTGATTTCCATGGAACCCCGTCGGGCTTAGGGAATAGAGAAGACCGCGGACTGCATCTACTCGGCGGTCCTAGGAAGGTGTTGTAAACCTTGGCCCGGTCCCGCTACCTTAATTGTTAAAGAAATTGTAAAAGTGGCAGACTGCCGGTGTACCAAAGCCAGATGTTTCATGCATAATAAAACATCTGGTCCGTCTTGGGACGGAGCAAAATGCAATGTATATTTGAATGCACTCTGGCAATGCTTATTTCCATTGTCTAGTAACAAAACTATAACGTGTCCAACGGGGCGGTAAAGTTAACAGCGTACGCCCTTTGCTACCTACCTGTGAAAGGAAACATCAACTCTGTCGCATTCGAGCGGCTATGTTTACCTTTACCGCTTTTCCTCTATAGTTTGTGTTATTTATGGCGCTTGAATATAATTTGGCACTGGATGACAACGCGATCAGCGATACTTATCAATCTATTTAAACCTCATCTGTTCCTCGCGTCCAATTAACACAGCTTTCCCGAAATACAGTGGGTAAGAAAGTATTGGCACACTCTTAAAAAGGCGATAACTTTTTAAATATCGTATTATAGGATTTCAATTTTTTTTGGGAAGCCAGAGCAAATAGTTTGCTATAGGATGTGACAAAAATTTTGTCGAACATTGCAATTGATCAGAATTGTAGCAAAAATACTAAAAGTTGCATTTTACAACTTTTTTATGTGGGCCAATACTGAAAATTTTAAAAATGCGTTTTGTAGACCTGTGTCAATATAAAACATAAAAAAAATTCATACATAATAAAAATAAAACATAATAAAACATAAAAATCATAAAAAAATGTTGTCAAACATTGCAATTGATCAGAATTGTAGCAAAAATACTAAAACTTGCATTTTACAATTTTTTTATGTGGGTCGAAATTGAAAATTTTAAAAATGCGTTTTGTAGACCTGTGTCAATATAAAACATTAAAAAATTCATATATAATAAAAATAAAACATAATAAAACATAAAAATCATAAAAAAATGTTGTCAAACATTGCAATTGATCAGAATTGTAGCAAAAATACTAAAACTTGCATTTTACAATTTTTTTATGTGGGTCGAAATTGAAAATTTTAA
Organism: Lasioglossum villosulum; assembly: GCA_963971365.1. Classification (NCBI taxonomy): domain Eukaryota; kingdom Metazoa; phylum Arthropoda; class Insecta; order Hymenoptera; family Halictidae; genus Lasioglossum; species Lasioglossum villosulum. The sequence continues at coordinate 32,606,006 of OZ020497.1, forward strand.
AAATGCGTTTTGTAGACCTGTGTCAATATAAAACAAAAAAATTCATACATAATAAAAATAAA